>OZ023315.1:11316467-11333886 GCA_964007375.1 Ophion obscuratus | reverse complement strand
GTACAAACATGGAGGTTATGTGTGGAACACAATATCCGATAAATGGCCGCCGCGTCTCTGTTTGCATACGTTCACTTTTTTGACGAAATTTTCAATAACATTTTGGCATAATTGCGGACTAATTTCATTAATGGTGCGGCGAATTGCTTCCTTGAGCTTCGGAATGGTCTGAGGATCATTGCCATATGCGTTTCCTTTCTGAAAACCCCAAAGAAAGAAGTCCAATGGCGCAAAATCGCAAATTGACAAATAGGCCCAATTGTTTATAAGGAAAGCTATAGAACAAAAGTAAGAACCATCTTTATTGTCAGATTTTTAGCTAATTAATAATCTTGCCTCAAAGTTTCTTATCTTCATTTTTCATATTTTGTTTTTCGTTTATAACTTTTTTCATTACTAATATTAGCGCAAAAAGCTACTGATAAAAGTTATGAAGAATTGTACCAACTACAAACTACTGGTACTAACTACAGCCAACAAAGCTTCCTATACAATTTTTGTCGGCGTCACGGTTATGGAGATAAACTTTAAAAACCTGGCCCTTCAAAACGAATGAGATTTGAGAGTGATGAAGATTGACAATATCGAAATAATTATTGAAAAACTTAACATATAATAAAAAAAGAAACTCCTGCTCGAAATAAAATTATTAACAATTTGTTTAATACCGACGTAACCTACTCACCTTCCACTACTTTCCTTCACAACGCTGAATAATCAATAAAAACAAAGCGAATAAGAAAATAGGTTGAATTGTTTATAACAAAATGCTCTATAAAAAAGGTAAGAAGCATTTTTATTGTGAGATTTTAAATTAATTAATAATCTTGCCTTAAAGTTTTTTATCCCCTAATTTTTCATCTTTTTTTGTTTATAACTTTTTTATTATTGACATTAGTGCAAAAAGTTATGGGAAAAAGTTATGAACAATTGTATCACCTGCCAAAAAGCTCTCCACAAAATTTTTGTCAGCCTCACGGTTACGGAGATAAATGAAAAAAAATTAATCACACCCTCAATTCCAAGTTGGCGGCCGTTCTAAGACCCTTAACGTCTCGAAAACTGAGTTTTACCCTCATAGCCGACCCCTCTACGGAATGAAAAAAAAAAAAAACACTCTACCCAACATTTTCACAAGGCCTTTTTTGAAGCACAATTTGACCATACTATACCTGCATTCTTTCGCCCGCAGTGTGGCAAGATGCGCTATCTTGTTGAAAGAATATGTCGTCCAAGTCCATGCCGTTTATTCCATATATTGAGTATTATATTCCACACATAACCTCCATGTTTGTACGTTAGATCAATATGAAAATATTCGTACTATTCAAATAAATAATACGTTTTGCTAATAAATAAAAATGTCAGGTCATTTTCAGACACCCTTTATTTGTCACAATTTCTACGCCTTCTTATGCAAATGGTTTCGTAAATTCATCATTTTGTTCCTTTAACCACGACTATTTCCTCATATTTTTATTCTATTCCGTCATTCGTCCACTTTACAACCTTTTTATTATTTTTTCCGCGTATTTTTGCGCCTCGTCCCGTGACTGACGATCTAGCGAGATTTTTTTAAATTTATTTTTGTACCTCGTTACCTTATTCACTTGCGTGTGAACGTCATCAGCCCTGTATCCGTAGGCATAAGCAACGGGGAAACGCATTCGTTCATTTGATACGTATAACGAGGATGTCGTTATGCAAAATGCCTACCTTCCCCCCTCGTCAAATGTTTCTTTCGCCACGTCGCGACATTTTTCAAAAGGGACGACTGAGGGTGCCCGCGCGCTGAAATTTAGGTTGGAAGCATTCCGGACGTAAGTTGACGCAGGCACGTGCGATGTAGGGCAAGCAGAAAGAAATTACGCGGATGAGAACTAAATTGCAACCAGGTCCAATTACTCATACAGATGAAAGGAAAAATCACGAAATTTTTCAAATTTGCTCTCGGTGTCCTTCCAAGAACACTGCCTGTATCTCTACCTGTATCTCATTAGTTACCAATGACAAGATCACGCGAAAGGAAGATTTTCCCTTTAAACTCAGAAAAAATATTTATTAAGGGCAAAAAAGTTTGTCTCCTACTACAATTTTATTAACAGCTAAGACATTTTTTTTATTTAAGTTTATGTTTAAGATTTAATTTAAAAAAATCTTAACATCTAATAGGATATATGCGTTAACAGAAATAGAAAATAGGCTATATAAGAAATGTTTTATATCCGACAACTAGAGTTTTTCTTAAGGGGAGGGTAGGGGTTTCAGCGTGAAAAAAAAAAACAATTTTTGCGAACTTTTTTTATCTATATGGATAGAGTAAATTTATTGAAACCTTTTGTACATTGTTAAGTGTCATTTCAAGACCATTCCGTGAAATTTGTACGCGAAAATATCCACAAACAAGCCGGTGACAAAGCTTTTCCTAAAACGCCTTTGGAAAAAAACGATTTGCGGTGTTCACTGTATCTCAGCTAGAAATTATCTGGAATCAAGTACCATGAAAATTTAGTCAAAGTATCATCAAATCCTCCCCCCAACGGTTTTTGATAATTTTTTTTCATTTCTAAATTTTCGGTGGTCATGTAAAGTGAAAAGTGCTATTTTTCACTAAAACTCCGCCATTTTGGGGGTGGAAAACCCCCTTAATGTGAAAAAAATCTGAAACTAACCGTTGGGGGGAGGTATTTCATATGTAGAATGTGTGTACCAAGTTTGAAATAAATCGGTCATGTAGTTTTCAAATGGCAGTGAACACGGACTTTGAAAAAGTGGTTTCGAGAAAAACGCGGCACCACCTTGTTTGTGGATATTTTCGCGTACAAATTTCACGGGATGTTCTTGAAATGACACTTAACAATGTACAAAAGGTTTTAATACATTTCCTCTATCCATTTAGATGAAAAAAATCGCAAAAAAGTGTTTTTTGTTTCACGCTGAAAACCCTACCCTCCCCTTAACATCTAATAGGATTCTTTCCAATTCCCCAGCTGTTTTTTTTTCTCGAGGAATTGTGTCATTTTGTCCGTCATTATTTTCTCACTTTAACGTTTTTTTTCTCACTTTATATTCTTACTTACACTTAAATCATTCCTCACTTTCGAGTTTCTCACTTCCGAAACGCAACACTGACACTTGTGACAAAAGCATTGTCATAGGAAGAAGCGTGACATGGCAAGCGTGACATGGCAAGCGGATGCGTGAGCTTTTTTTAGTGTAATTGACCAATGGTAGTGGACCTACCTGCCTGGGCCGATACTTGGATGGGCGACCGTCGAGCAACGCACTTGCTCGCGCGTCAAGGCAGTAGTTGTAAATAATACTGTGTTTTAGCGAATTCTTTTTTTCCACTCCTCCAACCACTTTTCCTGATTAAAGTGTAGGGAACAAAAAAATTGACTGTATCCTTTTTCGTTCGAAGCTTTTCGTTGTATGGTTTTTCCGGTTCCCGACGATCCGTATTTGGCGTGAATTGAGAGCGATTATTATTCCGTCTGTCACTCACGTTACATGTAGTAATTCGAATGTTGAATAGGCACGAAATATGGGGGTTTCGTCATTGGAATATATCGATGTATTAACGCGTGCCTGCCCGTATATACAGGGTGGCCCGAAAAGTGACGTCCAACAAGAAAATCTACGCTGCAAAAAAAAAATATAATTCAAATAGGATCTATTTAAATCAAATAGGTATTTTTTGTGTTACGGCCTGCTACGATATAATTTGTTTCGAAGATATTTTTTTTTGTTTCAGTTATGCCTTTCCAATATTAAATATATTCAAATTGAACGCAGAAGATTCGATTCAAATAAATTTTAAATCGCTTACAAAGTATATTTGTCGTATTGCATAAACTATATCAATTAGTTAATATAATTGTGACAATTAGAGAGTTTTATCGAATAACATGCTATATATATATATATATATATATATATATATATATATATATATATATATATATATATATATACTTCCTCTCTCTCCCTCCACCCACTCTACCCCCACTCCCCTTTGATATGTGTGTTGCAATGAAGACAGGCCATGAGTTCAATCAAATAGAAAAATGGTTGACTACGAAAATTCCATATAATGTAAATTTTTCAAAAATCAAATAGATACATTTAGGGGATTCAACTAAGTTGTTTGTTGAACAGATGAAACTGAATCACAGTTTTATTAGGATTAAATAAAATATTTAGTTATTGGACGATATTAAATAGATTTTGATTTGAGTGAATAAATATATTTAATATAAATAATTTCAATAATGGAATGCAATAGGAAACATTTGATTTCACGAAAAATCTAGTTAATTCAAATAAAACCAAAATCAGATAGATGCGGTTGGTTAATAACAATAGAATTTTTCTATCAGCGTAGATGCCTCGTGTCCACTTGTCCGAATCATCAAGGTATACACTAGTGCTATTAATTCTGGACACCTTCAATAAAAAAATAGTTTTTTTTTTAATATTTAGGCAGAAAATGCATATTCTGCTACGCCGAAATGATACTCTCATTTTTTAACTTACATCTATAATTGTTCTACTTAATATTTGCCTTAATAAGCCTACTTTGGTAAGAATATAAAATATAACTGAGTATAATGTGAAAGTGACAAATAAATACGAAATGCTAAAAAGATTGACAAGTGTCCAGAATAAATCCCACTAGTATATGTTCTATGATCTTTTTTAGTTTTCGACAAAAAGGCATTTATTTTTTGTTCGAGTTTTCCTGTAGCATAGATTTTGATTATTCTTTCTCCATTGTGAATGTATTTTTTCCTCAATTTTTTTAAAAAGCAATAGAGCATCACTTGGACTAGTATTTTATTTTATCATCTGAACTTTACTGACTGATCTTCTCACACCTATTTTCGAAACTCTCGATAAAATTCAACGGCATCAACGTTAGTGTCCAGTTGGTAATTTTAATAATTGCTGAACAGTGCGCGTTATAGCGTTAAGGGGCTATACCAGTGTGACACTTAAAAAAAAAAATTTTGTTGCCTTTTTCGACAGTTTATACTTTCAAGAATATCCTGTAAAGATTTCAAGGCCGTATCTCTAATCATTTTATCTTTCAAAAATCGATAATTAAATCTCTAAACGCGTCTTTCTTCAAATGAGGTTTTTCAAATTTGCTGACATTGCAACTCAAAGAGCACTTATCCGATTGACGTGAAATTTGAACTGAGTACTCTTGAATATATTTACTCTACAATGACGTAGGATATTTTTGATTGGATGGAAATTGACGATTTGGCATTGAAAAAAACGACCATTTTATAGGCAAGAAAACAGACTTTTTTTTCATAACTACGCCATTTTGTTACATTTTGATATTTTTCGAAAATCCTACGTCATTGTACAGGAAATACTTTCTAGTTTAACGAAATTTTTTCCTTTTTCGGTTTCAGCTACTCAATCGGCCGGAATCATGTCAGCAGTGGAGGATCTCTTTTTTGGCGCCTCCGAAGGCAACGCATAAGTCGCTTGGATCTCAATATTTTTCTATGAAAAAGTTATGTAATATAGGGCAAATATAGCCAATTATATTCGTAATTTTCCGAAATATTTAATTCAGTACTTTTTTTCCAAAAAATTCCCGAAAATCACCCAAATTTTCCGCGTTCACACTGGTATAGCCCCTTAAGGCGAGTAATAAAAATCGCGAGGAAAATAAACGCGCAAAAGAGACGAAAAAATGGGTATCGACCCGAGGCATTCATATCGTCCTTTTGGAGGTCACTTTTCGGGCCACCCTGTATGTGCATACGTAGCAGGGGGTAGATATTAGTCGGGAAATGACTTTCCGAATGGTGCGTGTCGTTCATAAAACATATTGCTTTTTGGCTCGATCTTCGAGGGGTGAAAATATTCGCGGTAGTACGGTAGAAAGGGTCGTGAGCCATAGGGAGAGAAAGAGAGGGAGAAAGACCGAAAGATTCGATCTCGCGAAATATACATCCGAGGCCAGATATATGCACGAGAGATGAAATTTCCACAGTTTTATGGTGCTCGCTCCGAATATCGTAATTTCTCGTTCAGTGGGGGAAAAAGTTGCGACACTTATGAGGGAGAGGGTTAAGGATGAAAGTGTACGGAAACTTCGAAAGTCAAAGTACCGCGAGAAGAATCTGTGATCGCGAGGAAAACAAAGTCTTCGCGTTGTTTCACGACCATCCCCTGTTTCTTTTCGAAACATCCCCCGTCCCCTCCACCCCGCCTCAGCCACTTGCTCTTCCCTCGAATTTTCGTCACACGTAACGCGTCGTCCCTTTTCTCTGCGCCCTTTTCTCCGCTATGTCACAGCATCCCTTTCTCTTTCCACCCCCCCCCACCCTCCACCCCTCATTCTCGCAAAGTGCAGTTAAAACTTTTGTATGCTCGATCGCGTAAATGCGAAACTCGAGCGCGGCGGCTCCCATGATGAGGGAGAACGAAAGTAACGAGTTCCAGCCATCCTCGGGCTGTTCTCTCGCCCGCGCACCGCCCTTGCGAACAAACGTAAATCGACGGGAGAGCCCTGGCGCCACCAATACCCGTCCGAGCACAATTACGTTACCGTTGCATTTTCGGTGCAAAAACCCATTACACAGCGGCAAATTGGAAATATAATCTGAAAATAAATATTTTTCGTACGTTCGAGCGAGATTTTTTGTTTTTCCGTACGGCAATCCCGGAGCAGAGTAAATTCATTTGGAGTATACGTTTCCTGGCTAATTCGAATTGTTAAATACGATTACGTGCCACGGAAATTAGCGTTTTTCGTTATGAAAATTACAAAAACCAAAGCTGCGTTTTATATATGCCGGGTGTACCATTTTAATCCTGCGGCTGATTTATCTCGGAAAATACTGAAAAATACTTTTAGTGTTCAAAGTGACCCCTTGAAAAAGTTCTTTTTCGTCCAGAATTCAGAATGGCGGCGTTAAGATTGCCGACATGTTTAAAAAAATGGAAACATGACTTTTTTTCATCTAAAAGTTTGTCAGGCCAAAACTAACAACTTTTGCGGGACATTTTTTCTGATAATGTTAATCATTTTTAGGTTAGAACACCTTTTCTCACTATTTTAGACGAGTCTTTAACTTTCCTAGTGTAACTGTCCGTGTGTGTGTGGGTGTGATTTTGTTTGGATTTGTTTGAGATTGTTAACTCAAACAAACCCAAACAAGGATTAGGCTCTGCGGCTTGTCACTTTCCTTATCAAACAAATCCATGTTTGATAACGAAAGTGATGAGCCGCAGAGACCTAATCCTTGTTTCGGTTTGTTTGGGTTATCGAACAAACCCAAACAAACACACTCCCACACACACACACACGCACACTCACACTAGGGGTTTTAAAGACTTGACCTCCTCGTGGTACATCCTGGATAGCGCTAAAATAGTAGAAAGATGCACTGTAAAAAATGTCTTTATAAAAATTAATATACAAGTGTAGGAAGTTTTTATGCGGATACCGCTTATAAAATTTCAGATACGATTTTGAAATTTCAAAACAGGTTATTTTAAAAATGAAAGTGTAGTTCCATAATATTAATATACTGGTGCGTTTGAAAAATAATGCACGTGTAAAGAAATAATTACATTCAAGTATATTGAAATCAAGAACCATTTTCTGATATCAAAATACGGGTGTATATTAAATTCAAGAACCATTTGCTAATATCAATATACGGGTGTGTATTAAAATTACTGATCCTAAGTATTAAGTTTATTTCAGAAATTGATAATTGCAATACGTTTTTATGTAAAAATTATCAAATTAAGACCACTCAATTCATGTACTGTATGATGCCTTCGTGATACTTGTGTATATGATTTTTTCGCAGCTTTATCCCATAATTAATATTGAATACTTGAATAATAAAATTCCAATGCAGTGAAATCACTGCACGTATGTATTTTTTTTCTTTATATATGTATTCCTCAGAGGCACGGTGTCCTCCCCTTTTACCATCTCCTCCTTTATTCGTTTCCATCATTCATAATCCTTCCACAGTTCCCTCTACATTCCTTCCAGAGCCCCCCCCCCCCAGCGTGTTGACCGCAAAAAATTGGCAGTGTATCGTGACCTTATATAAACGGACACCTATACGCAAAAACACACACATTTACAGACACGTGAGCATATCCATTGACAGGGAAAACTTATGGGCACACCATGGTTTACATGAAGCGTCGATCAGGCATCCTTGAAGGCCCTTATTATTCTGCCTTTAATGGCCCTCAGTAGCAAAGTGTGACCGGCCACTAAGGGCCCGTGTGAGGCTACCCGATTAGGGCCCTATTAAATTATAGTCTTCGAGGATTCGGCTTCGATCCGGCCAGTCAAGGTTATTCCAAAGTCAATGGAGATACGGGATGTTTACGTTTCGGCCCTCTGGTTAGGGTCCTCTTCAGAAATTTTATTTTTCTGTATATAATATGATACACATTTTATAATATAATAATGTTTGAAAAGGTAGTAAATATGAGTGTTTTATGTTTATGATTCAGTTATATAAGTCATAGGTCTTATAATTTTTCGTCGTTTGGTATAATAATTTTGTAAGTTCCGTTTTAATTATAATTACGTTAATGTGATGTGTATAATGTAGTTGATTGCGTATTTATTGTGTTATTTATTGTTTTCGGTTTGTTAGTGTTTGAAATGTGTGATGTGTGGTACAGCGGTTTTATTAAATTATGGAATAATAAAGAGATGAAGTGTAAGAAAAGACTAACCTCGATATAGTTGATATTTCAGATTTTGCTGATGTTTAGAAGGTTGTTTCGAGGAACATTATTTATGGGAGTAAATAATGCCAAGTGAAATGTTAATGCATCAATAGAGATGATATCGTTTATCGGCGATTTTGCATGTCTGTAATCGATAATTTATTATACAGTAGATAAAATTAAAAATAAATAAATAAATAAATATATATATATATATTTTTTTTTTTGATAATTACCTATTGAGTTGTTTTTTTAAAAAACTTTGTTAATCCTTCTAAGATGAGCAAAACTCGAAATTTACAATTTTTGTCCCTACATATTGAGTTGTGTGGTCAACGAGGGTTCGAGAAAAACTGAGAGGTGTATTATTTGTATGAAGAGTGTTCAAGGTCTCTGTGCGGAGAATCGGGGGAGAAAGATCATTTGAGCAGTGACGTGTCAAGGAGAATAAAATAGATGTGTCAAGAAAGGGTTATTTAAGATAAGTGATAATGTCCTTGATAAGTTAGTTTATCGTGTCAGTGTATTAAATAGTTTATGGTGTCAATGATTTTAAAATTGTTATGTGAGATAAATATTGTAAAATGTTTAAATAATTATAAGATAGAATTGTAAATTGAACTTAGTTTTTGTATGTCTGTTCTAAAGTTTATAGAGGTGGAGTGTGCTTTAATTTGGATCATTTCAAGGATTAACCTTTTTTTAAGCCATTTCTCATTATTTAAGATTTTTACGTTGTCAAATTGGAATTCATGTTTTTGTTCTATTGCATGTTGTGCTAAAGCTGTATGTATTGCGGTGGTGTGTTTAATGCTGTTTTTGTGTTCTTTAACTCTGGTTTCAAGGTATCTTTTAGTTTGACCAATGTATGTGGCGTTGCAGTCTTTACAATCGATTTGGTAAACTACGTTTGATTTTCGGTTGTTGTTTATCTTGTCTTTGGTGGAGCCAATGATTGATGAAATATTGTGTTTATTGTTTGTAACTAATGTTATGTTGTATTGTCGGAATAGATGAATTAGTTGATGATGTATGCTTTTGGTGTAGGGAAGGTTTATTAATCTGGAGGAATCAAAATTGTTGTTGTTGGTTTTTTTATTGTTGATTATGGAGAGCCGATGTTTTATTATTTTTTCTGTGAAAGTAATTGGATAGCAATTTTTTGTCATTGTGTTGCAGATGAGTTGTAGATTTTCATTGTGAAATGACGGATGAGATAGTTTTATTGCTCTATCAACTAGCATGTAGATTATGGCTTTTTTTTGAGCCATAATCCATAACATAGAGCCATAGAGCCATAACATTTGGGCCCTATTAAAGTTGGGGAAATTCTATATGGGCCCGACCAAAGCCCTAGTTCAATTTCCGCACGGGTTATATGGTGGTAAAATATGTATCAAAACTTTGAACGCGATTATCGCAAAACTCCATATCTTGACACGGCGGAATTGATATCTCGAGTAACTTTCACACTATTAACTTGAATTTGCAGAGTTAGTGTTCAAACAGTAGTCATTTTCAATTGGTTTGATTTCATTTGTTAATAACAATGACTTCAGCATGTAGTTTTTCAAGAGAAAAATGAGGTTATCTTTGGAGAAGCTGTCATTTTTTGTATTTTTCGGAATTTCGAAAAGTGGATCGTGAACCCATAGCCTGTTGGATATATTTGAAGAAGAAATTGTTGGTTTTAATTTCAGATTATATTTGAGCCTGGTAGAGATCCCGCCGTTTCGGGTCTCGCCGCTGGAGGACTGCAACGCCAACTGCAGCACCGCGAACACATTGAAAGATTTTATTCCGAAAAAATTACATTGTAATCACAAACATGCTGGAAACAAAATTAATTTGTTCCAAGCAATGTGTTAGTAGAAAAAGAATCATCATTCTGACCCTTCAAATTCAAATCACGTTAGTCTGTAGCAACGAGCAGGCTGTAATTATTCGTCCTTGCATATCTTGTGCAGTAGTCGGCGCTATTGACCCTATTGAGACCTCAACTGTTGAATCAGCGTCGAACTTTAAACGCGAATATCGCGACTATTTTTTTTCGCACAACATTGAAGGGCGGAGATACCTTGAGGCGAGAAAAAAATTTGATGCTATTCACGAGCTTTTTCAAAAGGAAAGATTCACTTCACGTTTTTCGAGACTTGGGTTATGTTTTATTAGTAGTTTTGGCTGTTGCATGGTATTTTTTGAATTTATCAATTTTGAAAAAAACGTTCAAAGTATGGTACGGTCTTCTCAACTGCATTTGCAAAACTGGCGTGACTTATAGCTGAAAAACTAATCGATCCATTCTGATGAAATTTGGTCGAAATCTTCCTAACCTTATTGTTTAAAACGTGACCCTGAATATTTTTGAAAATTAAAAAGAAAAAAATATTTTTATATTGCAAAATGCTATTGTTTTTCGGAAAATTCAATCATTTTGTTTCAAAGCGTACCGTTTCATCGATTTTCAACATTTCTCACTTTTTCTTGGTTCATATTCGGCGTATGAGTGTTAACGAAAGAAACATCTTCGCTGGTTTTTTTCCAGATTAATCCCCCGCCGATGCGGGATGAAAATCTACGTGTATCGCCGTCTGACAACATCCACCGCAACCCGTTTAGAAAACCGTGCCATACATCCGGCATTTTCGAGATTAATTTAAAAAAATTTCACGTAACAGCCAAAAGTAGGAATAAAACATACCCTAACAAGGAGGTTTTGCGAGGTCGATCTCTCCGATTTCGATAAAATTTGGCATGCTGGTAGAATGGGTAAAATAGGCGACACGTATTTTTTTATATCTGCGGAACCCGATTTTTAAGGCTTGAAACGTACCCTCGAAAATTGTGGTGTTTTTCAGTTTTCGTCGATAACGTTTTAACGGTACGAGATATGAAAAAATGTCAAATTGCAACAATGTTTATTTTTTCGTGTATCATACATTGGAGATGAGAACAATAACGTTATCGACGAAAAACGAAAAACACCCCTATTTTCGGGGGCGCGTTTCACCCCTTAAAAATCGGGTTCAGCAGATATAAAAAAATACGTGTCGCCTATTTTTACCCATTCGACAAGCATGCCAAATTTCATTGAGATCAGAGAGGTCAACCTCGCAACTGTTCCTTGTAAGTCTAGAAAAAAGCGAAGAAAACGTTCCTTGAAAAAAAAATCGTGAAAATTAGCAATTTTTTCCTCGCCCTCGTAAGAAAAAAGCGTTTTGCTCGCCACACTATGTGCTCGCCAAGGGAACCCTGATGGTTGTGAATCACCCTGTAATAAATATCAACCTATACTTGTATGTATAGGTGGATATTTATTCACGATCCATTGCATAGCCGATGAGAGAGATGGGGAGATGGCCAGATAAAGGGGGAGAGAGAGAGAGAGAGAGAGAGAGAGAGAGGGAGGAGAGAGAGAGAGAGAGAGAGAGAACGGATGAAAACACGTGAATTTAACCGATACGGTTTTTTGTCGTTGGTGCGATAAAAATATCGCGGGTCAGCCGCCGCAGGCGTCACGGCTGTTGTATTCGTGAAAAACCGCAGAGGAGTCTACCTCGACGTAAAACTTTAACGCCCGTTCCCCTTGCACACTATACTACAACCACGTGTGAGGCACGTAACGCCTCAAATGGACTACTGATCCTACATTGCGCATATTGCGGCAAAAATAACTTTCGCAATTTTTCAAAACGTTGCCTCGAACGGAATTCCAAAATCTACAAATTTTCGAGCGTGTTACTCGCAAGAAAAAATGTCCGACGACGCGATCCATACACGGGCGCAGGTGGTGATTTTCGTGTATTTGGAACTGAAGAAGAGAAAAATAAAAAAGCGTACCTCAAGAACGCACCGAGGCAAAAGCTGTGCGATAAATCATGAACGTTCCCTTGAATGGACAGTGTAATATCAAAAAAAAAAAAAATTCGAATGAAAAATGGCTGGGAAGTAAGCCTGGCGAGTTCAGGGTTGAACGCCTCGTACAAAGGGTGGCCCGCAAATTGACGTCCAAAAGGAAAATCTAGATCCCTCGTATCAATATCTATGCGAATCACCCCCGTCCACGATCTTTTTCATTTTTCGAGAAAAAAAAAAACTTTTTTTATTTTTCTCGTTTGTGTGTGTACTTTCCTCGCGATTTTTTAAAACTTGTGTTATCGTTAAGAAGTGCATTATTGAGCAATAAATAAATGACCAGCTGGACACTAACGCAAATGCCTTAAATTTAGATCAAAAGTGTAAAAAATAGGGTTCAGAGGATCGGCCACTAAAGTTCAGAGGATACACAAATACTTATACTCGTCCAAATGACCCTCAGCTGTTTTCAAAAACTTCTAAGATAAAAGTACATGCGTAAGTAAGAAAAATAAAATAAAAACCTATCGTAGAGGAATGCGAGAGAAAAAAATGTTAAATGCTTTTTTCTCGAAAACTAAAAAAGATCGTAGAACACACATGGGGGCGATTTTCAGTCCACCCTATATACATATATGTGATTTGAAAGGCATTACGTGAACCCCAGTGTTCAGAATCATCCAGTCTGCAAAATCGACGATTCGTTTAAAAAATTAAACTGAAAGACCGTTTCGGAAAATAGCCAGATGTGCTGATACTCAGCATTACATTGATGGAACGGCTTCAAAAAATGATTTTCTCATATAAATGCACACACACACACGCACACGCACACGCACACGCACGCATGCACGCACACACATACACACAATATTATATATATATATATATATATATATATATATATATATATATATGAAGTTTGTGGTGGGATACGATGCCTGGAGGCGCAGATCGAAGCGTTTCGTGTTTTATTGCTTCTCGTTTTGGATTCGCAATGCCGCGACCGGTGGCAACCTCACGAGCGAACGAATGCGATACGTTTTTCGTTTTCATTTTTCCCCCTTTTTTGTTCTTTCTTTTTTATTTATTTTTTACAGGCGTATGGGCAGTCATGTCTATATTTATATCACGAACCAACCCTTTGTATGGATATACATAAACGCTCGCGTATTTACTCAGAGACACTCACGCGCATTGACGTATGCATGAGCACTTTATTCGGTCGGGCATTATTTATTTTTCAAGCCCTTCGATGCAATATGCCCAATGCTTTTTGCAGAGGAGCCAGAAATCCGCGGTCTTTCTCTTCTGCACTGCAACACGAAGCGTATACTTTGAATTGCCAATTTTGGGATTTAGTTCGAAGTTAATGTGCACTATAGTTTTCATATTGACTCTGATTTTGGTTTATTTATTTTGCCCGTTTTTATTTTTCAAGGAAAAATCCACAATTTTGTTTTGTAAAGCTGCTACGGTGTAGGAGTAATAATTCTGTTCGAACAGAATTGGCGAGCAGTCAGCTTATGAAGATCAGTCAAAATTCATCGGAGGCGTTGGTAACTTGTGAATAAGCTTGAAAATCGATATTTCACCTACTTCCCGACTACTCAGAGCTAAAATTAATTAAAGACTAACTATAAGTGTTCAGAATTTGCTAAATATCGCGCGTAATATTTCAAGCGCCATGTTAAATTTTCAGCGTTCTTATTTCGCGCATTTCGATCTCGTTGAGCAAAGGTAAACAAAACGCTCCTCGGCCTAGGACGTTCTCAGCTCTGTAAAAGCGACTTGCTCCGCGTGTGCGTGTGGTTCCCCGCTCATCTCCGTCTCCCAAAAAATGTTGGTAATCCGCGGATCGAACGCGTGAAGAGAGAGTCTCTTTCGGTCTTTCTGAGGAGAAGCAACACTCTTGTACGTCAATCAGCCGCTCGGCCGTATTGTGTACACGCCGCTCGGCAAAGCGGTCGCTTGACAAAATTATTGATCCTCATAGAATTTAGTATTGTTTCGCGCAGTTCCGTGTGATCCACGCCCGCGCAGTTTTAATAAAAACCTACAAAACCAAAATTTAAGTTTGAGTGAGTTTTGTGCTTGAGCCCACTATATCCACCTTCAAACAACATCCGCGCACGGGAGCACAGAATCGGCGCAATAAAATAAAAATTTAAATGTGATACCGCGTACATCGAAGGACGCGTGCGATCCCGTTTAATAAGAAAATAATGTATATGTAAAATTTTTTTTTAAACAAGCTTTTATTCAATGTACTAAAAAGTAGAAAACATTTTGTTTTACCAAGTCGCCTATATGTGACTATAAATACAAGCTTGGGGCACTGAAAACTTGTGCATATAATTTTAAATTTTCATAAAACCGTTAACATATCAACTGTATTTAATTTATTGTAAAACAATCTTAGATTTTTCGAATAAAAATCCTGAAACTGAGTATAAATGTGTGATAATAATTTTTCTAATTACTATTGTGCCAAATTAAATACAGTTGATGAAACTGAATTGATGAAATTTATTAAACATTTAAAAAGTTGAGCGGCTCAAGCTTTTATTTATAGTCACATATAGGCGATTTGGTAAAAACAATTATTTTATACTTTTTAATAGATCGAATAATAGGTTGTTAAACAAAAATTACATATAAATTACTTTTGCGTTTTTCTCGAAACGGTGTAAATGGTATCTCACAATCTATTCGTCCGATTCACTCCAAATTCGGACAGAACATACTTTATAACATTTTCAATATGTGTATCCAATTGTTAATAACAAACAATTAAAATTGTTTTTTTGCAAAAAAATACCTTTTTCCACAGCTCGTCAATTTCGTAACATGCAAAAATTCACAATAGCACGCGGCGATACAAAAGTTTTATTATCACACTAAAAGCACATTTTTCATTTCGGATCATCCCAGTTTCCAGAACCACCTACACCGAATGGCCATGCAATAATGGTGGCAGTTTCTTCAAATAATAATAAGTCCATTGTTTATCAATATTTTTCGATGAAACAAAAACTCAAACTTGTCAAGACTATGTACACATTGTGTGTAAAATCTCGACCTCTTAATCCTGTGACAAGGGTGCGGGAATAAATGGCCAAACACTTTTTTTCGCGTATCACGAAACGTCTTTTCTACTATGACGAGCTTTATGACGATCATCCCATCGTTTGTCGGGTGGTCCTCTATGAAGCTGAACTACCTTCTGTGCGCTTGAAAAGCAGGCTGCCGGAAAGTGTACGACTAGTATAACGCGCTTAAGTAAGTGGTCTAGCCGATATCACGTTGTGACGTTAAAGAAAGGAAGAAGCACCGGAAGGAGAAGAAAAAGACGAAGATCACGAAGTAGTAAAGGGATGACTGAGCGTTTACATCCGTGGAGAAGATATGCAACACCTGGCTAAAAAGTCTCGTCTCGTCTCTCTCTCTCTCTCTCTCTCTCTCTCTCTCTCTCTCTCCTCCGTACCTGCGTCATCTCCATTTCTCCGCTCCCTTTCGCCACTCCCATCCACTCTATCAGAAGTTATATCGCCAGCCTTGCCAGGCAGGGCTGAAAAAAAACGAAACTTTCAAGTCACGCTGGAATCGGGATTTAAGGAGGTGATAGCATGATACGAGACACGTGACCGGGATCGAGGAAAAGCGGGCCATTGGCTTTCGAAACCACGCACACAAACAGTCCGGCTTTCTCTCTCACACGCGTACACACACACACACACTTATATAGACGCAGATGGTATTTGATGAGTTCTCGACCTAACGTCGAGCTTCTGTTCAATAACCTCGGACGAGACGTGTCCACAATTCGAAGGATCATCGCCTGTCGCCAATAATAAAGCTCTTTCTTTCTTCCTTTCACGCACGTACAGCTATATCTACATGTAAAATAGTGGCAGCATATACCGGTATATATGTGCACGCCCATATACATGATTTCGGTCGAGGACACCGATCCTCTCATTTTCTACGCATTTCCGCCCTTCTCCCCGGAAGTGCGGTCTTTCATGACCTATTTCCGGTTTAGCCATCTATGGACACCTCATATATATATATATATATATATATATATATATATATATATATATATATATATATATATATATATATATATATATATATATATATATATATATATCCAACGCAATTTCGCTCGGCCGTGACCCTGACCACTTTTAATTTTTTTGATTTTTTTAATAAAATAGTGTGCTATGCACGGAGTATTTTTACAAATTTTTAAATCTTTATCGCATGTATTTCAGAAGTTAGAACTTTTCGAAAAATCTGGATTTCAGAAAGTTCGGAACCGTTCTAACGCCGATATCTCTTAAATTAATCGATATATCGAAAAATGTCTTTAGATCGATTTTTTCCATATTAGTTTACACTTTTATAAAAGAAAGGAATTTTTTTTTTAATCATCGCTGTCAACATTTTTTCAGCGTGTAAAATGAAAACTATTTTTTTAACGATGAGTGCCATTTTTTTTAATTCTCTAAAATAATATGATGAATTATATGAATTTTAATGCTAGCTCCATTGTGGGCCTATTTTTCCTTGTATTTTTTTTTAAATACATTTAAATTTTTTTACGAACATTTCGTTTTTATCGTATTCGCAATATTTTTTTTATGTTTTTGTGCCATTTCTGAGAAAAATCACGCTTACACTTGGCAAGGGTACATCCCAAGGGTGAAACATTACATTGTTTGAAATGTGTATATGTGTATATATATATATATATATATATATATATATATATATATATATATATATATATGTATATATATATATATATATATATATGTAT
>OZ023315.1:11053967-11308967 GCA_964007375.1 Ophion obscuratus | reverse complement strand
CGATTACGAGGCGAACGCCACTGAATCCCACGGGGTGAATATCTTTTGGGCGACGGAGAAAAAGAGGGATTCGGGGCTTGGTTGAAGCGTCGAAGAATCGCGCGGTAAATGGATATTGGATATTTCGATAAGGTACACGGTGCTTCCGTGTAATTTTGTTATTCAATCTTGCATGTTCGTTTTTTTTGGTTGAAAAAACGATAGAGGATCAGACCGGGCATTTTTTGTTTCAAGGGGTGCTGGTTGGGGACAATACTCGGATGGGTGACCGCTCCGTCACGCGCGTAGTGATATGAGGAAATTTTAAAAAATCGGCTTAGAGTGTGTTGATGGAGGGGGCTAGGGGGAAGAGAAAGAGAGAGAGAGAGAGAGAGAGAGAGAGAGAGAGAGAGAGAGAGAGAGAGAGAGAGAAGAGAGAACATAATTTTATTCGTGCTCTGGAGCATCGCCCCCTAAGAGCACCGTGCCAAAATACAATAAGAGCGCATTTGTATCTTACTACATTCTCTTAAATATGGTTAGCTAGTGTCCTACAACTAAGAGTGACTAGTTGATATAAAATGTAAAATTAAAATTAAGTTAAAATTAGAATTTGACTTTAAATTACAATATATATGTACATATAAATTTAGTTAATAATATCTTACAACTATGAGTGCAAACGAGACATCAAGGAGAGACTGAAACGTAACATGATATTGAAGTGCAGGTAGATCACAAAAATGCCTCAATCAAACCTAGCTCGCAGTAGTTCTCGTTTCAGCACCTCCTTGAAGCTCTCTTGTGTTTTGCAAGCCCTCGTAGCATAGTCTATACCATTCCAGACACGACAAGCCGTGGCAAGGAAGGATTTGTAATAGTAGTTGGTGCGTGTCGTTGGTTCAACAAAGTCATTACTCATAAGCGGTCGTCGCAATTGCCGAGTTCGTTCACACACTGGCCGGCGAAAACGCCCAAATAGATACATAGGCTCACCGTGCTCACATATTGCATATACAAATGACGCAAGTAAAAATTTGCGCCGTTCAATAACATTCAACCACTCCAAACGCTGGAGTTTGGAGAGAGAGAGAGAGAGAGAGAGAGAGAGAGAAGATGGAGAGAGATTGATAGTTTATTTATGCCTTGGTGTAACCTTTAGACAAGGAGATACATAGGTATAAATTATGATAGGAAAAATAAACAATAGTAACAGAAGTGTATGAAAAAAAGCGTAACGTTGTATAACCTTTGTAAAGCTATATAATATGAAGAAAAAATGACAGCACAAATATGAAGTAAGGGATAAAAAATAAATAAATAATAGTCAAATTAAATATGTATGAAAGAATATCGACACTGGTGGATGGGGTTCGGGTCTGGCGGTACTTCGAGTTAAGGGGGGAAATCACAGTAGCACACAAAAAATAGGCATATTTTCGGGAATTAATTTTGGCTGAATAAAAGTATCAATCGAAAATCTGTAAAGTAGGTTTTATAGCAATACTAAAAAAGTACAAAATGTAATTTTTTCAATAAAAAATATTTAAAAATGGCGGTTGCGCAGCATATGTCCCAAGGCGCCTTTTTTGAGCTCGCCGAAGACATAACTCGAGCAAATTTTTACCAATCGACTTGAAATTTTGACAGTAGCTTCGAAACATCTTTCTCCACGGAGCTACGTAGGATTTTTTCGATATATTGTTTTTTCGCAAAATGGTGCATGTTTGAAAATAAAGTTAAATTTTTAACAAAAAAAAACGCCATAAAATCGTTGATAAAAAAAAAGTAAGCCATATAAAATAAAAAATCCTACGTAGCTCCGTGGAGAAAGATGTTTCGAAGCTACTGTCAAAATTTCAAGTCGATCGGTAAAAATTTGCTCGAGTTATGTCTTCGGCGAGCTCAAAAAAAGGCGCCTTGGGGCATATGCTGCGCAGCCGCCATTTTTAAATATTTTTCATTGAAAAAATTGCATTTTGTACTTTTTTAGTATTGCTATGAAACCTACTTTACAGATTTTCGATTGATACTTTTATTCAGCCAAAATTAATTCCCGAAAATATGCCTATTTTTTTGTGTGCTACTGTGATTTCCCCCCTTAAGATAGTTCTGTAAGTACGCGTATGAGCCAAAAGTTTCGGTCGAAGCGTATAGTAATATCCAATGCCTGCACGGAGAAAACAAGGGCCTCGAAGTTTCGAATTTATACTATGCTTCTAAAGAAAACATTGTTAAATATCAAAAAGTATTGAATGGAAGATCAAAATTGTAATTATGGTATAGTAATAATGAAGAAATTTAAATTTCAACCTATGATATGGCACATAAACTGATACAAATAATACATTTTATTCGGCATATTGTGATTTTTTGTAACATTCAAAAAATATTTTGCCCACGTGATCGGAACGATTAGTTTCCAGTATTCTCCAAAAAGTACGGTATAAAGAGTCACATTTGACTAATAACTTCGTAATATTTTTCGCTATACGCCGAAGATTTATGCTATGCGTTTAGTGAAATCTATACATACACGAAGATTCATGCTATACGTATAGGACTCGCACCTATGCGAGAATAGTTTCAAATGTAATATGCACGCATTATTTTTACTATACAGCATATAGGACTCGCGCCTATGGGAGAATAGTTTCAAATGCATGATGCACGCATCAGTCTTACTATACGGTGTGAGAATCATTTTTACACTCCTATCACAAGTCTTAGAATTCCGAACTGGCAGTAAATGTTACATCCTAGCGAATGTGCCTTCTCTCGGTTATTCCCAATATCCTCATTCGCCCTTATAAGCTTATTATTAAATGTATAAATCTAAGAATAAGAGGAATAACAGCGCACAAAGGAACGTACGTACGTTCCGCACGCATATTCAAATAACAGCGATATATACACGATAGCCGCACCGCCACAGTCATCGACTTTCCTATCCCATTGGCTGTCAACAAGAACACGTTCTCAGGCGCATATTCCAAGAAGAGCTGTCGAACGAAAAATCAACCAACAGCTCCATCAAAAGACTCCAGAAATCCTACGCCGTCCCATCCGCATGGTGACCAAGAGAAGCCTCGACCCTAGATTATTTAAACATAACATAGACTAGACGCCTCCGCCGAACTTATAACTCCGACAATAATAAGACATCCGGTCTCGCAGCGTAGTCCGATATACAAACTTCTCGATATGAGAAGTCACCAGAGCCATAAATTGACAACACAAACCATGCGAATGTTTAGGTCTCACATATCGAACTCTGTACTCCACGCGTTTTTCGCCGAAACACGGGACAAAGGTCTCCTACCTTCCACGCGTGCAAATTCTATGTAAGGAATGATCGAGATCAATTCTGCGAATTATGAATATCGCGACCAATCACGCTAAACCTTAAGGTTCCTTCTCCCACAATTTATCCCCTCCTAATTTTCATATCAAGAAAGACTTCCTTCCTGAAGTCAGTCTTCCAACAGTCTCCACCGCGTTCAGATCAAGTCTTCCAACAGTCTCCACCGCGTTCAGATCAAGTCTTCCAACAGTCTCCACCGCGTTCAGATCAAGTCTTCCAACAGTTTCCATCGCGTTCAGATCTCAGTCTCGCAAAATCTTCCATCAAATTAAATTCACTTCTTAATCTTGTTCTGACAGAATTCGAAGTGTAGAACCGGTATCATAGAGTTTCTAATATTATACATCTTCAGGTTTTGACCGAAGTGTCGTATGAACAGTTAGTCGACTCTCGCGGCCTCGAGTCTATAAAACAGTTCAAGTGCTGTTTACTACGCGGATATACATAAACACTCTCAGCGCCCCAAAAGTCTGGTGCTGGTGACCGCTTTCCGAACGCTAAGCGTGGCGTCCGTCAACGAGACCCTTATCTGCGAGCGACAACCGATACTCTTGCGAGCGAGCGTACCTACACACTGATCCACTCACGAACACAGCGACCAATGTAAGCGACAAATCTCATTTTTATGTTAATCCGATTGTTCCCCCGGCTTCACCGTTATTTCCATTGTCAATTTTTCTGTTAAACAATTTTATTCACCCGATCACTTATTTGTAATAAACCTTTAGTTAAGTTTGTACAAATTCGTCAGATTATTTCTAAATGCCAATCACTGCATGACTTCCTAATTTCTAACTCATTCCAAGCACTACCCCTTTTTACCCTCATCCCGTGCTATTGCGCTCGTCGTAGGCAAAAAAGGAGGGAATCTAAAAATATATGCCCACGTCCCTTCAGGACGTGACATAAACTGCTATACTTTTCTAGCACTGAGTATTAGAATTCTGGCAACCAGTGTTAGAATTTGAGGACGTATTTTTCTCCATGTATACGATGCTGTTGGTTGTAAATTTTTGACAGAGCTTGTACCCTCTATATGCCCGACACATTCGCACCTTATGCATAGATAGGTCTCATACTCGTATAGAGAGCGGCGTTGTAATCGTGGCAACAGCGCGATTTTCCTGCAGTCACAGCGTTGAGCTTCCTACGATCCGTCGTTCGCGAAATATTTTATATGAATAAAAAAAAACATGAAAATGTCAACCCAAATGCGATACAAAGGAAAGTTCACAAGAAGAAAGGCGCTTGCCAAAAGACTGAAAGCTGTGGTAGCCATGTGCAAGCAAATGCGGCTAAACGCGACGAGAGTAACCATAACCTCAATGATCAGCAACAAAAATTCACTGTCGAAGGAGGTCGGATCGTGGATTTACAATATTTTGTCGATAGTTTACATTATATTCGCTGTAACAAAGACAAACGCATGCATAAATATTAGGTGTACAACTCAGCTCGGTCCGTTTTCAAAAGATGGCTCTAGGTGCTATAAATGGTTGACGGCAACAGCTGATTTTTGCTGTATCGTGAAGTATCAACATCTCTTAACCAAATATCGTTTACAGACCTTTGAGTTTTGCGCATCAAGTCTAATTTTTACTGCGGTGAAAATGTCGAATTGCGTCCCGAATAAGCACCATTTGCGGGAAGTGTTGATTTTCTGTTCCAATTGGAAGAAAAGCCAATTTGAAGCCCACCGAATGCTTGTGGGACCATCGCGGGAGGCTTCTACAGGCAACAATTGATCCGTTTAAAGCGAGCTATAGCCGAAAAACGTCCAGAATATGCGACCAGACACTAGTCCATGATCTTTCAACATGACAACGCTCGGCCTCACGTTGCTATTGTGGTTAAAAACTATTTGGAAAATAGCGGGTGGGAAATTCTGGCTCACCCGCCTTATAGCCCAGACCTTGCCCCTTCCGACTACCATTTGTTTCGATCGATGCAGAACGCTTTGACTGGAATACGCTCACGTCACAACAGGGTATCAAATATTGGCTCGATTCATTCTTGGCTTCAAAAGATGAACGCTTCTTCCGCGACGGAATTCATCAATGACCAGAAAGATGGAGAAAAGTAGTGGCTAGCGATGGACAATATTTTGATTAATGTATTAATTCATTTTATCATTCAAATAAGTGCGCAATTTAAGCAAAAAAACGGACCGAATTAAGTTATACACCCAATACATGCATAAATTGAACAAATTGAACTTGTTTGCAGGATGAACTTATTTCACATCTGTCTCACAATTACTAGAACTCGGGTGAACAAAAAAAACACGCTTCGAGTTCCGTCATTGAGACTCCGTCATTGAGAACTGCCGGTACAGTATGTATGCAGATGACTTGCAAATTTATCTGCATTGTCGACCGTCAGATATCATAAGCGGAATTGCCCTGGTAAAGAGAGCCGTAGCGGGAATTTTTAAGTGGGCGGAAAAAAACCAGCTTCGAGGAAAATACGCCTAAACAAATGCAATAATAATTGGATCAGCTCGCTACTTGACGCTGCGCCACTCCCGTCAATCTTTGTTGGAACAGATACGATTCCGTGGTCTGATTCTCGCACCTGACTGGGCGTAACCATCCAGCGTATACTCTCACAGTCTCGACATACTGTAATAGCTGCCGGTAAAATGAGAGTCACCATGTACCAACTCAAACTCTGTCGTGGGCAACTACCCACAAATGTTCGGAAGATGTTGGTATCGACCCTTGTACCCACGGACTTAACTGCAGGCATGAATTTAAAACTACAGCGGGCGTTAAATGCAGTCGGACGTTTCATATTTTATGCACGTCGTGACAAGCCTATCATGCGGTATTATCGGCGTCTGGCGTGGTTGAGGGTTGCAGAGCGGCGCGAATACTTATTTGCGTCGTTCTTATATGCCATGTGCGATCACGAAGAACCAGCATACGTGTTACGGCGTTTTTTGACAGTTTATACTTCCACGAATGTCCTGTAAACATTTCAAGGCCATATCTCTAATCATTTTATCTTGCAAAAATCGATAGTTAAATCTTTGAACGCGTTTTTCTCGAAATGAGATTTTTCAAATTTGCTGACATGGTAACTCAAAGAGCAATTATCCGATTGACTTGGAATTTGAACTGAGTACTCTTGAATATATTTACTCTACAATGACGTAGGATATTTTTGATTGGATGAAAATTGACGATTTGGCATTGAAAAAAACTAACATTTTATAGGCAAGAAAACTGACTTTTTTTATAACTACGCCATTTTGTTAGGTTTTGATATTTTTCGAAAATCTTACGTCATTGTACAGGAAATACCTTGCAGTTTAACATTTTTTCCTTTTTCGGTTTCAGCTACTCAATCGGCCAGAATCACGTCAACAGTGGAGGAACTTTTTTTTTTGGCGCCTCCGAAGGCAGCGCATAAGTCGCTTGGATCTCAATATTTATCTACGAAAAAATTATGTAATATAGGTCAAGTATAGCCAAATATATTGTTAATTTTCCGAAACATTTAATTGAGTACTTTTCTTCCAAAAAATTGCCGAAAATCACCGAAATTTTCGGCGTCCACACTGGTATAGCCCTTTGAACAGCTGCGACGGCCACTCAGAAGTGGCGATTTCGTCGTTCCGACCTGCCGCACAAGTTACGATAAAAAATTCTTCCTCGCCACGCCATTTTGTGTATGGAATGCGATAGAGTACGAAATAAGGGCATGTAAAAACCAAAAGAGCTTTAAAGAAGCGTTCAAATATGTGCTGTTGCGAGAAATGGACAGCGAAGTGTGATGATGTGACGTAGCATATCCAGCACTTCTTATTCCTGTTCTCCTCTTGGAATTACGTTTCTTTCTAGGCACATCTTTAATTGCAGTTCATACCACTTTTTCATAATGTTGATATTTTTATTTCTATTATTATAATACTTGGTGCGCAACTAAGTCTCCGGGTTTTTTTGACCAATAAAAAATCGAAAATTTCAAGACACATACAAAAAATGGTTCATTCGAAGTATTGTCCCTCGCTATTTACACATTTTTGCCATCTCTCTGGCAATACATAAATACCGCGACGATAAAAAGACGCGTCTTTGGACTGAAACCATTCGTCCAACCAATTTTGTACTGCATCGTAATTGGCCAAGTGTAGCCCATCCAAGCCATGCGCCATCGATGGGAACAAGTGATAGTCTGAAGGGGCCAGGTCTGGCGAATACGGTGGGTGCGGTAGCAAATCCCATTTCAGTATTTTTATGGTGTCCTGGACGATGGAACTGCGATGGCACGGAGCGTTGTCGTGCTGCAATATCACACGTTCGTGTCTCGTGTCCCATTCTGGCCGTTTTTTCGAGCAATGCGTGGTTCAAATTGATTAGTTGTTGTCGATAGCGATGCCCATTGACAGTTTCGCCCGGTTTCAGCAGCTCATAGTACACGATTCCTTTCTGGTCCCACAAAACGCAGAGCATTATCTTTTTTCCAAAGCGATTTGGCCGTGCCATAGATGTTGACGCTTCGCCAAGTGAAAGCCACGATTTTCTGCGTTTGGGATTCTCGAAATATATCCATTTTTCATCGCCAGTAACAATTCGATGCAGGAAACTCTTTCTGTTCTGCCGCAAAAGCAAAATTTCGGAAGTGGCTCTTCGATTTTCCAATTGTCTCTCAATCAACTCATGCGGCACCCACTTTCCTTCCTTATGAATTTTTCCCATGGCGTGCAAACGTTTCGACATACATTGCCGACCCACATTTAATGCCTCGGCAAATTAATCTTGTGTTTAAGGGGTTACCCCCACTTGCGATTTTGAAAAAATCGATTTTTTTTAATTGCATTTTTTTGAAGTATAAGTATCTGAGAATATGTCCTGAAAATTTCAAGTCGATCCGAACAAAATTGACTGAGATATGAGCAATGAAAGAGAAGAATCCGTTGTGTAAACGATCTTCTAATTGAAACTTTAAACGCGTTTTTCTCAAAATGGCATTTCTGAAGTCGGTGACCAAGATTACTCGAACACTAATGAACCGATCTTCTTGAAGTTTTGCAGGCTTATTTAATACATAAAAATGTAGTCTTTAATCGTTCGATTTTTTTTTTCGAAAAAAATGGCCGTTTTATAGCCAAAAAACGGCCGTTTTTTTTCGTTAAAATCGAACCATTAACTTTGACTGTCTGCCATTTTGTGAAAAATGAATATTTTTTTAAATCCTTCGATTAAAGACTAGTTTATACTTATATTTGACTAAATCCATCCGCATTGTTTTTTTCAGATGATCCACTTCGCTGCAATGTTGGTCACCGCAAACCGTGTATATAAAAACATTATTTCATTGACAGCCATTTGCCACTAAACAAAATAATATTTTTCAATCAAAAAATTACTGAATGTTCTTCAAGGTGTGTTCTTTAAGATGGTATATTGATCGATTAAAAAAGTTTTGTAGTTTTCTTTAAAAAAATTCACGAAAAAGGCCTTTTTTTGCGCTACAAGTGGGGGTAACGCCTTAAGTGTTATCTTCATCCAATAACGCTTGCAGATCAGTGTCCGCAAATGTTTGCGGTATTCCCGAGCGCTCCTTGTCCTCAGTCTGAAAATCGGAACTCCTGAACCGCTTGAATCAATCTTCACACGTTGTTTTTGTTGGTATATGTTCGCCGTAGGCCTCCTCAAGTAACCGACGTGCTTCAGCTGGTGTTTTTTTTAGGTTGAAGCAGAAAAGCAATGCTTCCCGCAAATGCTGTTTATTTGGCACAAACTTTGACATTTTCGAGGTTAGAAAAAGGTCGTTGTGTTGCGATATTTGTTTTTATTACGACTGGGTATTCTTCACAAATGTCCAAGCTATAAAGACACCCAATTTCAGACCTGTATGCCAACTACATGTGTCGCTAGTGCCATTCACGTGTGAAACCCGGGAACTTAGTTGCGCACCTAGTAACACTAGTCATAGGTATAAGATGTTAACTAGAGACAACTTTGTGAACATATCATTGTATAAAGTTTTCTGTAATGTATCCTTCGCAGGGTGCTCTTAGGAGGCTGAAGTCGAAGTACGAATAAACTAATTCTCTCTCTCTCTCTCTCTCTCTCTCTCTCTCTCTCTTTCTCCCTCACACATACACACATACATACACACGTGCGCGCGCCAAAGCACGAATGGCTCGGTAGGCGGTATCCCCACTTGTCGAGCCCATTTTTTTCTGCTAGCATCTATTCGCTTCCTGTCCCGGCTAAATTCAGGCTAAAAGGGACGCTGGCGCGCTGTCGGGATCGCAAAAACTTCTTTCGACAAGCAATGAGCAAAGCGGTACCTAATCCCGATAATTGGCACGATAGCTATTCCGTTATTCATCGTAAAGGATGGGAACACGAGGGTTGGTTACCCTCGAATGTCGATGTAAAACACTGTCGGGCCGAAACCTCGAATGGATGCGCTAATTGAGGATCGTGGGTGTAGCACGGCACGTTGGGTGCAAGAAAGGGCGCGTTTAGAACGAGAGAGGAAGAGAGGGGGAGAGAGAGAGAGAGAGAGAGAGAGAGAGAGCAAATAGGAAGTGCAAGGATGAATCGGGACGCAATAAGAGCCTTTCGAATAGTGCTGCACATTGGTGCACCGCAAATTTCACTCTGCAATGGCGAACATTTCGCGGAGGGACTCTTTTTTGCACATCGCAGGGACCCAATTTGTATGCACCAGTTGCGAAATACCCCCTACCCCCCCGTGCCTGAGTGTGCGTGTGTCGGGCACCCGCAACTGTTTACGCGGTACCTTTGATCGGCAATTCGTGTGCCACTCGCGTGCATGGTCTCCAGTATCGTACAGATATCCCCGTCGAGTATGAACTCGCACGTGTAATTGGCGAATGGAGACACTTGCGCTGCAATTCCAGGATCATCTTTTGCCCCCGCCCCCCTCACCGCGCTTTACGGTTCTCAAGTTTTCGTGTGCGAATAGCAATTTCGATGCCTGTGCTTTCAGCATCCTATGGAATGCAGGCGTCCAAGTGCTTTCGCACGGACGCTTCTGTATTTTTTAACGTACAAGTACAAACGGATCACATCTCATGTGACACTCAAACGCAGGTGAAGGACGTTTCATTAGTCCTAATATCTTCTGGGAGCACCATCCAATGAGCATCCAACCAGCATCACCTCCGAATGCATGCGACGCGTTCAGTGGATTTACCACTCGATGCAGCCCTCCGGGGTTATTGCAATTATCGCGCGATCGTTAACCAAATTTCGTTGAAGATTCAAGACTGTTGTGGCAAGCTCGAGCTTCGACTGATTGCCGATGATCATATCTCGGCAATGTCCAATTGCTTCCAATTGCTTCGACGCCGTTCGTCATCGAATCCTGCGTTCGTATGTGATAGAAGAGACATGTGGATATATGTATATGGGGGAAGACCAGTTCTATCGGATGCCGCTTCGAGGTACGTCCGAATAGTAGCCTATCATCTCCGTACGTAATTCGCATAATTGCACTACGTAAGCTCGATCGTCTTCAAATTCACCCTTTAATTGATACAAGCATATTTCCGTAAAGGTTATTTCAAGGGATGTTCCGTCGAAAAAATGTAAGGGCCGTCCTCAAAATAGCCGGGTGTGCTGATAGTCGACATCAAATTGGAACTCATTACATTTGACGAGTTCAAATTGCTCTTCCGTCGTATATGTGTATATATATGTATATACAGGGTGGACCATTTAACGTGACCACCCCAAATATCTTCATTGCCTTCGGAGAGACGAAAAAATATCAGGGGTGATTTGATTGATTTTGAAGGGTTGAGACAGTGGTGAAAAATTCGTTTTTTTTAAGGTCATAGTTTTTGCGTTGTCATGGTCATCAATGATTTTTAAAGAGGGAACATGTTTTTTTTTTATTATTTAGATGGAGCTGATATTCAGACGAATCCAACGACCTATGACATCATGACCTTGAAATGATTTTTCACCAAAATACACGTATACAAACGGGAAATCGTGATGGTACTGACAATAAGAATATACGAATAATGTAATTAAATTTTGTGTGCAGAACATTTATTGTCACAAATATTCGAAGTGATGGCCATTAACCTCGACACATTTTTAAATACGGATGAAAGATTCTCTTGACGTTCGATTAGTTTCTGGTGTGATAGCGGCGCAGGCTCTTGTAATACGTTCTGGCATGTTCGTCGGTGTCGTCGGAACATCATGGTAAACACGATCCTTTATAGCTTCCCATAGGAAGAACTCAAGTGGCGTTGAATCCGGCGAACAAGCAGGTCAAGGGATTCTTCACTCTACTACAGTTTTACTATGTAACAATGACAGTATGTACAAACATCAGAAACATCTCCGACTATTGACATTATTTAATTCGTTGGATAACCTGCTCCGCTATCACGCCAGAAACTATTCGAATGTCAAGAGAATCATTCATCATTCATTCATTTTTCACCACTGTATCAGCCCTTCGAATTCAATCAAATTACTTCCTTACATTTTTTTTCGTCACTTTAAAGGCAACGGAGATATTTTGCGTGGTCACTTTGAGTGGTCCACCCTGTAAATATATACAGGATGTCCAGTTATGAATGGATTTTCCTGCAGTTGTCGATAGATCAGATCATGTTCTACTATATGTTGGATTTTCTGTTTAGTAAAAGTCCCTCGGTTTTCGAGATAAAAATCGTCTGCTTTTGATTTTCCACATGCCATTTCTACATATGATAACTTTTTTTACCCGGTTTGAAAAAAAAACACTCTTGGTCACTTGTTTCATCTAGAAAAGGCTTTTTTTTAACCCTAAACTTTAAGGAAACTTTATGAAAAAATATCTTGTGCAGAATTTTCATACAAACCAATTCGAACATCTGACTTTGCGGGCGGACTTGCCTGCGGTGTGAAAAAATGTACTACAGACATCGTGCTAATTACTTTAAAAAGTTGCTTAGTTATTGTCGATTCATATCATTTGTAGAAATGGCGGGCGAAAAAACAAAAGCAGATTATTCTTTTTTTTTTTTACTAACATAAAGCCCAAAATCTCAAAAACCGTGGGCTTTTTACTCAACTGGAATTCCAACACATAGTATGACATGGTTTGACCTATGGACAGTTGCAGAATAATCTATTTATAACAGAACACCCTGTATATATATATACACACACGCACACGGGGTTTCACGTTATTAATTAGCGTTCAGATATTGACCTCGCGCTAATCGGAACCCCAATGATTGATTATCGATTGTCATTTTAATTGATCGTCATTAGTCCCGATTAACGCGAAATTGCGGCGGACGTCCGTCTTTCCCCGAGCCTGGGGCACATCGAGCAAAATCAAGATGAAGAGATAAAAAGGTAATTTAAAAAAAACAACCAATTAAACGATGATAATTCCAATATTTGATCGATTTTCCAATTAGCCCCGTTCCAAGGAGAATTTTGATTTTTTTTTACCGCGACAACTTATCAAGGGAGGACATCACTGTGACGGGCCGAAAAGGGGCATTTTTTTTGTTTACTCGATTATTTAATTGGGATATGAAAAATGTTACGTTATTAAGTATATATTGAACCTATTTCGTGTAAATATTTTTTTTTTTTTTTAATTAACAACGTTATTGAGGTATAATCGCTTAATTAAGGCATCGCTAACTTGGCAATATTTGGTCTCAAAAATAAAATTGGAAAAGTTTCATAATCTATATAAATGTAGTTCTCGGTGTACGTTGCCTTTTTTTCGGAAGAAAATTCACAAACAAGCGGGTGTTTAAAAAGAACGTGTAATTTTGGCAAAATTTTTATTTGTATTCCGAAGCATAAAAATTCCTAAATTTCAAGAAAAACAAAATAAAATCGGCTTCCTAAAACGATAGCTACCGTAATTACGGAATTTTTTTTTTTTCAAATTGAATATCGTGCAATTACCGCAAGAGTTATGATTCCGGCCAGGTCGAGAAAAACTCGATTGAAAGTTTTAGTGTACGCAAGTCGTTGCGTTACTTGTTCTCACTGAATCGTCTGTCACTAGGTCAATTTTCGATATTTCAACTTCACATTTTTTCACGTGTACTTGAATATGTAAATACTCTGAGAAAATGTAAAAAAAATGACTGACCCACCACAGTGGTGTCTCGCCTTAAAGGATGGATTGAACAAAATTGGGGCAGAATAAAAAAGAGAGAGAATGGAGAAAACAGCCCGTGCGGAAAATTGATAGGGCGTTCCTCATAAAAATAAGGGCCTTTAAGGGCTTATTTGAGGCTTTCCCTATCAGGGAAGCCTTAAATAAGCCCTTGAAGGTCCTTATATGGCAATCCCGACAGGGGTTGGCATAATAAGGGCCTTTGCGGGTCCTATTATGGCGATCCCGACAGGGATTGCCACAAGAGGGCCAGGTTTGGGCATTATAGGAAACGGACCAATATACCTAGCTTGGACTAAATCGTTTGTGGTATTTTAATTACTACACTCAATTATTCGATAATAGGTAAAAATAGGATAAAAAACGTGAGGGCATTAAAAATTATTATATATTACATTTACAAATCCTTCAAAAAATTACATATTATTCTTATTGCCTTATTCACTCATGGAGTGATGCTCGCGCGTATCTTTGAACAATCCCATTCGGTTTTCAAAAACATTTTTACAGTGACTATTTTCGCCGAATACTTTCCACATGGAAAATTATTTCGCGTTGTGACAGTTAATATCACAATGATATTGACTAATTGAAATTTTTTATGTAATACAGCAAATAATTATAGGAATTAATTTAGTCTCTTATGGCATATCTGCGACGAACATGTTACAAGCACTCGGTAGTATAGGGGCAGCGTGCGTAGCTGTGAGTAGGTAGGTACTAGGTTCAATACCGATATAGGTGAAATATTTTATTCGATAAAAATCATTCCGAAAGGCCAGGGCATGACGAATTATGATACAAAATCGTTGTGGTAAACTCTCAATTAAGTGCTTAATTTCATTTTGGATTTATGAATTATTTTATGCACATAGTACACTTAGATTTACAGTGTACATGGTAAGCAAATCAAGATTTATTTGAATCGAATCTTTATTTATTCGATTTGAATATATTTGATATTTAAAAAGAATAGCTGAAACGAATAAAAAAATATCTTGGAAACGAATAAGATCGTAGTAGGCCGTGAGACGAGGAAAAAACCTATCTCATCTAAATAGATCCTATTTAAAAAAATTAAAAAAATTTGGCAGTGTATCGTGACCTTATATAAACGGACACACATACGCAGAAATACATACATTTACACACACGTGAGCATATCCATTGACAGGGATAACTTATGGGCTACCATGGTTTACATGAGGCGTCGATCAGGCATCCTTGAAGGCCCTCATTATTCTGCCTTTAAGGGCCCTCATTATTCTGCCTTTAATGGCCCTCAGTAGCAAAGTGTGACCGGCCACTAAGGGCCCATGTGAGGCTACCCGATTAGGGCCCTATTAAAGTTAGGAAAATTCTATATGGGCCCGACCAAAGCCCTAGTTCAATTTCCGCACGGGAGATTGTGAAAATGGATGGAAGCAAAGTGTTGTCGTAATCGATAATAGTGCGTTGGTGGTAGCTGCTGTCAATTGTGGCAAAACATCTCCGAAACGTTTGGCTTTAGGTAGCCGAACTGCAAATAGATATTAAAACTGGAGACATTGGTGTACGTATGGAGATATTTACTGCCATGCATACTTGTAAAGATACACCCACACTTACATACCATGTGGATGACTATCCAGATAGTTCGTCGCTCAACGAAATTCTCATTTGGCCCCTTTGATTTGTCCATATTTCGAGGAGAAAAACTACGCTCACTTTTATGCACTGACGCACATCCGCCGACGCCCACACACAGATACCGACACACACCTATCGTTCGTACACGAAATTGGTAAGGGGTGAGGGGATTTTTTTTTGTAAAAAAATCGGTTCCCGTTGGTTTGTACCAGTCGAAAAAAAAGGCAAATATCATTGTAGAGCGTGCATGGTTACGAAGGCGCACGTGTTACCGATCGATCGCGGAGGATATTGGGAAGGGCCGAGACGTTGCAGACGTTACACTCACCTACACATATTTATATTAGGGTGGTTCAAAAAACAAAAAAAAATTGTTCGTGGTTCTCAGCGGTTGTTACTACGTTATGAAAAAAATATTACTACGTTATGAAAAAATAATTCATACAAAATTTGAAAGGTCTAAAAAAATGTTTAGGTAGTGCTCAAGTGACTTTTAATTTTCTTCTTTCGATTTTTCATTATTTTTTTTCCCCCGCCAATAGACATAATAATATAATTTTCTGAAAACTTTTTATGCTCTGTAGCATTTTCTGTTAACATAAACAGGTCGTTTTCATTGCAAGTAGTTTTAATAAAAATAATAATTCCAAACGATGATTAAAAAAATATGTATTCTGGATCACAGTATGGGATTGTTGAAAAACTTACGTAATTACTCCGAAGATTTAGCCGAATAATAATTTTTCTTCTCGCAAAAAGGCTGGGTTTTCCTGTGCTCGCTCAGAACTTGCAACAGATATTATTTTTGGTCTTCGTTTTTCGTAATCAAACCGTTGAAATCTTCCATCAAAGAAACTCAGCTATGTTGTTCACACCTTGCATGTTTTTAAAAGTAGTCAAGCACGTATTATAATCCTGATTAAAGTCCCAAAGGGAAGGATTCAAGTCCAAAAAACTGCACGGGAGCTCAAATCGTTCGAATAAACTTTTTTACATTTTTATTTTTACGTGTACTGTGGCGTACCTCAATACAGCAACTACTGGAAACAGTCAAATGAAACGCGAAAAGAACTCACGGACAGTCAGAGAAACAAAAGTGCAGTGGCGTCAACAGCGCCGCGGTTAGTAACTCTCGAATCCGTATGACTTTGTTTTCTTACTCCAAAAGAACATATTACTCAAAAAAAAAAAACACGTACTTGTTAGACGTTCAATGATGTAAACACCGTGTTCTTGTACATCAAGTGGTTGATATCATTTTCACAACCGAATTACATATATTGATACTTAATCTGCAAATACAAAATGTTTATGGTAAAATAAAATATTTAAATAAAAATTGTGTATTGTTACTGAAAAAATTAAATCAAGTCACATTGGATCACGCATTGACATTTTCTGCATCGAGATTTAAAAAAAATGAATATTCGTATAATTCCGACAAAAAAAAACATGAAAAAGGCGTTCATGATAAATTCTTCTGATGTAAAGTGATGAAAAATCCATTGTAGAGGTATTGAAGAAAAAATTCAATTAAGGCGTGACACGCCCTTCTTTGAGGGGTGCTTCCCCCCTTCCCCCCACCTAAAACCGGTTTCCGCCGACAAAAAAAATACGTGTCTAAAAGTTTTCAATGCTGTATCGCATATACGAGTACCGAAAAAATCGAAGGAACCTTAAGGCCTTAGGCAACAGTAACAGGTATAAAAACATGTGTGAATTTAACAATTTTTTTCGTATGGAAAAAGTGATTCACTCATAAAATTAATTACACTTCTATTTAGTATGAATATCAAGCTGTTAGAATTTAAATTTTTTCGATGTGCAAAATGGCCGACTACTCGAAACTTCTCGAAACAGCTTTTTTCCAGTTGGCGTGACAAATAACTTCAACAATTTTCACTCGATTGACTTCAAATTTAAAAGTTACGTTCCTAATTGCATTTCGTAGAGAAGTACGTACGGAATTTCTGATTAATCGAAAGTTTTCCATTTTATGAGCAGTTTATGAGCCGTTATAACGAAATTTTTCACTGAAAATTCATTTCTTGAGTTCAAATACCTACAACTTTTGAATAAAACAATATTTTTTAAATTCCGTAGATTGACGAGAATTTTTGTTTTTCGTTGTACGTCAAAAATTGTGGATGCTAAATGTCACGCCGCGGAGCGCTTAAAAAAAGATAATAAAAGAAAATATTAGCGGTCGGCCATTTTGTACATCGAAAACAAAAATTCTAACAGCTTGATATTCATACTAAATAGATGTGTAATTATTTAATTTTACGAGTGAATCACTTTTCCATACGAAAAAAAATTGTTAAATTCGCACATGATTTTATACCCGTTCCTGTGGCCTAAGGCCTTAAGAGGGAATGATACCTCATCGCGGTCGGTATGTTAGAACAATTATAGATTTCCAAAAATCTCGAAAACGGCTCTTCAGAACCCGTCGAAACTTTGCCAAACGACGTCAAATAGATAGACGAACAGCTGTCTTCCCCTCAAATTTTCTGAATTCGAGAAAAAAAAACTAGATTGGCTTATGATAAACCAATCTACATTTTTTTCCTCAAATTCAAAAAATTTCAAGGGAAGCCAGTTGTTCGTCTATCTATTTGACGTCGTTTGGCAAAGTTTCGACGGGATCTGAAGAGCCGTTTTAGAGATTTTTGGGAATCTATAATTGTTCTACCATACCGACCGCGATGAAGTATCATTCCTTCTTAAGTGATGTCCCTTGTGAGTAAAAATGGCACAGTAGTTCCTCACGCGCGATTTGTTTTTTCATAAATTATTAACTAATAATCGAAAACGATTGAATCATATTATGGATTTGCAAAGCGGGTCTATATATATATATATATATATATATATATATATAATATTTATAAATATATAAATATATATATTATACATAAAATATATATAATATATAAAATAATTTTATTTTATATATTATATATATAAAATAAAATTCTTTTATTATATATATATATATACGTATATATATATATCAGCATACGGTATGAAACCGTGGAAAAGCTGGCGTGATGCCACGCAAACGAATATTGCCAATAAAGTGCCAATCCAATTTAGCTACGCAGAAAATATTAGCGGGTGCGCTCACTTTTATTGGGTCGGAGGACGAGCACGCGAGGGAAGAATCACGCGACGAGGGTACGCTCGATTGGGGCGGAACAGGGGAGTAAGAAGGATCGGGTGAAAAAGGAGACAGCGAAGAGAGAAAAAAATATATAAAAAAGGAGAAATGGGGGAAGGGAAGGAGAGGAAAAAAAACAGAAAAGAGAGGAAACCGGATGCTGAGCTCAGTGGGGGTTTTCTTCAATCACCTATAAACGTTCTGCCAGTTTGCAATTGAACCGCCACCACGCCGGGGAACCATAAGAATTTCCAACGGTTGTACATCTCTCTTTGACTCTCTCTCTCTCTCTCTCTCTCTCTCTCTCTCTCTCTCTCTCTCTCATTTTCTCTACCGTTTTTCAAATTTCGGCCTTTACCGGTGCACATCTAGGACTACGCCGGTGTTTTCGCACGATTTCCAACTTTCTCACTCTCGCCTCTCGCGCCCCATGGCGCCGTCGTTCGAGACGAATAAAATGCAAATCTTCGCCTCGCGCTGCGCCTGCCATACTTTTCTCACTTTGCCGAAAAACTTCCTTCATGCAGTTTCACGCGTCCTTTAACGTCCAAAGTCAGGCGAGCGGCACGTTTCACTCCATACACTCGATGGATGAGAAATATCCTTATGTTCGCGGGCTAGCACGTCGCGGTATTTTATCACACACAAATATAACTTTTTTGAAGGGGGTCTTCTCACTTTAGACGCTAAAAAAGGCTATTTTCATGATTTTTTAAATAGGTTTACATTATAGATATTGACATAAAACTTATTACACTTAATAAATATACTTTCGAAATACATAAAAAATGTCTTTTTAATGTATTTATGTAACCCAAACAAACTATAAACGCATTTTTCTCGAAACAACGTTTTTCGACGGCATGTTGATAAAATCTTTGAAACTAATGAACTGTTTCTTTATGAAATTTCAAACACATATTCTTTACAATTATAGCTGTAGCGCATATCATGGATTTAAATTTTTTTTTGATAGTTCCTATTTTTTTTGCCAAAAACGGTGAAAAAAAACACTTTTTTTTTGTTTTTTCGAAAAATGTCCGCCATTGTGTTATTTTTGCATATATCAAAAATCGTATGGTATGCGCTGTAGCCATTAACATACTGAATCTAAAACCGTTTGATTTTTTTGTTTCGGATGATCCATCTCCGAGATTTCATCAACAGCGCAGGCCTACAATTTTCTTAAGACATTTTTTTAACTACCCTTTTCGTCTATAAATAGTGACTTAATCAAATACTTTTTTTTGTATTTCGAAAGTGTATTTGTTGAGTGTAACAACTTTTACATCAATATCTATACTATAAATCTATTAAAAAATCATGAAAATAGCGTTTTTTGGCGTCTAAAGTGAGGAGACCCCTTAATTCTAATAAGTAGACTCGCGCTAACGGTCACTCTCGGACACTAAGTTCGAGAAGAAAGTGGAAGGGAGTTCTGAATCTTTGAAATTTCCGCAGGAAGACTCCCCACCCTGCTCCCGAAGTTTTCACGTCATTGTAGGTTCATCCTCGTTGATAAATTCTCCTCAAAAGCCAGGGAATGGCAAATGCTTCTTAAAAAATGTATATTTTTTCACCCGCAGTTCACGAAAATCCGTATTACGACCTTTCCGAGAGACTACTTCGCGTATTACTGCGGTAACGTAAACAATTCAGTACGTCCTCGGTATTTATTCATGTCCGATAAATCTCTAAAATGGTACTAACCCAAATCCTCAAACAGTAAATAAATTAGGGGGAATATACCTTTGTGAGAGCAGAATCATAAGGGTCATTTTTGACAATTTATTTAAGAAAAACAAAAAAAATATTTTTAACATCGGTTTTTCATACATGTTAGTATAAGTCTTAAAGTAAAATAATTTTTTTTAAAGTAGTTGAAAATAAAATGGCGGCGCAGTAGTCGATGAAAGAAAACTCCTTTGTTTCAAGTTAGAACAAAAAACGAAAAATATGTTGAAAGTAGATATAAAAAACTAGTCCAGTACGTAGGGATTTTTAAAAAAAAATAGCGTTCATACGAAAAAATCGGTCGAATATCGATCATAACATTTTTTAACTTCAACTTGTCGAAAAACTCCTACGTACTGGACTAGAAAATGTTGTCAAGAAGCTCCAGTTGAAAATTCAAGTCAATTGATAGAAAACTCGAGGCGCTATGCATACCCCCGTGTCTAAAAACATAGTTTCGAGAAAAAACGCGTTAAAAGTTTTAAGGGGTGAGATGCAGTCAGAGGCGTGTAAAAATCAGCATTTTCAATATTTTTTTAAAAATAGTAATTATGTTTGTTTTGTAAAAGTGGTTACACAGACTTTTTATGGTATATTTCAACTTGACTTGTACAAATTTTCTAAGAAAAATATTGATTATTTATAAAAATATCGCCATCTTTGTTGGACTCGCTTCGGCATGTAGCGCTTTGCGGTGACCATCATACATTTTTACTGGATCATCTGAAATAAAAAACCAAAAAAAAAATCATTAGGGTAATGATAAATCTAGGCCTTAATCGAAGTTTTTTCCAAAATTAACATGGCGGTTCCGACGGATAACTTTCGATTTTCGACTAAAAAATCGCTCGTTTATTATTAAAGAAATTAGAAATTTTCAACAAAAATGAAAATCCTTCTAGTAAGGGCTAGTTTTTAATGCTATTAATAAGCACACCAAATTTCATCAAAATCCATCGAGTGTTTTTTTAATTATAGTGGTCACCGACTTGAAAAACATAGTTTCGAGAAAAATGCATTTAAAGTTTTTCGATGTGGATACGATATGTTCGTAAAATTTTGAGCTCGATGGATGAAGCGAAACTTTTTTTATGTATTTTGATCCGCTGAATCCGAATATCACCATTTTTTGCCGAAAAGTCGAGCATTCAAATGTTTATAGCCAATTGTTAAAACAATGTTTCAAAAAATTAAAGTTTTTGAGGATGAATCGTTAAAAACATTTTTCGCAATTTTAAAACGAAAGTATTCTTTATAAAATTTTGCTAAAGTTGATAGTTTTTGAATAATAATTTTTTTTTAATTTCCGAAATACTTTTCAATTTTACACTTGATTTATGTATAGAAATACTAATTAAAAAATTACTTACATCGAATCATCAGTTCCTGGCCCATACAATACGGCTTCTGCTCTGACACGGAAGCTTCCAAAATATCAATTTGTTGTTGTCTCCGGAGCATTCTGCCTTCCCGGGAATTATCGTTTGCGCGTTTGTCAGTCACTTCTATACGTTGAGAATAGACGTGGCCCCTTCACTAATTGTGGGATATCCGGGAAACTATTCATCGGATTGACTGGAAATTGTCGGGGAATATTTTCGAAACATCATACTTAAACAAAATTCAAATAAAAAATCGATTTTTTGAAAATTCTGACTGCATCTCACTCCTTAACTGTAAAATCATAAAAATGTCGAGAATTCATATTCTCTTGCTCTTCTTCTTTTCTGGAAGATGTAGGGAAAAAAGCAAAAAAAAAATTACGAAGGTATATTCCCCCTTAAAAGCTACAAATAATTATCTTCTCATATACATTTTTATTCGGATGCGAGCATCGCTGAGATACGATAAAAAAACATAATAATGACTCAAAAAAGAAATAGCAAAAAAAGATTTACAAAGGTACATTCCCCCTTAAAAGCTACAAATAATTATCTTCCCATAGACATTTTTATTCGCATGCAAGCAACGCTCAGATACGATCCAAAAAACATAATAATGACTCAAAAAAGAAATAGCAAGGCTGATAAAAAAAATGTTTACGACACGATGGCAAAGCGCACCATTCTATCCCGAGATATTCTCCCATTCCGTGGCATTCCGCAGTTGAAGGAAAATCTTTTCACATTTTTGCATTACTTAGCCCCTCGCGGAGTTTTCCCGAGCCGATATAGCCGTATACCCAGTGAGCGCGGGCAGGTCGGCTGCTGGGATTGCGCTCTCGGAAGTATTGAAGAAGTTTCAACGGTGGCGGTGTATAGCTGCGCACCGATAGAAAACGTTGCGCAACGATCTCATCCCATTCCAGATTGAAACTGTGTGTACGACTATGAGCCACGCGCAAGTTCTTTCTCCTGTACGGGGATCTGGAAAATCGCGCCACGAAGCTGACGGTACTTCGTGAAAACAAAATTTCGAGAGTATAATCAGAGAAGAGCAAAGTTCGCTGGTGTACGGTGGGGGGAGGGGGGGGGGGGTCGAAGAGTTTGAATCTGGAAGAAATCTCCTGGCGTAGACCAAGTCACATTTCAATTAATCCCTCCGACTCTTTAATACCCCATTTCCCGATGAAGCTAACCACCACCAACCGACTTTGCCATACCTACGAACGCTGGACTTAATGGACCCGAGTTAAAGGTCATCCGCAATCAGAGAAAAATCAATATCGTGCCTGGAAGCAATACAAACCCGGCTGGAAATTTCTTATGGCGCTAATCACGCTCGGATCAGGTTGCCTGACTGCCATTATATGGCGCTAGTATGGCAACCTGATCAGGGCGTGAACAAAAATGTAACGCTGTTCCTGATTACGCCCGAATCTGGTAGCCTGATTGGGCCGCTATTCTGGCGCCTTATGATGGCGTGTATACGGCTGTCTGATCAGATGTATTAAAGAAAATATGCAGAACGAATAACATAAAACTTTTTTTGTTCCTTGAATATTTAACACCAAGTTACATCTCAACAGTTTGACAACAAAACATATATTTCTGAATATGGGGATGGGGATGGGGAGACTTGGGGATTTCTCTTCGCTGGTGTTGAGATTCTCTCCGCTGACATGGGAATCTTCTTCGCTGCCATTAGAACCCTCTCCGCTGGCATGGAGATCTTCTTCGCTGGTGTTCGAATCCTCTCCGCTGGCATTAGGATTTTGTTTGCTGGTAGCTTTACCAAGACTTTCCTGATCTTGAATTTTATCATTCGGGCATCTTTCTGCAAATATTCAAATTTTTCGTAAACAAAACAACGTATTTTATTCTCATTTTTTAAATTCTATTTTACATTGATATTATTCTATTTTTTAACTTTTCAAAAAATATTTTTTATATTTTTTAATTTAATATTTATATTTTTTGAATTATATTTTATATTGATATTATTCTATACCCAAGTGTATAAGAATTCGTAAAGTGTGTAAAAGTTGAAAAACGTAAGGTTATGCATACCTGGTACTTGTACCGATGATCGGGACTCGTCAACTTTTTTCCCCGAAGGTCATCTCCTAACACGCAGCCGTGTCAAATGCCGCTTTCCTCTCTTTGCCATTCGCAATGTTTTCACTTTATCTGCTCCTTTTTATATATCGTAAAAACTTTTCAGTTTTAATCCAAACACGATGTATAGAATGGCACACGTGCAAGCAAAGTTTTTAAAAGCAACGCTAGCGCCACCACTTTAGCGCTAGCCTGAGCACTGTCATGCATGGGCCTCCTAATAGAGCCATATGGGGCACTGATAAGGCAAACCACATTATGGCCATTTTCACGTTGGCCGTAAGCTTGCTTGACCTGTGACTGCCTGTTCACGGCAGGCTCACGGCCGAATCAAAATTCCCGTAATACGGATAGCCGCACAGCTCCCTGATTACGGCCTGATCATAAATCTGACTAGCCTGAACTTCCAGCCGGGCATATCTTATCAAAAGCAGCCCGCATCTTTTCTCAGGATGGAAGAAACAACTTTCATCGTGTAAAAGTGATCCATGTTGGGATATCAGGATTTGCTGGTAAGATCAGTTCGTCACTGCCAATCGTGTTGGAAGTCAGTATTTTTCTCGTATTACGCAAAGGCTTGTCCGGTGGATCGATGAAGAGTCCGAGAACATCTAAACCCAAATGGAGCCAAACGATTCGCCAATCTCGTTCACCTCTCGTGTCCCTGACCGGAGCCACGAAAAGCTCATTTTGCAGAGCAACGAGGCTCTTTCCCTCTTTGTTTTCCCTTTTTCTTTTCCACACGCGAAGCGAACCGCAATTTCGCAAATTCTCACGGATCTCTTGGATTAACAGAGAAATATAAGAAGCCTTTTGATCCGTTTGTGAAGCTGGAATTGCGGAGTCCTTATGCCCGTTGAATGAGACGCTTCCATAGCCTGAGTAAGGGAGGGGTGGTCGAAGTTCGGAGTTCTCGTGAAAAGGCGGTCAGTGCTGGAACGCAAACGTCGATATGTGTTTGTGTAGAGACGTTTCTGTATATATGTAGAGACGGTTCTGTATATGGATGGAGTACATGTGGGAAAGCTCTCGTGGCGAATCCTCTCGCGCTGTCTCTCCAACTGCCTGCCCTCGGGTATCGAAAACTTTTCGAGAGAAATTTCTCGTCCGACTGGACTCGGATATCAGAAGGCGAACCATTCGCTTCGGGCTTCCAATTCTCTCTCGCTTCGTTTCTTCGCGTTCTCTCACCTCGTGCGGGAAACATCGACACATGCACACACAGACAGGACTCTGGATGAGGATGTGCAGGGGTAAACTGTCGGGGAGTATACGGGAAGCTGGTGGTTCGTCGAAACGTGTACTTTAGCTGTGCGGAGAATGCTCGAGTTAAGGGCAACTTTGCACGGAGCATCGTTGACCCTTATAGCCCCCGCGAATACACATACCTCGTACTATCTCAGTCCGTATGGCCATCTCTTGCCAATGTTATCCCTTTCGCTTGCTTCGAGTTTCAACGTGGCAATATCAAAACTATAGCCCGGGTGGAGCTCCCTCTTGCCTGCGTTCACAGAACTACGAGCAACACTCGATGATAAATCGTCGGAATAATTCAGCCCTTCGAAGAAACATCAACCACCGCACACACTCCCTCGTTACATTTGCGATTCCGCACTGAGAAAAAAAAAACCAATTGAATAAAAAAAAATATATTGGGTGGTCCAAATAAATGTGCTGCTGCGGAGTGCCACCGATATATGAGATTGTTACAATACTGTAATATGTTGGGAAATGTGATTGATTTAAATAACATGTTATCTTATTTGAAAAAGCTCTTCTGCTCTCTGAATATCTACATTATCCTTCAAATGAAGTTATATTCTATTGAAATCATTCTATATACAATTCGTAGATGTATGGATGAAATAATTACGCGGTTGCTGCAACATTTTTCATTTCGTACAAAAATATAATCAATAGAAATAATTATTTATTTAATGCAGCGAAACGAATATGCCATGGGACTTAAGTTTTTCAATTTGTTTTAAATCTTAAATAAAAAAAGTGAGCATTAGAATGATCATCTACGATATTAGTGAAGAGAATATTACGAGGTGTGACAATTAAGTAATGAGACTGATTTTATTGCCGCGCTCGTGGTAACACTGCGACCTTGAAATTTGTACGGTGTATAGCGGCATCCTTCCCCTCTCCAACGATATGTTTACGGTCTCTCTAGTTGCAGTAGTTAGTCCGCTGTGTCGCGTTAAGTAAACATGTGTTGTTAGTGCTCGTCACGAAAATGGAGAAGCTAAATTTAGAGCAACGCGTCGCGATAAAATTTTGTGCTAAATCGGGCGAAACCGCTAAGGAAACGTATTCCAAAATATTGAAGGTGTATGGTAGTGCTTCTCTTAGTCGTGCCCAGGTGTTTCGATGGCACAAGCAGTTCAAGGAGGGCCGTGAGAGCGTGGAAGACGAAGCGCGAGCTCATTACCTTCTTCGACAGCCGCGGAATCGTCCACAAAGAATTCGTACCACCTGGGCAGACCGTAAATCAACATTTCTACCGCGAGGTACTCGAAAAATTGCGAAAACGAGTTCTCAGGGTGCGTCCAGACATCGCAAAGACTTGGATCCTTCATCACGACAATGCGCCGTGTCACACAGCCCTCAGTGTTTCGCAGTATTTGACCTCCAAAGAGTCAACCGTGTTGCAGCAGCCACCTTATTCGCCTGATATGTCCCCGTGTGACTTCTTCCTATTCCCCAGAGTGAAATCGGTGGTCAAAGGAACCCATTTTGAGTCGATTGAGGCGATCCAGAAGCGTGGAAAAATCGATGGGCTCGGTGTACAGCTGCCCAAGGGGAGTACTTCGAAGGGGATGGAGCAGTTGTTGAATAATTTTTAAATATACGGCTTTTATAACGTCAGTCTCATTACTTAATTGTCACACCTCGTAGATATCGAATGGAATATCCATGGAGAGAATATCAGATATTCAACTGATAAGAGCAGATACTAAACTTTAATGTTAGCCACAGGCCAAGAAGTGATACTGTTTAGAGTTTCTCCGGCGTTTAAATAGATTTTCGGTTCGCGCTACGCTTACGAGAAACGAGCGCGCGTGCGGCTTCTGGCGGTTACTCCGAGAACTACAGGTTTCCTCACACCTATAATTTCGGTGGCGCTCGGCCATGATTTGGTTGAATTTTTTTCAACCAAATGCGCAAGAAACAAATTTTATTTTCGCATAATTTTTTAACCGATTCAGACATTTCCTTAATATTTTTCAATCAAAATAAAATGTTAATATTTTAACGAATAATGTACTTGGAAATCAATATCGGATATAGCGAAAAAAATAAAATAACATGTTTACTCAATAGAAATTTTATCTGAATCAAACGAGCAAAATTCAATTTTTCTTGTGTACTCGAATCAACAATATTCATGTTGTGAATTGAAACCCTTTTTTTGTTCGTTGCAGAAAATGCATTCAAAACTATATCATTTGTTCGCGATAATTTTTTACATAGTTTCCATAATATATTGTTCTCGGCTAACAATATATCTTTTGGATAAAAAAAAACTTTTAATTTTATCATGTTATTAAAGTCAGTAGCGTTTTGTTTGGACTAATAAATCCGATTATTTCGACCAACAATTTTACAATTGAATTAACGAAATTTCATTCAATAACACCAATGATATTGGACCAATGATTTTTTTTTCTCTGTGCGGTAAGCATCAGAAGAATCGTATCGATCTTCGTCATTATGATCCATTAATTTTATTCCTAAGCGTTTTCTTTATATGCGTTCTCTAACAGCCGGGGATGTTTTTCAGGCTATGTCGAACAAACGAGCAAACCGCTCACCGCTTCTCTTGGACCGAAAACAATGCAAATTTACGCGATTTTTCCAAGTCAAAGCTGATGGATCCGCTTTGACTTGGAAAAAAGCGTTTTGATTCCGCGGAATACGATTAAAGGAGATTAGGGGGGGGGGGGGGGGGGTAAGAACCTAGTCAGCTCGTGGCGAAGAGAGCGCAGGGTGAGGATTTTATCGGATACACGAAAGATTATTAATTAACGTGTGGATGTAGCGATGGAGCCGTTTCACAGATTCCGATTAATATGATGATGACGGGCTTTGGATTACCAATTTGCCCCTCACTACGGCGAATTGCAATGTGCTCTTAGCTATAATACGATTATATACCTATTGTGCGCTTCTGTTGCTGTTTCAACGTAACAATGTCTGGGCCTCCAGAGCACTAGTGCAGGAGACACATAGGCTTGATCGTATACCCGCATATTGGCCCTCCGCAATCCATCGAATTCTCCATCCTCATACATACATACATATGCGTGTGTGCATGTGTCATTACGTATATCAGATAATTATACCGAGGTCCGATGCATATCTGCCTCGCTATCACCTCGATATTAGCGTTCTATTGCTGCCATCACACCATCCCCGAACCCAAAGTGTTATAGAATTCTGCATATAAAATCATACAGCATGCTTGATGTTTTAGGGTGACATTTTATGGGTCTTAAAAAGGCAGCAGCATCATAATCAGCGTTCACTTGCTGGAGGCGTTGGCCTATCGACAATTTGAGTCATTAAGGGGTTACCCCCACTTGAGATTTTGAAAAAATCGATTTCTTTTATTGCATTTTTTTTTAAGTATAAGTATCTGAGAATACGAAGGTGGGGCTAAAAGTCTCCGGCCTGACCAAGAGATGGTGCCACTAGGTCTAGTTTTGGAGCGGCGTCCTACAGTACCATTCCTACCGAGCTTGTATGTATAGTTTCAGCCCAATCGCTACGTTAGTTTGCGTTTGAGAGCACATTGCGCGAGACGCTTCCGTTGTTTTGGTAAAAATGGAAAAATTGGAAAAACGTGCTGTCATCAGATACTTCCATTTGAAAGGTTTTACACCAAAATAAATAAAAGAAGAGATGGATTCAGCACTAGGAGACTCCTCCCCATCATATTCAACTATTAAGCAGTGGGTTTCTGAATTTAAAATGGGTCGTGTGAGCACCTCTGACGAGCCTCGCTCAGGACGGCCCGTTGAAGTCACAACTTCAGAGATGATTGAAAAAATCCATAAAATAGTGTTGGAAGACCGCAGATTGAAAGTGCATGAGATAGCTGAGACCTGTAGGATGTCAGCTGAACGTGTGCGAAATATTTTGCACAACCATTTGAATATGAAAAAGCTGTGTGCAAGGTGGGTGACGCGTTTGCTAACGCTCGACCAAAAACTGCTTCGAAAAACCATTTCTACCGACAATTTGGCGCTGTATAGGCGTAATCCAAACGAATTTTTGCGTCGATTCATAACTGTTGATGAGACATGGGTCCACCACTACACTCCTGAAAATAAAGGACAGGCAAAACAGTGGGTTGGAAAAGGGGAACCAACCCCAAAGAAGGCAAAAACAATTTTATCGGCAAACAAGGTTATGGCTACTGTTTTTTGGGATGCGAGAGGAATTATATACATTGATTACCTTGAAAAGGGTAAGACTGTCACTGGTCAATACTACGCAGAGTTATTGCAACGTTTGAAGCACGAGGTGCAAATTAAACGACCTCATTTGGCGAAGAAAAAAGTTTTGTTTCATCACGATAACGCACCAGCGCATTGGTCGATTGTTGCCATGTTCAAAATCTACGAATTGAAGTTTGAATTGATGCCGCATCCTCCCTACTCTCCAGACTTAGCCCCCAGCGACTATTACCTGTTTCCTAACCTCGAAAAATGGCTTGGCGGAAAAAGATTTAAGAGCAACGAAGAAGTTATCGAAGCTGTAAATCAGTATTTTGAAGAGCTTGACGAATCTACGTTTAAAACTGGTATAACTAAATTAGAACACCGTTATGAGAATTGTATCAGTGTTGATGGAGATTATGTTGAAAAATAAAGCAAAAAAAATTTTTAAACATCGTTTTTCTTGGTCAGGCCGGAAACTTTTCACCCCACCCTCGTATGTCCTGAAAATTTCAAGTCGATCCGAACAAAATTGACTGAGATATGAGCGTTGAAAGAGAAGAATCCGTTGTGTAAGCGACCGGAAATTAAAACTTTAAACGCGTTTTTCTCAAAATGGCATTTCTGAAGTCGGTGACCAAGATTACTCGAACACTAATGAGCTGATCTTCTTGAAATTTTGCAGGCTTATTTAATACATAAAAATATAGTCTTTAATCGTTCGATTTTTTTTCGAAAAAAAATGGCCGTTTTATAGCCAAAAAACGGCCGTTTTTTTCGTTAAAATCGAACCATTAACTTTGACTGTCCGCCATTTTGTGAAAAATGAATATTTTTTTAAATCCTTCGATTAAAGACTAGTTTATACTTATATTTGACTAAATCCATCCGCATTTTTTTTCAGATGATCCACTTCGCCGCAATGTTGGTCACCGCAAACCGTGTATGTAAAAACATTATTTAATTGACGGCCATTTGCCACTAAACAATGTAATATTTTTCAATAAAAAATTATTGAAAGTTCTTCAAGATGTGTTCTTTAAGATGGTATATTGATCGATTAAAAAAGTTTTGTATTTTTCTTTAAAAAAAATCATGAAAAAGGCCTTTTTTGCGCTACAAGTGGGGTTAACGCCTTAAGCTGATGATGGTAAATCACTTGCTGTTCATTTTTTATGCCAATATCATCCCATTGCATCGCCTTGGAGTGACATGCCGTGGGCAGTGTAAAAGCAGCAGCAGCCTAGTCACTTACCACTTGCCCGTTGGACCCCGTTAATCCCGTTGGACTATTAACACGATGAATCCCTAAGCTGATGCTGGTTTGCTACTAGGATGCTGCAGCATCCTAGGCATGACCGTGCTCACAGTGTTAGTCTTAAGATGTTAGCTTGTTACTAGGATGCTGTTGATTTTGATGTCAACGTCACCCTAGCCTTAGGGTGTCACTTTTTGGACAGTATAAAAGGAGCAGCGTTCTAGTAACCTACCACTTGTTGATAGCGTTGCACCATCAGCACGTTGAATCACTAAACCAGTAAATCAGTAAGTTAATGGGATGCTGCCGCCTTTTGATATGCATGGAATGCTCACGTGGGGTGGCATTTCATGGGCAGGGGAAATTCAGCAACATTCTAGTTACTTTCCAATCGTTAAAACTAGCATGTCGGATAATTTAATCGATTTCAGTGAGGTACTCAAATCCTGGTGCCTTTTGCGGGGCCGGGTTAAAATTTCAAACTTTGAGTGCTCCGATGGTTTAAAATTCCGAATTTTAATATTCCGAAATTCAAGATGGGGCCGGGTTTGAATTCCGAACTTTGAATGATCAGAATGCTCAAAACTCCGAAAGAATACTACCCCGAAAGATCAAAACCTTGAAAGAATTTTACACGAAAGACCAAAACTCCGAAAATCTGAACAACGTCAAGATAATTGGGCGATGAAAGTTTTAAAAGTTTCCAATTTTTTTTATAAATCGACAAAATATTTCAACAATTTTTTTTTATTTAGAAGAAGAAGAACAATGTTATACGTCCTACATCACTTACAGTCAACTGTGTAGACTTTCGCTGGCATTGTCTTGACATTGGGGCCGGGTTGAAATTCCGAACTTTGAATGTGCCGACGGTTTAAAATTCCTTATTTTAATGTTCCGAAATTACAAGGTTCGTCAAGATCGTGCCGGCGAAAATCTACAGTTGAATGTAAATTACGTAGAACGTATAACATTGTTTAGACAACTTTCAAAATTGACGCAAAATCACTTCTTAATAAAAAAAATCGTGAAATAATTCGTCGATTTATTGAAAATTTTTGAAACTTTTAAAACTTCCATAGCCGAATTATTTTGACAGTGTTCAGATTTTCGGAGTTTTGGTCTTTCGCGTAAAATTCTTTCGGCAGTTTTGATTCTTCGGGATAGTATTATTTCTGAGTTTTGAGCGTTCTGATCATTCGAAGTTCGGAATTTTAAGCAGGCCCCCTTTTTGCTAGGCTAATGCTAGGCTAACAGTTGAAAGATAAACCAATATCAATTACTTCAGAGGCTGATGACTGTAAACATTTTTCCTTATTATCGGTCTCTAATTTGTAAAATTAAATACAAATATTGAAGTGGTGCAAAGATAATTCGCATATTAATTTGGACACGGGGATATCGAGGATCAAGATGTTTGCTGTGTCTACTATCCAGATCTTGAGATGACACTTCAGCGACGATGAATATTTACATTTTCCGACTTGCCAATCTCTTCGACAGAGAGTTTCAATCCTTCATTTGCCATTACTCCTCACTTACTGCTTTGAGTGGCACGACCAAGCTTTGAGGTTCGATCCCATGGATTATACGTATAAACGTTTAGCTCTCGGTGTGTATCTTTGGCAATCCATCGCCGAGGTTTACGTTATCGCATTTTCTGTAATGATATCCAAGTATGCTCGTGGGGCAAGAGGGAGAGGAGATTTGAGCGAAAAGTTTTATCGTAGCGTTTTCAACCGCGTACTTGAAAAGTTTTGAATTTATTTGTTAACGTGCTCCAATATGTAATCGATGGTCCAATTATGTTCTGAGGTGATTATTTCGACACTGATAAAGCTCATCATGTTTAGACTATTTGGGCGAGCACACAAATTATTATTAGTTATTATCTACTTATACCATCCCCCCGTGACCATCTCTCGTGTCAAGCAGCGCTACTTTTGATACACATGATGTTGAAGTTTGCATCTTTGGAATGCAACAACAGTTCTTTTTTCTTTTCTAATTTCCTTGTTTTCATTACTGAACAAAATTTTGTTTGCAGATTTATACTGTAGATCGCTTAAGGGGTTACCCCCACTTGCGATTTTGAAAAAATCGATTTTTTTTATTGCATTTTTTTGAAGTATAAGTATCTGAGAAGATGTCCTGAAAATTTCAATTCGATCCGAACAAAATTGACTGAGATATGAGCGTTGAAAGAGAAGAATCCGTTGTGTAAACGACCGGCTAATTGAAACTTTAAACGCGTTTTTCTCAAAATGGCATTTCTGAAGTCGGTGACCAAGATTACTCGAACACTAATGAACCGATCTTCTTGAAATTTTGCAGGCTTATTTAATACATAAAAATGTAGTCTTTAATCGGTCGATTTTTTTTTTCGAAAAAAATGGCCGTTTATAGCCAAAAAACGGCCGTTTTTTTCGTTAAAATCGAACCATTAACTTTGACTGTCCGCCATTTTGTGAAAAATGAATATTTTTTAAAATCCTTCGATTAAAGACTAGTTTATACTTATATTTGACTAAATCCATCCGCATTTTTTTTTCAGATAATCCATTTCGCCGCAATGTTGGTCACCGCAAACCGTGTATATAAAAACATTATTTCATTGACGGCCATTTGCCACTAAACAATGTAATATTTTTCAATAAAAAAATTACTGAAAGTTCTTCAAGATGGGTTCTTTAAGATGGTATATTGATCGATTGGAAAAGTTTTGTAGTTTTCTTTAAAAAAATTCATGAAAAAGGCCTTTTTTTGCGCTACAAGTGGGGGTAACGCCTTAATAGGGATCTTGAAAAATGGTTGACCGATTTTTATACGCAAAATAAGCCGAAAGAAATGAAAATTCCTAGTTGTAACAGTTGAAAACAACTCATTTTTGGTGTTTTTTTCACATAATCGGGATGATTCATTTCTACGAAAATTACATATTTCAAAAAGTATGATCTGGAGAACCCTCTGTAATTTTTTTTAGTATTTCGTTAGTATATTAGTGTATCTTATGATTAATCGAAGGAATTTCCGAAATATAAAATTTAACAAAATTACTCGTGTTCACAGGGAGAGTCTTGAGTTCTGCGAAAAAGGGCCATTTTTCATTCATCAAATCGAAAGTATACATCGCGAAAAAATCCTTCCATGAAATACGTTTTGCATCTAGAAAAAGTCATTTGCATCTTTTTGTTATCAATTCGGGACCCCTATTTTACATTTTTACGAAAAATAATTTGTTTCGTAGAAAGAAAAAATAAAGTCGCCCGCCTCGTGTACGGACGATTAATCGATGATCTAATTACTCGAGTAGAGCTGCGGTCCTAATTCAATAATATATATTAATAACGACTTGTAATAAGAAAATTCGTCGGATTATCGAAATGAAAAGTATGCCCTTGCGTGGGAGGAACGCGAGCTCGGGCTTATTAACTTTCAGCGATTATGGGAATTCGTTAATTGAACAATATTCGTTTCGCTTCTTTTGGTGATCGCGCCTCGGCCTGAAAGAACAGAGAATACGACCAGAGTTCCATTCGGCTTCTGTGTGCCATTGAGGATTCAGCGTTCGATCGATAGAGTCTGGAAATTGGCTCCGCACCGCTATGGTAGTAGCAAATATATTATTTTCTTCAATTTATTGTATACGCGCCGTATAGATTTAATTAATTCGCTCGGGCGCCGCCAGGTGCCCGATCCAATGAATGGGACAAATGAGACGCTCCGAATTCGGGGAGACCGAGAGCGCAGGCTTTAACGCAACGTGATATCGTCTCTGATATCTTCGCTTTCCCTATTCGATTGATATTCGAAATGTCGACCTTATATTTCTCTCTCTAATTAGCAAAAATGAATTTACGACGGGATGAAAAAAAACTACAGACCTGCCACATGGTGTTCCTTTTCAAATTCGTTTTATTAGCGATCCTATCGTTTCTGACGAGATCTCCGTTTTCCCATTGTATGGGGGTTTTCCTTTTTTGTTAATTGCAAAAATTCACTAAGGGGTTATGCACAGTAACAGGTATAAAATCATGTGTGAATTTAACAATTTTTTTTCGCATGAAAAAGTGATTCATTCATAAAATTAATTACACATCCATTTAGTATGAATATCAAGCTGTTAGGAAAGATATATCTTTTTTTTTTGATGTACAAAATGGCTGACTACTAATATTTTCTCTGGTTTTTTAGGCACTCCGCGGCGTGACATTTAGCATCCACAATTTTTGACCTAGAACAAAAAACAAAAATTCTCGTCAATCTACATTAGAATACCCAGAGAAGTACGTACGGAATTTAAAAAATGTTGTTTTATTCAAAAGTTGTAGGTATTTGAACTTAAGAAATGAATTTTCAGTGAAAAATCTCGTTATAACTGCTCATAAACTGCTCCTGAAATGGAAAGTTTTCGATTAACCAGAAATTCCGTACGTACTTCTCTGCGAAATGTAATTAGGAACGTAACTTTTAAATTTGAAGTAAATCGAGTGAAAATTGTTGAAGTTATTTGTCACGCCAATTGGAAAAAAGCTGTTTCGAAAAGTTTCGAGTGTCGGCCATTTTGTACATCGAAAAAAAAATATTTAAACGAAAGTTAAAGTGCAGGCTTGAACGCAACGTGATATCGTCTCTGATATTTCCGCTTTCCCTATTCGATTGATATTCGAAATGTCGACCTTTTTTTCTCTCCGATTAGCAAAAGTGAATTTACGATGGGATGGAAAAAAACTTCAGACCTGCCACACGGTGTTCCTTTCCAAATTTGTTTTGTTTGCGATCCTATCGTTTGTGACGAGATCTCCGTTTTCCCAGTGTATGGAGGTGGCCTTTTTTTTTAAATTGCAAAAATTCATTAAGGAGTTAAGCCATAGTAACGGGTATAAAATCATGTGCGAATTTTACAATATTTTTCGTATGAAAAAGTGATTCACTCATAAAATTAATTACACATTCATTTAGTATGAATATCAAGCTGTTAGGAAATATATATATTTTTTTCGATCTACAAAATGGCTGACTACTAATATTTTCTTTTGTTTTTTTAGGCACTCCGCGGCGTGACATTTAGCATCCACAATTTTTAACCTAGAACAAAAAACAAAAATTCTCGTCAATCTCTATTAGAATACCCAGAGAAGTACGTACGGAATTAAAAAAATATTGTTTTATTCAAAAGTTGTAGGTATTTGAACTTAAGAAATGAATTTTCAGTGAAAAGTCTCGTTATAACTGCTCATAAACTGCTCATGAAATGGAAGGTTTTCGATTAACCAGAAATTCCGTACGTACTTCTCTGCGAAATGTAATTAGGAACGTAACTTTTAAATTTGAAGTAAATCGAGTGAAAATTGTTGAAGTTATTTGTCACGCCAATTGGAAAAAAGCTATTTCGAAAAGTTTCGAGTAGTCGGCCATTTTGTACATCGAAAAAAAAAAATTCTAACAGCTTTATATTCATGCTAAATAGATGTGTAATTAATTTTATGAGTGAATGAACTTTTCATACGAAAAAAATTGTTGAATTCGCACATGATTTTATACCCTTTACTGTGGCCCCTTACGTGATTTGTGGTCGATGGAAAACATTATTTTCCTACCGAGGGGATGGTTTTTTTCGCCCCAAGTTCATTTTTTCTACGGGACGCACGTTATCGGTCGTATCAGTGCAGACTTTTGCAGTTTGTTCAATTTCACGGATTAAGCCCTCGATCAAGTGTGCAACTGTCCTTTGCAATTAAAAGGGCCACACGATGAGCGAGACTCGCTCCGCTGGAACTTGTCAGATCCATCCTAACGCGTCAAAGACCAACTCAATTAGCGAAAGAACACTCACGAGTCTTTGCCGACGCGGTTTACCGCCCGCACACGGTTCGTTTTAACGCTTCAGTCGAGCTGAAACGGCGCGGGAAACTCGCTCGGCTACCCACGAAGGAGAATCCTCGGTTTACTCGAATCAAGACCATTCAAAGAAACGTGCATCGGTCCTTTCGTAAAAGAAAATCGATAGCAACGAAAATAAGAATTGTCCAAAGGCATCGGGACGCGGACCAAAAAATAATCAATTATTGGCAGGATGAACATTTTTAAAAGGTAATATTTATTTTTACGACTTTTTTAAAATCTTACAAATTACAAATTTGTATCTAAGCAAAACTGATAATCCCTCATCGACAAAATGCTTGGGACAACTGTTTTAAGGAGGTTGCTCAGCTATCGCGAAATAAGTAAGAATTTGCTGAAATTTTTTGACGTTATTTGCGAACAGGTGTTACGACTCCGTGTAAAATTTCAAGTCTTTCGTCTGCGTGATTGTTGAGCAATTAATTATTGACGTTTGGCTTTTATAAACGGGCGACATAGCAAAAGCTTCATGAGAACTCTAATACGACTATCGCAACATAATAAAAACAGTAAGAATTGAATGGAAATAAGCGGAAAAAGTTATTGAGATTTTTATGAATAATTTCAACAGAGTGTACAGCGTTTCGTCTGTCTCGTTATCGAGATATTCGTGAAATAAAATAGGAAATTTCAGCTTATTCGCGTAAAACGATGAAGCGCCCTACGGCACGTGGCAACGCTGCTGTCAAGTCGGCCATTTTGAATTGGCGCCAAAATTTAAAACGCACAAACTATTGCTTCCTTGCTATAAATTTCTTACCGCGGTTTTATGAAGAGTATTTAAATATTTTTAATCATTCTTTACAGAAGCTGCAGTGCATGTGTTTCGACATAACCTTTAAATCAATTACGCGTCGTCCCTCGACTGCGCATTCATTTTCCGGCTCAACTACTTTTTTCCGCCGCTTTCCAGGTTGTACTTGCTCCAAGCGTCGATTGTACTGTTTTTCGGTTTGCATTTTTCCCTTCCATCTTTTCATTTTTGCCGAACAAAAAAACGGAATTCGCGAAAGATGTTTGACAGCTACGCGCTCACGATGCGGCGTTCGTATCTGAGCTCAGTGGTACCAGTTACTGATAACTGAATTGCGCGTTTGCCACAGATGTAAATAAACAAAAAAGATTAATAACATTTTTAAACAGTCAGTTATATACATTCCACATATTTATTAGGTGACATTTATTTATTTTACGTAATCGAAAATTTGATTATTCGGGGCAGCCGTTACAGGTGCCCGTGTTTAAGGGGTTATACCAGAGTGACACGTTAAAAAAATCGATTTTTTTTCCTTTTCGACAGATTATACTTTCAAGAATATCATTATCATTCATATAATTTATATCAATATAATTTTATCTTGCAAAAATCGATAGTTAAATCTTTAAACGCGTTTTTCTCAAAATCAGATTTTTTAAATTTGCTGACATTGTAACTCAAAGAGAAATTATTCGATTGACTTGAAATTTGAACTGAGTACTCTTGAATATATTTACTCTACAATGACGGAGGATATTTTTGATTGGATGTAAATTGACGATTTGGCATTGAAAAAAACGACCATTTTATAGGCAAGAAAACAGACTTTTTTTTTCATAACTACGCCATTTTGTTAGATTTTGATATTTTTCGAAAATCCTACGTCATTGTACAGGAAATGACTTACAGTTTAACGACATTTTTTCCTGTTTCGGTTTCAGCTACTCAATCGGCCGGAATCATGTCAGCAGTGGAGGAACTTTTTTGGCACTTCCGAAGGCAGCGCATAAGTCGCTTGGATCTCAATATTTTTCTATGAAAAAATTATGTAATATAGGACAAATATAGCCTAATATATTCTTAATTTTCCGAAACATTTAATTGAGTATTTTTCTTCCAAAATATTTCCGAAAACACTCAAATTATCAGCGTTCACACTGGTATAGCCCCTTAAGCATATGCGTTCCCGTGTTGCCGCCTGCCCCGCAAAGATCCTGAGCAGCCTTCTTAAAAAATTATTTAAAAAACCCTCAACAATTATTCACTATTTTTCCATCGAAATAATAATTTCGCGAGGTTTGCTCCTTTCGCGAAATCCTGTGAATCGCAGTCGCGGCGAATTTTTTTCACTTTAATTCGACTATCGAGAGGGGTCAAGAGAACGGGCGATGGAAAAGACCTGTCGCGATGTGCGCGGAGTGTGTAATGTGGAAAAGTCTCGTCTGGCGAAAAATCCGGATAAAACGTGACGGGGATTGAACGACTGGAGATGGCGTCAAGGGGGTTGAAAACTTTTGTCACCGTAGGAGACTTTGGTACAGTCGAAGGAAATGCTGCTTTGTCACATCGCCGGCGAAGCTGTCTTCCCTTTCTTTCTCTCTCTTCCTCTTCGCCTCTCTCCCTTCCTGTCCCCTTTTTTCAGCGTCAGTAGTGAACTTGCATGTGGCAAAATAAAATCCTGGGGTTACGGGACATCAAAGTAGAGCGTGACTGTCACGGAGGAAAAAACTTTTTCCAAAACTTTGGCGACTTTTCTGCACTGTTCGCGACTGTTCTTATGTCCCCCGAAGCTTTTCTCCCTTGGGCTCAATCTCACCAACTTCGATCGGTTCAATCGGGTCGCGAGAAATCGGCCACGACGACGAAATATTATTAGATGATAAACGAAGAAAACTCGGGCTGAACAGCTACGAGACAGCGACAATGATGTTGACCAACGATTCAACTCCGGGTCAAATTATTTGTTTCCAATAATTCACGTGAGTACACCGAGAAAAAAATCATTGATCCAATATCATTGGTGTCATTGAATGAAATTTCGTTGATTCAATTGTAAAATTGTTGGTGTAAATAATCGGATTCATTAGTCCAAACAAAACGCTATTGACTTTAATAGCACGATAAAATTAAAAGTCCTTTCCTCTCAAAAGATATGTTGTTAGCTGAGAACAATATATTATTGAAACTATCTAAAAAAATGATTGCGAATAAATTATATAGTTTTGAATGAATTTTCTGCAACGAACAAAAAAAAGCGTTTCAATTCATAACATGAATATTGTTGATACAAGTACACAAAAAAATTGAATTTCCCTCTTTTGATTCAGATAAAAATTTTATTGAGTAAACATGTTATTTTATTTTTTTCACCATATCTGATATTGATTTCCAAGTACATTATTCGTTAAAATGTTAATATTTTATTTTTATTGAAAAATATTAAGCAAATTTCTGAATTGGTTAAAAAATTACGCGAAAATAAAATTTGTTTCTTGCGCATTTGGTTGAATTCAACCAAATCATGGCCGAGCGCCACCGAAATTGTAGGTGTGAGGAAACCCGTAGTTCTCGGAGTAACCGCCAGAAGCCGCACGCGTGCTCGTTTCTCGCAAGCGTAGCGCAAACCGAAAATCTACTTAAACGCCGGAGAAACTCTAAAGAGTATCGCTTCTTGGCCTGTGGCTAAGATCAAAGTGTAGTATTTGTTCTTATCAGTTGAATATTTGACATTCTCTCCATGGATATTCCATTGGATATCTGATATTCTCTCCACTATTATCGTGAATGATCATCCTAATGCTCACTTTTTATTTAAGATTTAAAACAAATTGAAAAACTTACGTCCCATGGCATATTCTGTTCGATGCAGTAAAGAAATAATTAATTCTATTGATTATATACGAAATAAAAAAAATGTTGTAGCAACCGCTAAATTATTTCATCCATGCATTTACGGATTGTATATACAATCATTTCAATACAATATCATTTTATTCGAAGGATAATGTAGATATACGGAGAACAGAAGAGCTTTTTGAAATAAAATAATATGTTATTTAAATCAATCACATTTTCAAATATTTTATAGTATTGTAATAATCTCATATATGGGTGGCACTCCGCAGCAGCACATTTATTTTGATCAAACAATATATTTTTTTGATTCAATCGGTTTTTTTTTCTCAGTGTATCAATCGATGAGTTAGCCTTCGCCTTTTGCGAAAACTTCGCATGCGTATAATATTCTCGACGATCGCTGAATCTAATAGCAACAGTATCAAAGGGGCCCAGTTTGATTCGCGCGTACCATGAGCACTGAGAGCGTGAAGTAATTTGCATCAATTATTCTAGTTTGCTTTGCTCGAAACATAATTGATCGACAATAACAATTGGTCTCCTCGATTAAGCTTGTCGAAGGAATTCACTCTTGATTGTCTGTTGCAATCTAGAAATTATGATCTTCACGAGAAACGGGATTCGTAGTGGCGCTGTTTAATCGACATCGATTGCTCGAATCTTTGATTACAGATGCTTCGATTAATTGTATCTCCATGGCCAGTAATTGCTTCGAGTATTCAAAGCAGGCTGGTGAACACTGGTTTCATCTCATTTCGAATTGATTGCCTATTGATATTGCCAGATACGTGAATATACGTATGTACAATACACATTTGTATTTATGCAACTATGTCGCTTGTATACTGCTGTTATTTCCTGAGTTCCAACGTATACCCTTGCGGGTTTTTCCGTATTATACGTTTCCAATTGAACCCTCTCCCATCACTCCCTATCCGCACTTCGCTCATCTAACCCAACTTTCGTTGCGTCTACCAGTTCCGATTATCATCCTTGTATTATTTAACTAATAATAGGGTAGGGTAGTTTTGCCTATAGATGGCCACTTTCCACCGATTTTTGTCATTTTAAAACGTGGTATTTGCGGGTGTCTTTCTAAGCATATATATATATATAAACCCTGTATTTCTCAGCATATATATATTTAAACTTTAAAGTTTTACAAACCTTCCTTTTATTTTCTGTACGATCATAAGTTCTCGAGTAATGAATTATCAAGCCCAAAAAGGTCTTCTTTGCTTTGAACGACGATAACTTATTGAAACATCATCCTACAAAGCTCATGAACCACTCGAATTAAAGGAGAAGAATTAAGCTAAACGGGCTTGAAGGTGACATTGCTGAAAAAAATATATATTCAAGCCCGTGAACCTCTTGAAAGACAGGCAAAAATAAAAAAATAAAATTCCGTTGATCTCTTTACGCTTGCTCAGAAACGATTAATGATAAGAATATTTGATCTCCAGATCTCAAAACTAGAGATTTCAAACTTGAATTTGCTTTTTTTCTTATTGCTCTACGACCATTTTTCGCCAAGTTATAGCCTTCTGAAAATCACCTAAAAATTGAGGATTTCTTCGTATCCTTTAATTTTTGCGTCTACTGTATATACAGGGCGCATGGACTGACGCCATTTTTTGGGGGCTTGGGAGGGTCATTTGATACTTTTTTCCTTACTTACCAAACATTTCGCCTTTAACTCGTTATAGCTTTTTATTTGTGGTTGTAGTAGCACGAATAACTTATTTTTTGTATTCTGCAATGTATGTTTATTATAAATAAATCACCATTTGATACAATCGGTTTCAAGAAAATGGCTCATGAGCTTCCAAAGTCTTAAAACTGTCAACTTCTAAATTCATTATAAAAAAAACTAAAATCTATTTTGAACTTAGGTTTGTTTTGAGAATTTCTCTACTTTACACCCTTTCCAACGGTATGCAACATGTCGTAGAAATCGTTCGGTGTGAGGTCAAAATAAAGAGAATAAGTTTTTTTTATGATGAATTTAGGAGTTGAAATTTTTCATACATTTACTCATTTTTAGGACTGGAAGCTCAAGAGTAATTTTCTTGAAACCAATTGTATCAAATCATGCTTTATTTATAATAAACATACATTACAGAATGCAACAAAAGCTATTTCGTGCTATTACAACCACAAATCAGAAAGGTATGACTATTTAAAGACCAAATTACTGGCAATAAAAAAAACAAAGAAAAATCACATCTCAATTACCGTAACACTTAATACCTACGGTCTCGGGCGAAAAAGTTCGCTAATGACCCCCCCCCTGCCCCAAACCCCCACAAATGTGTCGGTCTATGCGGCAAATTTTTGCAAAGTCCAAAATTCACCTAAAAATCGTCAGATAATTGTTAATAACGAATGAACTATGCAATATAAAAAAAAATCCTACGTACTTCCATGGACAATATATTTTTCAAGATATATTCAATACTTCAAGTGAATCGGTTGAAAATGGTCTGAGTCATGTTTCCGGCCCACTTAAACAATGCAGTTTTGAGGTAAACGCTGCACAGCCGCGGTGTTGAAATCAATCGCTTCAAAAAAATTATTGTATACAGTCACTGATATGTATGATTAACACCCTTTTCGTAATCTCGATTTATTTTGTAGTTTTTCTGAAAAAAAATTCCCAAAAAGCCTATTTTTTCGACCGCTAGAGTGGCTTTAAGGCCCCCTCAAGGGGAAGGTAGGGGTTTCAGCGTAAAAAAAATCACTTTTTTGCGAGTTTTTTTCATCTACTTGGATAAAGTAAATTTATTGAAACCTTTTGTACATTGTTAAGTGTCATTGCAAGAACATTCCGTGAAATTTGTATGCGAAAATATCCACGAACAAGCCGATGACACAGCTTTTCCAAGAACGCCTTTGGAAAAATACGATTTGCGATGTTCACTGTATCTCAGCTAGAAATTATCCGAAATTAAGTACCATTAAAATTTAGTCAAAGTATCATCAAATCCTCCCCCCAACGGTCTTTGATAAATTTTTTTTCATTTCTCAATTTTTCGTGGTCATGTAAAGTGAAAAGTGCTATTTTTCACGAAAAATTCCGCCATTTTGAGGGTGGAAAACCCCCTCAATGTAAAAAAAATCTCAAACTAACCGTTGGGGGAAGGTATTTCACATGTAGAAAGTGTGTACCAAGTTTGAAATAAATCGGTCATGTAGTTTTCAAATGGCAGTGAACACGGACTTTGAAAAAGTTGTTTCGAGGAAAACGCGTCACCGGCTTGTTTGTGGATATTTTCGCGTACAAATTTCACGGAATATTCTTGAAATCACGCTCAACAATGTACAAAAGTTTTCGATAAATTTACCCTACCCATGTAGATGAAAAAAATCGCAAAAAAGTGTTTTTTTTTCACGCTGAAACCTCTACCCTCCCCTTAAGCAACTTTTAAAAGTAATTGGCACGATATGCGTAGTACGTTTCTTTTACACCGCAGGCTATCAGTCAGATGTTCGAGTTGGTTTGTATGAAAATTCTGCATAAGATCTTTTTTCATAAAGTTTCCTTAACATTTAAGGTTCAAAAGAATACTTTTCTAGATAAAACAAACAACCAAGAGTATTTTTTCAAATATCGGGTAAAAAAAGTTATCATTTGTAAAAATGACATGCGAAAAGCCAAAAGCAAATGATTTTTATCTCGAAAAGCGTGGGACTTTTACTGAACTGAAATTCCAGCATATAGTAGGACATGATCTGACCTATCGACAGTTGCAGGATTATGCATTCATAACAGGACACCCTGTATATGTTTATATTAATCTCGTTAAATAAATCTCTCAATCTCGTTTCCGTATCACAGGAGTCAAACCGTATTTTTTTTTACAACGATCCACATATGCATTGAAAACAAAAGAAAAAAAAATCACGCCTGTTATGAGAAAGCTGTCAATTTCATCGGTTTTTGTTAGTTCGTTGTGATAACGTGAGATATATAGATAGATAGATGGATCGATAGATCGACAGACTGAGAGAGAGTGAGCGGAAGGCACGGGAAATTTCACGCAGCATTGCGTATTTTATTTCTCCTTGGTGACGACGAAGATATTTCCCCTGGCGTTCTTGTGTGACAGATAACATACGAATTTTTAGTTGTTTTTTTCCCCCCATACACGTAAAGTGAACCATTTTTTCCAATGGGTCGCTGCTCAAGTTGACTCGTGACACGTCGGGCGCGATGACAGGTCAGTAGAAGTCAAATTGTTTAGCTCTCTGCTGAGAAAAAATGGCTTTCGTTTGGCAAATGGAAGTACAATATTCGGAAGCGGAGAATTTTAGTGATCATTTTTTTGTAATAGCTGTTCGTGATAGATTCATTTTTTATTTTCACGGTTCAGGGATAAGGTGTAAAAACGTGTTTTTTTTTTTAAATTTCGTACCATCAAGCGACACGTCCTTCAGAAAAAGCGAACGAGAAATTAATATATTAGACGCGATAATTGGATTTCCATAGCACGCGTGAAATTTGATTTTTCCGAGGGTTGTAATTGAGGTCATGCTCCAATAGTGAGCAATACAGTTCTTACCATTTACCCGGAATTTTTCGATATACAAGCATAACAAATTAGCCTCGTATTTGATAATTCCGTGTTTATTATAAACACGATGAATGTCAATTATTTCAAATATCATTGGGCTCGTTTTTTATTTTTCACCGCTGAAGTTTTAAAAAATGCTGATATGCTTTTTTATTAATTAATTTTCCAATTAATTTCAGGGGTACTGGATTTTTTAAATTTTTAACTCGAAAGCAATCATCCACCGTTCGTATCATGATCGGTGAAATTCACCCTCATACGTATCGCCGGAAAATATTTAATCGCTTTTAGCAACTCCGGGGTTCAAGTTACGAGGCCTTTCAAGCCAGTTTTGTTGTCTGGGGCGCGGTTTTGCAGGTGGTTTTTTAAAATGGAATAATAGTTAAACTGTTCTAGTTTTTTGTCTGATTTTTTTACACATATTTATTGATTGTTCATTAATCGGTATAAATTTTAAAAAATTATTATCACGCACTTGTGTACGTTTGTTTACAACCCTGCGCGAAAAACGCTCCTAATTAGCGACTATTGTTGTGGACGATGTATGAATGTGAAAAAAACCAAACATATTCTTAATTTGTATAATTGTTGTGATGTTTGGTATCACATTCAGCAAAAAAATTAAGTTTTACATAATCGCGTCATACTGCATTTAGAATATAATTTTTTCTTATTTTTCTGACCATTTTACGAGTTAAAGTTAAAAAAAAATAATTTCAACTCAATTCTGCTACCAACGTCGAAAAACAGACTACTGCAGGTGTATACCAAATCTGTGGTCAATGGCCCACTTGGTTATTCAAATGTTGTGGTTGCCGATTTGAAAAACATGCTTTTGAGAACAAAATCATTTAAGGCGGGACACCACTGTGCCCGATAAAAAAAAACTATTTTTTTGCATTGTCTCAAAATATAAATATTCAAGAATATGTGAAAAAGTCTTCAAGTTGAAATATTGAAAATTCACCGAGCTACAAACGAATTAGGGAGAGCAGGTAGCGCAATAATTTACGCATACTAAAACTTTCTATCGTGTTTTTTCTCGAAATTACTTTGTTTACCTGGCCGGAATCATAATTCTAGCTATCATTGTCCGATTTTCATTTAAGAAAAATCACAATTTCCGTAATCGAAGTAGCTATCGTTGTACGTAGAAGTTCTTTTTTAATAGTATTTTTAAGTCCCTGAATATAAGTCAAAATTTCGCCAAAATAACACTTTTTTGAATATCGGCCATTTTGTGGACTTTTTTCTTTTCCAAAATCGGCTACGTGCAACGAGAACTACGTTTATAAAGATTATAAAACATTTTTGTTCTCCAGACCAACCATTGTCACGTTATCGATTCGGCCGTTGGACCACATTTTTCATACAGCGGCTTTATTAAACTTCAATAAGGTTGTTCTTTGTTTATTTTTTAAATAAAAATGTATACTGAACAAGTTTAATGTATGCTTAATAACATAGCTTGTTTTCGATTTGAAAATGAATAATCAAGAGGGCAAAAAACATCGGAAAAAACGTCATTCTTTCGGCCTGTCACCGTGGAGTTTTCTGTGCTCCACCGCGCTCCCCGTATAAGCATACTCCTCATCATTTCTATAATTCGGCTAAGTTTATGAGTATCATTAAGGGGTTAGGCCACTCTTGAGGCCGAAAAATAGGCTTTTTGGGGATTTTTTTTCTTCAGAAAAACGACAAAATAAATCGAGATTAAAGGGTGTTTATCATACATATCAGTGACTGTATACTATAATTTTTTTGAACCGATTAATTTTAAAATGGCGGCTGTGCAGCGTTTATCTCAAAACTGTATTTTTTACGTTGGCCGAAAACATAACTCAGACAATTTTCAACCGATTCACTTGAAATGTTGAATATATCTTGAAAATACATTACTCATGGAAGTACGTAGGATTTTTTTTACATTGCATACGTCATTTGTTATTGACATTTATCTGACAATTTTTTAGGCAAATTTTTCACTTTCTAAAAATTTGCCTACAAAATCAGGAGATAATTGTTAATAACAACTGATATGAATGATAAACATCCTTTTTTGTAGTCTCCATTTATTTTGTAGTTTTTCTGAGAAAAAAATCCCCCAAAAGCCTATTTTTTCGGCCTCTAGAGTGGCTTAAGGCCTTAAACGAATTTCAAAAGCTTATTCAAAAAGGTCTGTACAATAATAAAATAAAATAACATCGCACGATTTTTTCAAATTTCTAAAAAACAATACTTCCTTAAATCGTGTTTATTTTGAGACGCTCGCCGATAATGTCGAACATGTTCGAAATTGATGGAAATATATTATCAATAATATTTCTTCACTTCCCGCTACATTGATCAATGGCAATGTCCAAGAGAAGTGCCGTACATCATTTTTCAGTCAAATAAAAACGACACTTTTGCACTTTGGTACCGGTTAAAAAATTGGCCAAAAAATTATTGCGGAGGAAATTGATCGGTAGGCCCTGATTAATTTTTTCCAAGGAGGGCCCATATCCCGCGAGGACGTGGCTGTTTCATCAGTGGGCTTGGAGAAGAACGAAGGTTCTTCCAACGATACTACGATCGAACAGTCAGCGGCGAATCGCTTATCACAGTGTCTGCCATTGGCGACTTCCGGATCTTGCGTGTGTCGAATCTGTCACACCAACAATTCCAAGGAACCTCTTATTTCGCCTTGTAGGTAAATTCACCTACTCGTTACGCTACTTAAATAAGAATGTCCCGCAAAAATTCAAACAACACTTTTTTCGGCTGCGATATTTTTTCGAAAACGAAAAACCTTCGTAATCAAGATTATAAAAATAATTTATGAGAATTATAGATTCCGAGAATAAGTTTTATTTTGCGGACAATAGTCGGTTGGGTGCTCCAAAACGGTCACCCATCCAAGTATCGGTCCAGCTCGACACTGCACAGCAGCTGCGAACCCACCAATTAATTGTTAATTTCTTAAATTTATTTTATTCATTTTTACGTTTTACTTCTGCTACTACAATCCTTTCCGCTTCTGCGACAATTTAATTGACATACTCCGTACAGGGGGAGGGGGGGGGGGCGTATGAGCGCCAAACTCCGTCTTAACATGTTGTACCGGCAAAAGCAACGTTCAACTATAATTTCGAAGTTGCCCGAATCAGACGAATCCCGTAAGGCGTTCATAATTAATAATACGGATTGAAAGGTATTGTGTACGGCTTCGCGAGTCGCAAACTTCCCTGGCGAAGTACGCTGTATGTTCACGATATACGCGTATTAATGCAAGCCCAACTTCCAAGTACCCGAGCATCCGCGAGGCTCCTGAATCAAAATAATGTGTGGAATTTAATAGTATTTACGCACCAAAGGAATTTCAAAAGGTGCGTTCCGAGGAGCGAAAAGCGCAGATCTCGAATCGCGACTACACTGAGAAGAGAATATATTTCTATGTACGAGGGTTTGTTAACTATTATCAAAGGGTAAAGTTGGATATGGCGGAATAAATATCTTCTTACAGGTAACGAATCATCCATTTGAGTCTCTGAATTGTCACAAATAAAGATTTGCTAATAGCAGGGAAATGGGTACTTGAATGGAGCATACCCGTTCTTAACAGCCAATAGATATACAGTTGGTTTAACCAAATGCTTCGCATTAATTTACTGTAAATACTTGTTTTCTATAACTGAGGCGTTTATTCAATGAGATCAGTGGGAAAGTTGTCCCAGATGTAAAGGATATTTGAGTGAACGATATTTTATATTCGCACAAATCAAGATTCGAGTGTAGTTACCAAATGAATGTTTGGACAAAGTCATTCATTGATTGTCGGCAGATGAATGTGCGGTTGAATCAATGTAGTACTGTAGTGCTAGCAAGCAAGTGTACAAGAAACAACTCTCATGGAAAATGACAATTGTTCCTTGCTACTTGTAGAGGACAAATCGTGGGACAACGACTTGTCCTCTACAAGTAGCAAGTCCGTTGATCGAGGATAACAAAGGAACGACTTTCATAGAAAGTAGGCGGTCGACCGATCGAACGGTCGACGTTTTGGCCACTTCTCCTTTAATGCATAATTTAATATTCTCTATATATATTTTCGGAAGTTTCCTAAAGATTTGACAGGTCCCACAAAACAAGCCAATCGTTAATTGATGCCACCGGCGCAGAGAATAAATTTACGTTTTCGCAGTCACACACCAGTGTTGCCAGGTTAGGAGATTTCCTCCTAGATTTAGGAGTATTGTACGCGGGAGAGAATTCATTTTACCTTAGGAGAGAAATAGGGGGAAAACATTTGTAGGAGATTTTTTAGGAGAATTCTGAAGCGTGAGGGTATTTTTAAGTGATTATACATTTCCGAAGTTTTTTTTTCTCAAAACAAGTTTAAAAAACCAACCACAAGTGCATCAATTCCGAGTGAACGCAAACAAACAAGTAAGCCTAAACAAACGAAAACAATCATTCAAACCCAACCGATACAAGCTGCGAAACAAAACGTCGGTCGCAATGGTCGAAGCTATAATGCACGTTCGACTTACGCTCAGCGTTGATTGCTGTGACTTTAAGCCGACAGCTCATACGTTGAAGCGTTTCAGCTCTAAGAATATTTATAATAATATAAATGACAGTGATGATGGAAACCTCGATATATTTCCTGACTTCTTTACTATGGATAAACCGTTTTCTCAGTGTACGAAGATACAAATTCGCCTCAAAGCTGATTAACATTTAGCATTTACGCGTCAATGACTTATGGAACGCCGATTTTTTTGCTCAAAATGGTATAGTGAAAATGGACATTTCAACGTTGATTTTAAAAAATCGGTATCGTTGAGACAACTCGAGCGTCTTACTGAAAAATGTTTGCGGATCCTGACTTTTTCTATTTAAATGTCAATACAATAAAATACAATTGAAAATTTCATGGTCTTGAAGTTTGCATCGTTGTGACTTAACGAACAATTTTTTTTTCTATGTTTTTCTTATCACCCAATATATTTTGTGGTAAATTTGGATTGCAAAGAAATTTTTTAAAAATCCTCTAAAATGTTTTAGTCTTTTTCGTAGCATGAAACTGCCAAAAAATTGGATGTTAACGGGTTAAGAATAAAAATTAACAAACCTCGGTAAAACAACGATGCGAACAATTGAAAATTTCGTGGTATTGAAGTTTGCATCGTTGTAACCCAACGAAAATTCTTTTTTTCTCTATATTTTTCTTATCACCCAAGATATTGTCTTGTAAATTTGGTTTGCAAAAATAAAATAAAAATCCTTTATAATTTTTAGTCATTCTGGTATCATAAAACTGTAAAAAATTGGAAGATGCGAGTGAAGAATGATGAAAAAAATTTCCTTGCCTTCCTCAAACTCAAACAACCCCAAACAACCCCTCAAACAAACCCAAACGAACTTCAATTAAAATATTAAAATCTACGCAAAATAGGACGAATTCTCACCGAAAATCAAACTTCAGCTCAATTTCGAATTTGAACGTTTACACAACGCATCAACTTGTAAAAAATAGTATTCTTTGATAGCCTTTATGGTAGTTTGGAAGAAAAACCGCAAGTCAATCTGACAATTTTAACGATTTTTATTTTTTTCTTTCCAATGTTTAAAATACATAGAATTTAATCTCATAAAAATTATTTTTATTTTGGTACCCATTAGAATGAAAATTTATGATCATTTTCATAAATACTTACAATCGACATTGGTTATTGAGCACTCGGTTGATCATTATCGACTTTATTAGTGAGTTCATATTTTAAGCAGTTGGCAACGCAACATAACCTCACTTTAGAAGAATTCAAACATCACCTCTCGACGACTCGACAAATGTCAAAACATGGCACAATTACGTGTAATTGGTCGTTTTGTGATAACATCTCGCATTAAGCAAAACAAATAAGACTACAACTGTATTGAAAAAATAAAATGACCGAGTAAAATGATAAGAAAATGAGAAAAGTGAGCGCGAGGAACTTAAACAGGAGTGTTTTGTCGAAGGATCCCGGATTATAAACGTTCAATACTTAGCAGAGCAAATGTTTTGTAATGTGTGTGACGAACAACTTTCTCTGCAGCGTAGGCATTCGGCGACATTGATATCGCATTCTGCGTGAATTGCTGTCTAGGAATTTCCCCTAGTAATCACACCTGGCGCTCCGATCACCGTTTAGAGAGAGAGAGTCAGATGCCGCAGAGCAAAATTTAATAAATTATTGTGAAAAAATTACACGTTGGATCAGCTACAATTTTTGCAGATCAATTCCGTATTAATCGAAGATTCGAATAAGAAGTTTTGTTTGTTGGGTCAAACGACTAAATTTTACGTAAAGTTATCATTTCCGGTAAATTTTTGAGAGGTTACTTTTGAGTGCGTGTATTTTAGGCCAACTTTCAACGTTCATATCTCTGAAATGGTACGGTGGAGTTGCACAAATTTTTTTATTTCAACGTGGTTAATGACATACTATCTCTTTCTCACAAAAAAATAGGAGGTTAAGCGTTAGTCGATTTTTGAATTGTTTCTTCCGAACCACCTTATGGTCCTTGACTATAGAAAGATCGGATGAGTGGTTGGCGACAAAGTTCAAACGATATCTAACCCTAAAGTTTCCGTATCCTCGGATTAATATTCTTTCGATACACCGGTGTTACCTCAAAGTGACGAATGGACCTTTGACGTCCCTTGTGCTTCAAAACCATGTTCGCCCTTTGCCCCATTCTCGGCAAAAATCTCCTGCATCCACGCTTTCCTCCAGAAAGCGCGAAATTCCCAACGTAATCGAATAAAATAACACAGTTGGCATACTCTTTACTGCGCAATCTCGAGCGCGAAATACACTCTCGCGTGAGTGCGTGTGTGTTTCCGGTTTGAGTTTAATCTCGCGCCTCTCAAAAGCTTGTTCAAGAGACGTCTCCAGTCGCTTACTTCAATTAGGTTTCCTTTTCTCTCTCTCTCTCTCTCTCTCTCTCTTTCTCTCTCTCTCTCTCTCTCTCTCTCTCTCTCTCTCTCTCTCTCTCACCCTCTCTTCTACCCCCCTCTCTCACACTCTCTCCAGCTGTGCGTGCATTCACCGTAATTGAAACAATATTATTTATCCTAGAGTATATTTCATTACCAGAATCTCGCACCTCTGGGAACACTGAGAACAAAGACAACATTTCTGGCCGTTTCTGACGCAGTTGCATTTTCCTCTATTCAACTGAGAGCTCTACAAAGCCTGGAGACCTCTTAATGTCATTTTTTAGGCTTTCTCATTGATTGCCCTGAATTTTTGACGTTTTATCACATTCTTATTAACTCGCTTTGCTCGTTGTCTGTTAGTCTGTTTGGTACAAATTTTGCAATCGATTTTAAACTAACTTCCGGTCGAGCTAGAGACTTGATACTCTGAACATAGCTCAGATCCGGATGGCATACAAATGAACAGACAAGTAAGTCTGTCACTGAGAGGGATTTTTGTTTAATTGTGAAAAAATACACAGAGAAATAAAGGATATAGTTTAGTGGAAGAAAAAAAATAATAATAATATTAAAAATATTAATCCTTATGTGTGCGATCAAATTTCCATATGTCGATGTGCAACCGGGGTACTCGGATACCCACCTCCAGTTTTAATTACTTTTTGAGTTGAAAGGTGAACAAAATCATTATTAATCGATTTACTTAATTGAATACACATACAATAAAGTAATTAAGCCATATTTAGGTAGAATTTCATTATAAGTTTTATTACAATGGATCATAAAGTGGCGCGCCGCTGCCATAAACAGCAATCGAGAAGGGGATTTCCCCCCTTTTGAAGTGTGCAAGGGCACGACAACAACGCATTCGTTCAGTTAGAAACCGACCGTTACAGTGTAAAGACGTATACCTTTTCGGAACGTCTATTGTGTCTACAGAGCGTCAAGCCTTATACGTTGTTTCCTCAAAATTCCTTTGTTATAGTTGTTAGTTGCGTATGTTTTAATTGTGATATAATATTCATCTAGTGATATCATTGAGCTATCAACAACACACTAACATGAACACTATGTTAACACGAGCTGAATTTGCGAGGTAAGCATAATTTCGTATCATAATTTTTCAAATCACGATATTTTCCAATCATATTATGAGTTGCTTCAATTATAATATTACATCAATAACAATTCATTATTATTTTAGGTTGAGTCGTAGTAACCAACAGAAAAATCTGGGAAGTATTTGTGGAAACAAAGATGAAGACTCCGAACTCGAAGACGACAGCGACGACGAAGACTGTCTACCAAGTCAAGCGTTAGAAGACGAAACTGAACTGGATGTTGTAATCGAAAAAGAAGCGTTCACAGAAGAGCAAGAGAACAGCAGCGACTCAGAAGGAAGTGAAAGCGAGACCGAGGATGCAGTTCCAGGTACATCTGTGAAACGGGAACAAGCAGGTATCAAAACTGTTTGGAAGGAGAATCCGCCTGAAATTCGTCAAACTGCTTCCCATAACGTATTGCGACAAAGGAGTGGTCCACACAGATGCACTGAAACATTGTCGGTAGTGCACACGTTCAAAAAAATGATGACGGTAGAGATGATCGATATCATTATTCGCTACACGAATCAAAAAGCTGAGGAGGTTTATAGAAGATTCAACGCAGAGAATCCCAATTCGACTCGATCGTGGCGACCGGTAACAGTTCAAGAAATGTACGCTTTTATTGGGATTTTGATTTGTTCTGGGGCCAACAATTCCAATACGGATCATGTCAGTAAAATGTGGAAAACAACTTCATACCCTCTTTACCGTGCGGCGATGAGTTACAACAGATTTCGTGCGTCATTACGATTCATTCGTTTCGACAATTCCCAAACGCGTGAGGAACGAACACGATAGGATAAAGCTGCACCTATACGCGATATATGGGTAATGTTGAATTCGAATTTGAGTAAGATGTATAAACCGACGGAAAATTGAACGACTGATGAGCAGCTTTATCCTCATCGTGGACACACCAAGTTCACATAGTATATTCCCTCTAAGCCGGCTAAATACGGCATCAAAGTAGGGTGGATTTGCGATGCGAAAAATTCATATCCCTTATCTGGAATAATATATAAGGATAAAATTGGCAACGTTCGTGAAAAAAATCAACGCGAGAGAGTTATAAAAGAACTGGCAGCTCCATTCAAAGGAAGCGGCCGAAATATCACGATGGATAATTTTTTCAATTCTCTACCTCTCGCTAAACACTTATTATCTTGGAAATTGACAATTACCGGTACTTTGAGGAAAAACAAACCATACATTCCCAAAGAAATGGCTGCCAATAAATCTAGAGCAGAATTCTCTTCTCTCTTTGGTTTTCACGAAAGCGAAATCGCACTTTGCTCTTTCGTCCCAAAAAAAAAAAAAAAAAAAAAAAAACGAAACTGTGATCTTACTTTCTACAGTACATTGCGACACTGCTGTCAACAACGATGCAAAGAAAAAACCGCATATGATCGAATATTACAATAAATATAAGATTGGCGTCAACACGATGAACCAAATGGTGACGCGATACACGATGCACAGGCGCACTAAGAAGTGGCCTCTAGTATTTTTTTCCCACATAATTGATGTCGCTGCTCTTGCAGTATACGTTATTTTTTATGAAAATAATAATATGCTCAAGAAAAAAACGAATGAGCGTCGTAGTTTCTTGCGCCAATTGAGCAATGAACTTGCGAAACCAGTGATTGAGGATCGCTCTGCGAACATTCAAATCATGTGACATCACCCGGCAAGACTCGCGATTGAAAGCATGATAGGATCCTCAGTCTCTGCTTCCACTGCTGCGATTAGAGGAACTGAGGCTCGCGATGGTTCTGGGCGAAAAGTTATTACCGGTTCATGCCATATTTGTGGGTATTCGGGCACCCGGTCGCACACATAAGGGTTAATAGTGAATGAAAATTTCACACATACAGGACTAAAAAGCGGAACATAAAATTATTTAAACAAAAATAAAAAATTTAACCACGTTTTTAAAACGGACTAAAAAGTATAAAATAATTTCTCCTAGCCCCATACAGGTTTATAACCCAAGACAGATTCCTAACCGCATACAGATAGTCCTGAAAATTTGTGATTGTGAATTTTTAATAGCTATGGAAATACTTGTAAGATTTAAGCCGAAAAAAGTGGGGCGCATACATAGATGTAAGGAGTGTAGGGAGTAGCTGTCGTTGAGAAAAGTTACACGACAGTTCATATTATTTGTAGTGTTATAAAATTGTTAGTGACTCAGGTGAAATATTCATCCATCAATTACCTATTGCATGCGCCTCACGTTTTCTGTTTCAAATTTAATAACTATTTTCATAGCTATTAAACATTCATAATCACAAATTTTCAGGATAATCTGTATGCGGTTAGGAATCTGTATTGGGTTATTAATCTGTATGGGGCTAGGAGAAATTACTTTATACTTTTCAGTCCGATTGAAAAATGTGGTTTAATTTTTTCTTAATTTAAATAATTTTTCAATCATGTTGGTTAACTTTATTTTCAATTAAGGGCTTTTACCCCAGTTTACTGGGGCTTTGCCCCAGTTCAATTTAATTCCAAACTTAAAACGGGGTATATATTATATATACAGGACTACTGGTTATTGGTCACAATCCCGTGAAAGGGTTGTATGAAATGTTTTCCGCGATCAAATAACACAGTAATGCTTCATGCAAAAGTGAACCATTTTCGAGATATAATTATTTAGATTATTTTTTTAGAGTCCGGTGTAGGCAACTTTAAAATAGAATTTAAAAAACTGTCGTATGGAAGTAAACGTTTTTATTATTTGTAGTTTGAGGACACATTAACAAAGAATTATCAACAATAAAATAAGCATACTCTGCAAACATTTTTGAATTAGGGGTCCAAACTCTACAAGTCTAATAATTATTCTTCTTTTATTGTTCATAATTATTTGTTACTGTGTCCTCAAACTATGAATAATTTAAAAAATGTTTGATTTGACACGACAGTTTTTTTAAATTTATTTTTAAACTTCCTTACCCCTTACTTGAGAAAAAAAGAATAAAAATGATAATATCTCGAAAATGGTTCACTTTTGCATTAAGGATGGCTATATTATTTGATAGCGGAAAACAAGTCCGACGATCCTTTCACGTGACTAATAACCAGTAGCCCTGTACATATACAGGGTGGCGAAAACGATTAATTGTTTTGAAAATTTTACTAAGCACCAAATTTATGATTGAGATGAATAAAAAAAAAAAAAAAATTGGGGAAAATTGGAAATTTCGAAGCTCTTGAGCGACCACTAAATATTCATTGACTGGCTGGGGCTATTGCGAGGTAAATTAAAAAATTATAAAGCGTAAAATTCATAGATGAGAAGTAAACGAAAAAAAAATCGATTTTTTAAATGAAAATTTGCATTGTGGGAGGCTTAATTGATCTCTAAATATTTTTTGACCGCTCGCAGATTTCGCGACAATTTTTTGTCGTCTTTAAAGAAGATAATTAGATGGTGAGAAAAAGTTAAAAAAAAATAGAGCTCAAATTTGGGCCACTCCAATATACATACATAATAGGTGGTTGCATATCGCCGTATAAATCACAAATCCGAACACGTCAACGTGCCAAACTATTTCACGAAAGGATGCCGCAATGTCTCGATATTGTTTCCAAACGGGCCTAGAGTAGGCAGCATATTCGAGTTCCCGAATAATCGGAAAGGTCGATTTGCATCGGCCAATTGTGCGTTGACGGCGGCAGGAACAACGCAGCAAATTCTCATTGCACAATAGGCCCTGAGTGTCGCGTGTGCAGGAGATTCTACGATTATTGGAGCTTTGGCCCACAGTAACGTAAATTCTCCGAGGGAATTTCCAGTCGAAATACTTGGTGCACTTTGCCGACGAGGATACGGGACCCACCCGAACTTTGACTAATGTTATCGAGGCGATCTGTTCTCCCGGACCATCGCGATTTCTCGGGCAAAGCGAGCGTGGCAAATAATATCCAATTTCGACTGTGAATGTGGAATGTCAATGTCTAAGATTGATACGCATGCCAATAGAGTAGTATTCGAAAATAAAAGTTGACAGTGTGGTGGATGTGCGGGTTAGGCTATTCGGGAGCAAAATTATTCGGGCAACGTCATATAGTACAGTCGTGCTGTGTATTAGGATCGGAAAAAATTAGAAGAAGGCTAGTTTTTTGATAGATGATTTTATAGGTGCCACGGGTGCTAAATCCAAGTTTGCTTAACAATCGGGGTATAGGGGATGAAGGGGGATGGGTGTGGATCAATGCCAAACTATAACCCCCACGAGGTAGGCGCCGGGAGGCAAAATGTTCAGAAAAATCCGGGTTTTATTTTTGTCCATAGCGCCGAAGTCATAGAAGTTCATTTTAGAGTTGAAAAAGTGGGGTGAAAATTTGAAAAATCAGTTTTAATTCGATAACTCTTTGGGAAAAATGCATACAATTTTTGTACGAATGTGAACATTGTAGCCCTTGAAAAGACGTGTCGATCGAGTATTTGATCATCCCTCTCCAATAATATCTTCATCCCCAAAAAATTGTTGAAGTATAAAAAAAATTCTTTATTAAATAACTCAAAAACAATCGATTTTTCGGGGATGGTTTAAATGTTCGAAATGTAGCGAATAATGTTCTCTGTATTTTCGTTTCTATGGACCACCTTTGAATGTTGCTTTTTCCAACCCCTTACGCGGGTTGAAAATTCAAAATGAAATTTTGACCGAAAATAAACAGATTTGAGTTTGGCACTGTGGACAAAAATGTAGCTGAGGGTTCAAGTTACAAATTGTTCTACGACGGTGAATTCGTGTGGTCAATAGTTTTTGCAGAATTTCATTTTGAATTTTCAACCCCCGAGAGAGGTTGTAAAATCAAAATTCAAGTGTGGGCCATAGGAAACAAAAATATAGAGAACATTATTCTCTACATTTCGTACATTCAAACTATATACCCGAAAAATCGATTGTTTTTTAGTTATTCAAATTCTAACGATGTTTTTTTGATACTTCAACAATTTGTTGGGGGTGTAGATATTTTCGGAGAGTGATGATCAAATACTCGATCGACGCGTCTTTTTAAGAGCTCCAACGTTCCCATTTGGACAAAAAGTGTACCAATTTTTACTAAAGAGTTATTGAATTAAAACTGATTTTTTTAAATTTCACCCCACTTTTTTACCCCTAAAATGAACTTCCACGAATTCGGCGCTGTGGACAAAAATGAAGCCCGGATTTTTCTGAACATATTGTGTCACGGCGCTGGCCTCGTAGGGGTTGTAGTTTGGCATCAAACCATACCCATCCCCCTTCATCCCTTAAAAAAACCCTGCACTCCGATTTTTAGGCAAACTTGGATTTAGCACCCGCGGCATCTACAGAATCACCTGTCCAAAAACTGGCCTATTTTTTTCCGATCACGGTGTTTTTCAGCAACAGCACGACTGTACTAATAGCTCGACGTACACTGAGAGAAATGTATGGTGTTCTCAACCATATTTTAACTATATTTGATTAAATACTATATTTTATTTAACTATATTTTATTATTATTCCTTGAGGGGACAATAATATTTTACAGCCATAGTTACTGCCAAAAGTATAGTACTGCTGATTGATATTTTAGCAGTTGCATGAATTATGCATACACGTTAAATTTACTTTCTCAAGATTCTAATAGTGAATTGAATTATATATACATTGATCAAAAGTGTTGCCTGTGATTGGTGACGATGTTTATAGTGCTTTTTACCATATTATAAGATACGATCTGCTGTATGCGCATTTGGTGTGTTATTCGAGTGTTGGTACAAGGTATTGATGCCCGTGTACTAAATGCATAGAATATTTCATAAATCCAAAATAAAATACGCAACAGAGTTCTACCTCGATGATTTTTATTATAATTCGCCATTTCCTGACCTCCTATAACGATTTATTTTGACTAATCGGAATTGAACCTAGAACCTAACTGCCTACCTTCTGTCTATCCTATGCAGGCTGCCACTACGCTACCAAGTTCTTTGACATCTTTAGCACAGATATGGCATAAGAGACAAAAGTAATTCTGGCTGTACTTCCGAATAGCTGTTACAATTGCAATTTAGGTTAACTTTTGTACTATATAATAATGAATTATACCATATTACCTATATGATACGACCTGCTAAATGCATAGTAATGTGTGCCCTACAAGAACAGAAGGTAAACTACAAGAAGAAGTGTTGAACTGATATCCTATTTTTGCAATGCAACAAACATATTATGTAACAGTTTATGAGATGTGCGTAGTTCTTAAAACTATTAAGCTGCGGTTGCTCGAACTATAAATGATTTACCCCTTCGTTATAAGTAAACTTTACTATAATTTTTGTCGAATAGTCACTTTTCATAAGGTGGTCTAACAAATTATACTCGAATAACGTTAATGTTAACGATGTGAATTGCACAAACTTGAAAAGGATAGTATAAGTTCGGCCGAACAATACTTAAGGGAAGGTTCTGCCTTGTTGGGCCAATAAATGTTCGATTTTTCACCAATTTTTTATGCCGAAAGTATTAAATATAGAATGTTGATATTTGGTATGTTGACTAAGCGGTCTTTATTGAAAATCAAATAATTTTTTAGAATTTGACAAAACATGGCGGTGGAAGTGGGAGAAGCCACATATGTCGGTGTGCAGGCGATGACATTCTTCGTTTGCGGAAGTCCTAAGTCCCCGACAGGTGATCAGTAGCAAAAAAATCAAACATATTTTTACTTTGTACGATATTGTATATAAGTTGATCTAGAATCAAGAAGAATCAAGAAGAAAAATTAAAAAATAGTGAGCGACCGGAAGGAAGTTTGTTTCTTTTCCCAAAAAATTACGCCGTTTTTTGCTCACTTTTTTTTTCAATTTTTCTTCTTGATTCTAGGTCAACTTATACACAATATTGTACAAAGTAAAAATATGTTTGATTTTTTTGCTTCAGATCACCTGTTCGGGACTTAGGACTTTCGCAAGCGAAGAATGTCATCGCCCGCGCACCGACATACGTGACTTCTCCCACTCCCACCACCATGTTTTGTCAAATTCTAAAAAATATTTTGATTTTCAATAAAGATCGCTTAGTCAACATACCAAATATCAATACTCTTTATTTAATACTTTCGGTATATAAAATTGGTGAAAAATTCCCTTAAGTTTTGTTCGGTTTTCCCTTAAGTTTTCCCTTAAGTTTTGTTCCAATATTCTTTTCAAGTTTGTGCAATTCACATGGCATTAACGTTATTCGAGTATAATTTGTTAGAACACCTTATGAAAAGTGACTATTTGACAAAAATTATAGCAAAGTTTACTTATAACGAAGGGGTAAATCATTTGTAGTTCGAGCAACCGCAGCTTAATAGTTTTAAGAACTACGCATATCTAATAAACTGTTACATAATATGTTTGTTGCATTGCAAAAATAGGATAGGATACAAAACGCATATTTACACACATTGGTAGCAACACACGAGTCGAAATAACACGGGAAAAAATTAACACAGTTTAAGTGTATTAATTGCGAGCTATTGATCATATGTTTTTTAAATCACCTTGGTTACGGCATCACGTGAAACTCATTAGTTGATTTGACATCGATTGATTAACCGGTTAATTGAAGACGACATTTTGTCTTAACTTTTGTTTCTTTTATAGATAATTTTTAAGTTTGTCACATGGAAGAACCTGAAATTGGAATTCTATTTTTCAAAACCTCGATAGCTGCATTGAATCTTTAGCGACGTATTTTTGTTTCGAGGCCATCACTGACAAGCAAAGAGCGGTCATCATCGTGAAGCTGTATGAGAACATAGCCTATGCGAAGACGAGAAAAACAGTGACACCTCTCATACATACTACAGAGTAATATATAAGTACTGTTGAGTTTAGTTCAATAAATGCATATATTTTGACGATGAAACGATTTTGTTATCGAATTATTATTCAAAGCATCCCATGTATATACAGTAATGCAAAAATAAGTGTGTTGTTTTTACACATTTTGAGTGTGTAAATGGCCGTAGACACTTTTTATACGTTTTAACGTGTGTAAGAAAATAACACGTAAGTGTGTTGTTTGAACGCATCCATCCGTGTTATTTTTACACCGTTATTTTTCACACGTTAAAACGTGTAAAAAATATCTACAGCCATTCACACACCTAAAGTGTATAAAGACAACACCTTTCTTTTTGCAGTGCTACTTATACACTTAAATCACAATTGCGGCTTGAAATAATGATCAATGTTTGGCTGCCGCATAGTAGTTGCGCGTTTCTTGGGCGCGAAGTCTCAAATTCCTTTCAAGAAGAGCAGCTGTGTGGGACTGTTTTCTGGTTGGGTTTCAAACCATTCCACGGCGGTCTCTCGTATATACATACAATGTATATACGATATGATGTATGAAGTCACATATAGGCAATAATGTATTTTGAAAATATCTTGAAGTGCTATGAAATAGCTTTATTAGAGAAAATTAGAGAAAAAAGACCATCGTTAATTTCGGATTCGGATATGCAGCGTTCGGATAACCGAAAATCCGATAATCGAGGTTCTACTGTATGTTTGTTGCATTGCAAAAATAGAATATCAGTTCAACACTTTTTCTTGTAGTTCGCCTTCTATTCGTCTAGGACACACATTACTGTGCATTTAGCAGGCCGTATAATATAATATAGTACAAATCACTATTGTGTGGTACAAACCTATCGCGATGCATCAACAATCCATTCAAGCAGTGGCTTATATTATAAAAAAAGGTGTGCGCAAAATTTCATCTAAATCGGAGGTAACAGCCATATGGAAGTACAGCTGGAATTACTTTTCCTGTTATGACACAAGCACTCGATGGCGTAGTGGTAGCGTGCGTAGTTTAGGCAGAAGATAGGCAGGTAGGTTGTAGGTTGGATTCCATGTATGGGCGAATAGTTTAATCATTGTATACATATTTTAGTCCTGTTTACTAGTAGGACCTTGGGGAATTGAATTTTTTATGGGGTCAGGAAATATCCAATTTTTGTAAATCTACTAAATTATGTAGCATTGAACGATAAATGTATGTTTATAAGAATGGTGGTTGCAGTTGACATATGTGCATCATTTATTCAACTCCTAAAACATCAATAAGCAGTACTATGCTTTTGGCAGTAACTACGGCTGTAAAATATTATTGTCCCCTCAGGGAAAAATAAATCATAGTCAGAATATGGTTTACATTTTTAAGCGTACATTTTTAAGAGGTACGAACCACTGATATTTAAATTACTGCAATGAGTTACCATAATCCACGGGATCGTCATATGGATCTATAAGTTGATTTCGTTCAATTTTTATGAAAGTTGAGTAATTCATGGCGCAACGTCGAAACTTATGAAGTATTTCATGGGACATTTATAAATGATTGGGTTTACGTGCTTTTACGATCTCAGCTGACCCTGTGCGGACGGAGAAAATAATGTGGCTGATTCTTAAATAGAGAAACTATTTAAGAATCTTAGGTTATCCTGGGGATTATTAAATTTAATTGAAAGACGATTAAATTAAGTAGGTAATTAAATAATTCAATAGACAAAACAACGTGAGCTCGGGGTAAATATTTTATTCTCAGCATTGGCAAATTTTTAAAATAATTTTTAATTCCCGATTTTGTTTATTTTAGATTTCTTCAATTTTCAAATTTGGAAATAATAATTCGGTCTATTTTTCCCTCGCTGAAGATGCAAAGGAAGCCTCGCGTATGTTCATCTCTCGTGTCTCGAGCGTTGGCTGAACCAATCCTGCCGCAGCCACTGTGAGCTGTGCCGTTACCACTTCAACGCCATCGAAACTCTCCGTTACGGCTGGTAAGAGCTCGTACAATTTGTTCATGCTCGATATCCCCTGATACCGACTCGCCCGTGGTCCGAGGCCAATAAGTATAAAAGCTCCGTAAGCGAGGAGCTTAAAATCGCCGTAGAGATGAAAACAAAACGATATACGACTGAATTCCAAGCGATGTGGTCGAATCGCCAGGGGAATTTTCCCGCAATGTCTGTTCTTTGCAGTATCTTTTTTTTTTCCAACTGACAACGGTGTTAGCTTATCGAGTAAAAGTTGCTCGAGGAGAGCAACGTTGGCCTGGGCCAATACTCGGATGGGTGACCGCCGGCTCGCCGACCACCGAGCGTCACGGCAGTTTGAGTTTATACGGGTTTCCCTGTGCCCTCGTGCAACTTTATTTCTATATAATGACGTAAATGCGAAATGGGAATTTTCTCGAAATTTCCAACGATTTAACGTGGCTGATTACTTCGGTATAATTTAATTTGCATTTTTTTCCGTAGTCCGTCAAGTAATTTAGGTTAATTAGAGAACTCTCACTGTGATTTGCTTCTCGCCGGTTTTAAGCCCCGTTACAAACGTTGCTAACGGGAACTCAACGTGTTTCTATCACGGGACATTAGTAGGTCGAACGGTCACGTTGAAAACGACAAGGGGGGTTACAATATGTGGGAATTTAGGTGGAATGCCGAGAGGGTTAATAGAGGCGAATCAAGGGACGAAGAGAGAGAGAGAGAGAGAGAGAGGGAGAGAGAGAGAGGGAGAGAGAGAGAGAGAGGGAGAGGAACCAAGCTTTCATGCTCTATCCTATTCACCCATGGTGTCCTGTTCCATAATGGCCTAACCTCTCGATTGATCAAGGATTATCTGCATACACGTGAGCGGGGTTTCACGTGTTAGAGATTCTCCAAATACATCAGGCTTATTTAGAATTTACTCATATACCACATCCAAAAAAGTGCAGAGAACTCGATGCAAGGAGGTAGAATAACGAAACTTGACTACGAAAAAATCGTTTGCTGGATGAAATGCACTTCGTTGAAATGATTTTTCGTCGAAATTAGGAAATTGTCTGATGTTCCACCTCTAAAAAATAAAAAATGCAGAGATATCGATGCAGGAAGTAGAATAACGAAACTTGAGAAACTTGAGCAAAAATCGTTTGCTGAATGAAATGCACTTGAATAAAATTATTTTTCTTCGAAACTAGGAAATTGTCTGATGTTCCAACTCTAAAAAATAAAAAATGCAGAGATTTCGATGTAGGAAGGAGAATAACGAACCTTAAGGTGCAATACCAGTGAAACCGCTGAAAATTTGGGCGATTTTCGGGAATTCTTTGGAAGAAAAGTACTCAATTCAATGTTTCGGAAAATTAAGAATATACTATGAATATAAATTAAGAATAAATTGGCTATATTTGACTTATATTACATAATTTTTTCATAGAAAAATATTGACATCCAAGCAACTTATGCGCTGCCTTCGGAGCGCAAAAAAAAAGTTCCTCCACTGCTGACATGATTCCGGCCGATTGAGTAGCTGAAACCGAAAAAGGAAAAAATGTCGTTAAACTGGAAGGTATTTCCTGTACAGTGACGTAGGATTTTAGAAAAATATTAGAATCTAACAAAATGGCGTAGTTATGAAAACAGTCTGTTTTCCTGCCTAGAAAATGGCCATTTTTTTCAATGCCAAAGCGTCAATTTTTATCCAATCAAAAATATCCTACGTCATTGCAGAGTAAATATATTCAAGAGTACTCAGTTCAAATTTCAAGCCAATCGGATAATTGCTCTTTGAGTTACAATGTCAGCAAATTTGAAAAATCTTATTTCGAGAAAAACGCGTTTAAAGACTTAACTATCAATTTTTGCAACATGAAATGATTAGAGATACAGCCTTGAAATTTTGACAGGATATTGAAAGTATATACTGTCAAAAGTATAGCATTGAAAGTATATACTGTCGAAAGAGGCAAAAAAATTGATTTTTTGAAACTGTCACACTGGTATAGTCCCTTAACTACGAAAAAAACGTTTGCCAGATGAAATGCAGTTCTTCAAAATGATTTTCCTCCGAGGCTAGGAAATTTCCTGATGTTTCACCTCAAAAAAATGCTTCGCTGCAGGAATTAGAATAACGAAACTTGACTACGAAAAAATCGTTCGCTCGATGAAATGCAGTTCGTTAAAGTTATTTTTATTCGAGATTAGAAAATTGTCTAATGTTATACCTCCAAAATTAAAAAATGCAGAGATTTCGATGTAGGAAGTAGAGTAACGAAACTTGACTACAAAAAATGATTTGCCTGATGAAATGCAGGTAGTAAAAAATTATTTTTCCCCGGGGCTAGGGAATTTCCTTTTCTAGCATTTAGAAGGTGATCATTTTCCTAAAACTGGCTTATAATTAATCCCCAGTAACGAAGCTCGTTCGAAATGCTTTGGGAAAATAAGATCAATGACGTATTGAAATTCGTTTAAATAAATGAATGCAGAAAAAAGGCCTGGGGACTTCTTAAAGCTCTTACTCTAGGGGGATCACGTGTTTTCGCGGTTGATCGTATTGGGACACCATGCATATATGTATACAAATTTACATGCGAATGGGCGTAGGTCCGAGTCCCTGAGGATATGGATCAGCCACCCTCGTAATCGACGACACGTGCAGTCCGATCTTCTCATCCTGACGTTACTCACTGTCGTGACGGTCGGCCTCGTCACAGTTTGCATCCTCGGTGAGCACACAAAAGACTCGCATTTTTTCCCACATCCTCCGCACACTCGAAAAGTACCGGTGTTTTCGAAATTGTTATTTTTTCCAGCGGATATTCGTTTTGAAAAATTTGTTTAAAAAATAACTCAAATTGATTGTCGAGGTGAAATATTTCACAGGTATGCGTTACTTCGTGATCGAGGGCAGGAAGATCGGTGTCTCGAGATTGTGGACCAGGGGATCGATATCGTTTTTCCTTACTATCGTCGTTCTCGGCTACGTAACCACGGTCTATTTGCTGGCGAAGGTAATTGTCACAGTATCCCAATAGCGTGGAAAGTTCCGTTTCACGTATATTTGTTCTTCCAAGATAAGAAAAAAAACGCAAAGAATTAGCAATTCCAGCTGGTGACGAATAGGAAAATATTTTTTTTTTTACTGCAGCAAAAGTGAATTCTATTATTTGTAATTTAAATTTCTGTCGACAGTAATAACACTCTGCTATTTTTTTTAAATCATAAAAATGTGTAGAGAGAGGAAGTTCTGTGGGTAGAAAATATTTGAAAAAATCATACCCTCATTTTTGAGATTTGGAAAGAAAAAGTGGTTTATGGGGAGGGGGGGGGGGGGTGGGGGGTCGCGTGCATTGTTTACAGTTTGTTCACCGTATCTCGACCGAGTCAGGTACCCTCGAAAAGCCGGCCAGATGCAGAGAAGCAAGTACCGACAGTAGCCAGCCCGCCTTCTCCTGTCTATAAGTTTACACACGAGGGGTTCGTTTGTGCCACGGATACGAACAAGTGCACACGCTTGTACGGCTTTTCTGAAAAGTGCCCTCGTCTTGTTCTCGCAAACAACTTGTTCATTGGGTAGGACGCAATCGCGTACGCCACAACAATGAAGGCTCGGTGCATCGTTGTGCAGGCACGACGCTGTTTAGTACTCGAACAAAGGCGAGAGGGTAGGTCAAAAGCGTGGAAACGTGAAATTTCGTATAATGAGCCAGGCGCGAGGTCAAAATTCTACACAATGGAACAGAGAACAATGTACTTTGGGCCTGTCATTCATTGACAACTGATTGTGATGAGCTCGGAATCCGAAAAAATCCAAATTTTGTGCCATTCGATCGAGCTGAAGAGTAGTTCTTAAGGGGCCATACCAGTGTTACGTTTTAAAAAAATCGATTTTTTTTGCCTTTTTCGGCAGTTTATACTTTCAAGAATATCATTATCATTTATAAGATTTATATCAATATTATTTTATCTCGCAAAAATCGATAGTTAAACTTTAAAACCGTTTTTCCTCGATATTAGATTTTTCAAATTTGCTGACATTGTAACTCAAAGAGCAATTATCCGATGGACTTGAAATTTGAACTGAGTACTCTTGAATATATTTACTCTACAATGACGTGGGATATTTTTGATTGGATGAAAATTGACGATTTGGCATTGAAAAAAACGACTATTTTATAGGCAAGAAAACAGACTTTTTTTCCACAACTACGCCATTTTGTTAGATTTTGATGTCTTTCGAAAATCCTACGTCATTGTACAGGAAATACCTTCCAGTTTAACGACATTTTTTTCCTTTTTCGCTTTCAGCTACTCAATCGGCCGGAATCATGTCAGCAGTGGAGGCACTTTTTTTGGCGCCTCCGAAGGCAGCGCATAAGTCGCTTGGATCTCAATATTTTTCTATGAAAATATTATGTAATATGGGTCAAATATAGCCAAATATATTCTTTATTTTCCGAAACATTTAATGGAGTACTTTTCATGCAAAAAATTTCCGAAAATCAACCAAATTTTCAGTGTGTACACTGGTATAGCCCCTTAAATCTTTGAACCTCTAAGTGTGCATCTGATGTGTGGTGGAGAAATTACGGAGGTCATTGGGGGTGAAGAATTATTTCGAAAATATTTACGAGGGCACAGGGAAACTGCGGGAAACCTGTACCTTTGTAGACAACTACATTTTCACTGAGTTTCTATCGCGTTTAGATTGGAAGCTCAGTACCATTCCCTCCTGTTTGCTACTTGACGTGCAAGCTCGTTTGCCACTGAGCGGTCACCCAACCCAGTGTTGGCTCGTGCCTCACAGCTGCCCGACGAGAAAATGGTATAATAGCTACCAATGGGTCGTTTCGTTTCTCAGCGAAATACTGAATTCCAAGCGGCGAGTTTAGCTCTATACTCTGCGCCCCTTTATGTTAAATCCATTCGTGGCAATTCCGAAGAAGGGTTCAGAATCTTCAGCGAGCAATTTGACGGGAAACGATCCGAGGAAACGTATAAGCGCCCGAGTGAGGTGTGGCAAGTTTCAAAAGCACGTAACGCCCTGTAATCATCCGAATTCTCGGGAGTCAGCCCTGGATGCACCCTTGAGGTTACAGTTTGCGTCGTAAGATTCTGTAATCTCGCGCGAGCGACGTAGGTACATGAGGGTACATATGGGTGTACCGGGTGTACCGAATGTGAACGCTGACGTTTCAGGAAGGACTGGAGATATCCAGAAAAAGCGATCAATTGCGTTTCGGATCACGCATTGGAGTAGGGTTCCATGGCTCGTTTATTAAAATACCAGTATCCTCCGGACACCGATAATTATCAATATTTAACACATACGGTTGATCTTTGTCAAAGGAAAAACCGTCTTTCTCAATTTCTACCCGAGTCTAAGCGTTTAACAGCAAGCGCAATCATCTTACTTGCAAGTACTTGCTACATGCCACTTGGTTGAATGAATTCATATTTTTTCATTACACGTTCGTGGAAATATATCAATGTCATTAAACGCAGTATCAGCTGTACAGCTTCACAGGCCACGTTCGCATGGGTAACTTTTTCAAGGACCATATGGTGCTCGGAAACCCCCTGACAAGGAACATCCCTCAGGTGACACCCTTCGATTTTGTTGAAATTTGGATATGTTATAAAGCACCGAAAAGTAAGCGATAGGTATTTTTTTATCGGCGGAAAAACGGTTTTCAGGGGTGAAACGAGCCCTCGAAAAAGGGGTGTTTTTCGTTTTTCGTCGATAACGTTATCGTTCTCATCTCCAATGTATAGTGCACAAAAAAATAAACATCGTTGCAATTTGAATTTTTTAAATATCTCGTACCGTTAAAACGTTATCGACGAAAAACGAAAAGCATCCTCATTTTTGAGGGTGCGTTTCAGCCCTTAAAACGTTTTTCCGCCGATAAAAAAAATACTTATCACTAACTTTTCGGTGCTTTATAACATATCCAAATTTCAACAAAATCGAAGGGTGTCACCTGAGGGATGTTCCTTGTGAGTAGAGAATAGAGGAATGGTGAGGAATGAGAGGAATAGAGGGTATGGGGATGGTCCGAGGTGACAGATAGACGGATGGACAAGGAAATTATAAGGGTTCCCGGTGCAGGAAGCTGATGACGAAAAATGCTTTAACAGCGACATACAATTGAGACAATTGCGTGGCCAAGCGAACTGATGTCATAAAAAAGCAGACATCATCGTATCAATTCGCCACATACTATCCGAAAGTTTGATCGTTCAAATTCCGGTCACCCTGTACGACTTGCTGGCAAATCTCTCTTTCGTAAGCCCCGTATATTCGTGTGTACGATCAAGGAATGCACGTGTGCCTCATGACTTCGTAGCAGAGATCTCGTCTTCTCCACACGATCATCGCACTTTACGGCAATAACGGAGCAACCGCTGTTTCTGCCACCACATCGAATTGCACGGGCCGCAGCACAGCACCGGAAGAGCGCCAAATATTTCGGTGACTCTCGGTTGATGCTTGCGGCAAATTTACCCACGAAACTCCAGAACATCAGCCAACCCTGTACAAACTCCATACCGCGAATTCATAAGGCGCAAGTGTGTTTAACCGGTACGGATACATAATGACGTTCGTGTACATACGTGCACACTTGTATTCAAAGTACCAACCGCGAAACTCATGTTATCTACTACAGGGACGATCAAACTCTCGGAACACATCCTGCAGATTCCTGAACGTATCAAATTGCTGCACATGGTTTTTTTCCCTTTCATTGACCTGCTTGGTAGACTCCTTTATTCGCTGGCATTGAAGGAATCAAGAAACTGCGAACCTGTAGAGGTTGATGATGGATTGGATATGTGAAATTGATACATGAAAGGAAATTCATGGTACATGGGATTTCGATCAGTAAATCATTGATCCATTTGTGATCCTTAAACTGCAGATCAACACTAACCAACATTGCGGCAGATGGATTTGCGATCCGGGAGCCATTGATCGTTAGCAACTGGATTTGCGGTCTATAATTCATAGATTGATAGCATGTCAATTAGTGATCGGGCGGTCCGAATGAGCCGTTCGAAGTGTCCGGGCAAAAATAATTTTATGATTAAGTAACTTTTAAAGGATGCAAAATGGAAACACAAATATATCATCGTAAAGTTCTTTTATTATGCAATCAAAATATGTAATTCAAAAATAGTTCATATCGATTAACAAGTATTTGTAAGAAAAATAACACGTTTTGCTGCTTTATAAATGTCCGGACAAATTCCAAGATTTAATTCGCTTCGCTTTGTTTAAGTTATCAGTCGCGAAATTATGTATAAATCGAGGGCGCTGTTCCTTTTGCATTGTACGATCAGTAACACTCAGTCAAGATGTCGAAACGCACGTCTTTAGATATACGTAAAGTGGTTATCAAGTTGCACAACAAAGGAAAAGTTTCACGTGAAATAGCTAAAATGTTGGCGATTGGAAAATCGACTGTTAACGATATAATAAATAACTTCAAGACTGCAGGTACTCTAGAAGATAAATACTGTCCTGGGAGACCTAGGAAAACAAGTAATCGTGTCGGTAAAGTGATCAAAAGAAAGGCTGTCGCAGACGTAAAAAGCATGCTGCAATCATCGCACGTGAATTACGCGAAGAAAATTTGGCTGACTTAGCCTAAGTACTGTTTCACGTAGACTGACAGAAGTGGGACCTTTTGGACGTGTTGGAGTTAAAAAACCACTCATCAGTAAAACAAAATAAGAAGGCCAGATTAGAATTCGCGAAAAAATACCAGAGCTGGACTGTTGAAGATTGAAAAAAGTGCTGTTCTCAGACGAAGCTAAAATTAATTTGTTTGGAAATGATGGGAGCAGGTACGTTCGAAGACCAAAAGGAACTAGAAATTATTCGCGATATCAAACACCAACTGTGAAACACGGTGGATGTAGCATTATGCTATGTGGTACATTCTCTTGGAAAGGCGTCGGTCCAATCTTTAAAATTGAAGGCACTATGAACTCTGCTATGTATAGAGATATTATATTAAAAGAAATGCTGCCTTATGCTTGCCAGAATATGCCACGAGGTTGGATTCTTCAGCAAGATAATTACCCAAAACATCGATGACAGCTCCTTCAGCAGGTTTTTAGCAAGAAAAATATTCGAGTTTTAGAGTGGCCGAGTCAATCTCCGGAATTAAATCCCATACAACATTTATGGCAAGAGTTAAAACTAAGAGTAGGAACTGAACATTGTGCCAATAAAGCTGCTTTGTGGAGAAAAGTTCAAGAAGAGTAGAAAAATATCTCTCAAGATAGAATCATCAAACTAATTGAATCGATGCCTCACCAATGTGCTGCCGTGATAGCTTCGAAGGGCATGGCTACCAAGTATTGATGAAAATCTTACATTTATTACCATTTTCAATGTTTTCTTTCTTGAGTTACTATATTTTTTCTTTGTTGATATAGTGCGTAATTCGTACTCGGCCGGATAGTTATGAAAAAGCGAAAATTGTTATTTTGGTTATAAATAATCATGAATAGTCATATATAATTTTTCAATAACACGTTTCGATTACATAATAAAAGAACTTTACGACAATATGTTTGTGTTTCCATTTTGCATCCATTAAACGTTACTCCATCATAAAATTATCTTTAGCCGGACATTTTTGCATGCAACGGTATCTCTAATAACATTGGAGCGTACACGTGCGCAGTTCAAATGGGAGGAAGCTCCGAAAGCATCTCCCAGCTACGATCGGTACTTGTACGTCTCAGCAAGTATGCGCCAACGCTTTAGGGACTTGTAACGGTAGATTGTACGCGATCGAAAACCGCGGCGACTCGTTTTTTGGACATGTTGAAAAGGTGCTTCGCAGTGAAAAAAAAGAGTGTGTGTGTGGGTGTGTGAGAGAGAGAGAGAGAGAGAGAGAGAGAGCCGGGTGAGAAAATGAGGAAAGAGGAAAGAGCAGGAAAGAAGCGGGTGCTGATGCCCGGAGGGGATATTGGTCTTCAGAAAAGTCGATAGTTCCTTTCGCTTTGGTTGCTTCGGTTACCGCTTGGAGAACGAGTGATCGCAAGATGAAAAGAAGTGGCTCGCAATCGGTGAGGATGAGGAGACGAAGCAGCACCAACGAACCCGCTGACAGAAGGGATTATCGACTGCGAAGACGAAGCCGTCCCTTTTGCGAGAAAGACAAAGAGAGAGAGAGAGAGAGAAAGAGGGAGAGAGAAAGGGACGTTAAGAAACAGAGGGTTTTTTTCCGAAAGGTGGTCGAGAGAGGACAGGACAAAAGGAGCCGCGTAAAGAAAGATGAGCCGGTCAAACGGTCGGAAGAGCAACGATGAATCGAACAGGGTACTTTGCCATGGAGAAGCAGCACTACAATCTACCACATCAACGTAGCTACTCAGCACATTCGTATACCTTCTCATTAGCAATTCATGCCCTGGGTTCTTCATCTCTTTGTCTCGTTGCCAGCTAATGTAATGACGAACTTTCATCTATATTATTCGCTTGGCTAATTAGCAAAATAACCATCCGCATGATTACCCTTCACTGTCCGGTCACCTTTCAGCTAATGATTCACACGCAATTTGACATCAACAAAAGAGCATTGATGATCATTGATAGATGAAGGTGGCACACCCGTGAATTTGGTGGTTCGGCAAGATCTCTGCGAACCAAAGTGTACGCGGAACTTGCTTTTTCCTCTGGTTTTTTCGTTTTTAATCCGGATCTTTGGCCCCGGATGTGATAGTATTAGGTACAAGGTGTTTCAATTATCTTCGCATCTCGTGCTTCCCTTACAAATTTATTCGCCCGTGGATAACGGATAACGAGCTCCCTCTTTCTCGCCGTCTCTGTCACTGTCTTTTCTTTGAGCTCCGTGCAAAGATTTCCTCGGCCTCGTTACTTTTCTTCGTTCCTGGCTTCTCCCTGACAAAATCCTCGGAGCTTGGAAGCACGGACCCGATATTAGTCCAGCGACCTGAAGTCGAAAAGAATCCGTCACGTGTATGCCACCAGGAGAAAATAAGTTTGCCTCCTCCGTGTTTCGAAGCGGAAAATCCAATGCTTGATGATTCGACTTTATGTGATGTTCTCTCTTGAACTATACAATTGACAATTGGGTCTCGTCGTTCTCTCATTTGTTTGTATTTGGTAGCTGGAGATTCTTTCCGATCGATCTCTGATTTGTTCCGGTCTATTGGTAATTCCCGGGGATCCTTTGGATCCCTTTGAGTTTGCTTAGGGTTGTTGCTCCATGGATCTTTTTGATGGATCTCCGCTTTGTGTCGGTTAATCTGCATTTCTCTAGGATTATTTGGGTTTGCTTGGCTTTGCTTAGGTTTGTGGCCTCGTCGATTTTTTTGATAGACTTCCAATTTGTTTCGGTCTACGTGGATTTTTTTGGGCTTGCTTGGGTTGGTTGCCGCCCTTTTTTCCATAGGACCGTCATAGAATCCAGACCTCTTGACCTTTTCACCTCACAAATATATATGTATAATTGATTAGGATGAAAATAATACATAAATTGTAATTATATTCACCATTAAAAGCATTAATTTCATCAATGATAATCAACGAGGATATGAATGCTTATCATACATACGAAGGTTACAATAACTAATGATTTGAGCATAACGAATAGCCATATTATTTAATGAGGCAGAATAGTAAAGCAGGTGATTTGTTGTTTTTAAACGCCTTGTCACCATGTTGGAAAATATAAATGTTCTGGCCGGGAAGACATTACCTGAATGTATTTCGTCAACAATCCACCAGGTGGCTACAAGCGAAGCGATTCCACGTACAGGAATGCGCTGCTCACAATGTGCAATTACGGTTATAAATTTGCAATATTGGTGAAATAACCCTTTGCGCTCGAGGCCTTTTTCGCTCGGATAGTGAATAATGAGCGAGAGTCACCTCCCGAGTGTATACCACTTGATACTATTGGGGATACAAAATCCTGTGTTCAATGCAAATAAACATGTCACAACAATTAACTGATCTTCAATCAAAACGACTATCTCGATCACATTTGAGCCAAGTGCACACCGTTGACGCGGTAGCTTCTCTATTCGACGCAAATAAGGATTTATTAACTATTAATGAATGTGTACTCAAGATGTTGGTAGTAGTTCTTTGACACAACAGTCATACACTTATTACTAAATGAATATTTGGTAAAAAATAACAAATCTTCTGTTGAATCACATATAGCCCTGTTAATAGTTAGCAAACAACTGTCAAAAAATCGACAGCTCGTCTCAAGTAATGATTTCTTAATAGTTAACAAATCTGTACTTGAGACAAGTATCGTAAATTTGGCAAGACCGTTTACTTTGTACGCTACCATGACCCTTTGTCGCACAAGCTCGTTCGTGCACAGACGCGACATAGATACGTTCGATGTACACTGGAGATTGTGCGTGACCGCGTGTCCACTTACCTAGAGGATATCAGTTCGTGACTTGCTTGTTTTGTGGGACCTGTCAAATTTTTAGGAAACTCTCGAAAGTATATACAGAGAGTATTGAATTATGCATTAGAGCAGGGGTGGCCAAGATGTCGACCGCGGGACTGGTCGACCGCCTATTTTCTATGAGAATTGTTCCTTGCTCTACGACGTATTGATGCTACCATCTTTGTTGTCCTCTGATTAATGAACTTGCTACTGCAAATCGTTCTCCAACGATTTGTCCTCTACAAGTAGTGCTACATTTATTCAACTGCACATTCATCTGCCGACAATCAATGGGTGACTTTGTCCAAATATTCATTTGGTAACTACACACGAATCAATCACGTAACTACGCACTATTAATTTATGCGAATATAAAATATCGTTCACTCATCTATCCTTTACATCTGGGACAATTTTTCCACTGATCTCATTGAATAAACGCCTCAGTTATAGGAACCAAGTATTTATAGTATTTTCATACGAAGAATTGGGTTAGCCCAACTGTGTATTGATTGGCTGTTATGAACGGGTATGTTCTATTAAAGTTCATTTCTTAACGATCACCAAATCTTTATTTGTGACAATTCAGAGGCTCAAATAAATGATTCATTAACGATAAGAAGATATTTATTTTGCCATATCCAACGTTATCATTCGTTAAAAGTTAACAAATCCTTGTACGTATAAATATATTGTTTTCTCAATGCAGTACTTCGTTGTCCTGTCCAGTTCCTAATCAGTTTCCGGAAAAGGGAACAGCGGATCGGGGCCTGGCTCATGACCTGTTACATGGCGAACCTGATCCACGCTGGGTGGCCCGACCATGGCATGATATTATTTAGGCGAGGCAGATCAGGGGCAGGACTTTTTGCCGACTCAAATTTCTACATGGGCTTACTGTCTTGTCTCTCCGATCGACTTTCGATTCTTGTCACCATTCGAATGTCTATTCGAATCCGACGAAACAGGATTTCCATACGGTTGATTAAATTAATGACGCCCGTTCGGATCGCTCTTCCAGTTGAAATGAAATTCGTCCTCATGCATGTTTGTGTGTGTGTGGGTATGCGTCCGTGTGCGCGCGCGCATCCGAGTGTTGGGAAATTCTCGAAATATGTTTCAGGATCAGGTGTCTCCGTGGTACAGATGGTGGAAGAGCACCGTAAACGTCAGGCTCGTGACGGAGCGACAGGAACAATCTCGGCACTCGCGCTCAACAACGTCGGGAAACTCCGTAAACGAGGAGAGTCTGGAATCTGTAGCCATCGGTGGCAACGGGGCTAATGGCGAGCTTCGCAATCCAGTTACAAACCCCGTGACGATCGATCGGGTCTCTCGTTGTTCAATCGACTGAACCGATAGTCAGCCGAAGGTCAAAGGACATCGCCGATCCCTTAATCCGCCGCTCGCTCGTCGTAGGGGAACGAAGAAAAAAACAAGGGCTTCCGGTTATCGTACCGAGAATTTAAAAAAAACAACGAAAAACCTCTTTTTGGAAATACACGTTTATTTCTCGTTTTTTACGTCGTTCTTGACTGGCATGAACGTATTTGCGCTGGGGTGGAGTAAGAGTGGGCGGGAGAAATATACGGAAGTGGAGCGAGAAATTAAATGGACTTGAGGGATGGAAAGAGTGGCGAACAATGCAAAGTCAGCTTTAACCTTGGCAAATAAGGTTTTGTACTCTATTATATACCCACGTTGGACGAAATATATGCCGTTGGTACATACTGGTCTGGATTTCTTTTACCTTGAACTCACATTTTCAGTACTCGTGTTTCCAGATAAAATAATGGCTACAATATTTCCTAACCATCGCCATCGTTACTATTTTTTATTAGTTTGTCTGTTATTATCATTGCAACCACTACTGCTGTAGCTACTAGTACTATAACTACTGCTACTGCTGCTACTACTACTACTTTTGCTACTGCTACAGCTGCTACTGCTAACGCCACTGATACTGCTACTACTAATGCTACTGGTACTGCTATTGCTACTACTACTACTACTGTTACTTCTGTTGCTACTAATTTTGCTACTACTATAATTTCTTTTGCTACTGCTATCAGCACCACTAGCACCATTGTTATTACTACTAATACTACTGTTACGCCTGTTGCTACCGCTACAGCTGCTACTGCTACCGCCACTGATACTCCTACTACTAATGCTACTGCTACTACTAATTCTACTACTACTGCTATTGCTACTACTACTGTTACTGCTACTGCTTCTTCTAGTGCTGCTACCACTACCACTACCACCACTGTTTTTACTACTACTGTTACTTCTGTTGCTATTGCTACTGCTGCTGCTATGGTTTCTTTTGATACTGCTACTTTTGCTACTACTACCACTATCACTACCACCACTGTTGTTACTACTGCTACTACTGTCAATTCTGTTGCCACTAATTTTGCTACTACCACAGTTTCTTTTGCTGCTGCTATCACTACAACTACCACCACTGTTGTTACTACTAATACTACTATTACTTCTGTTGCTACAGCTACTGCTACTGTGACTACTTTTGCCACTGCTATTGCTACTACTGCCTCTGGTGCTTCTATCGAGACCACAACTACTACAACTATTACTGTTACTATTGGTATTATTGTGCGAGTTATACCAGTTCGGTATCTAGTCAGGACCGATGACAACCCTACGGACATATGTGAAGTAGGTATTCCTTATAATAATTGTTCTTTTTATTGTTATTGAAAATTATTAATACTAAAACTACTGCTACTACCATTATTATTATTATCATTACCTGTCAGTCTTATCATTATGAGTGAGCAGTGATTCCACTAGCAGTTGGAATAAGTATTTGTAAATTTGCAACGGAATCGGTACGAGGCATGTTATCGATCGGTGGAGTGAGATTTTTGTAAACCGGGTCAAAAACCGCTCCTTCACACGACACCCACAGAGTCGGCCTGGCGTCGGCACTCGCATATCGCCATCAGCAAAGCACCCACAGCAGTCGCGCAGCGACTTTCTCTCTCTCTTTCTCTTTCTCTCTCTCTCTCTCTCTCTCTCTCTCTCCCTCTTCACCCCTCTCTTCCACCCGTCTGCTTTCTCACTCTGCTGGTTAGGGAAAAGAGGGAGAAGGTGTTTTCACCGTTGGCCCATTTCCCTCGTCAATCTCGCCGTTTCTCCCTTCTACTACGGTTTTTCCAGGGCGCCCAGACGAGCGTAGTTTCGACGAAGCGTGGCGCCTACGTAACGCAGTAGCTCCCCGAATGGCAAACAAACAAAAAGAGAGCGCTACCGCGCGCGCGAACGAGAGAGATAGCAAGATGGTTCGAAGAGGGTTAAGAGGAAGGGCACTTGGGAGGAGAAAAAGGAGAAGGAGAAAAACGAAAAGTGCGCGTCGGAGAAAGGAGCCCAGGGATGAGATGAAGGCTGATGAGCGCTGGAGGGACGCTGATGGTCGTACGGAAAAGGGACGGAAAAAAGGAGCGAGCGCGGAACGGGAGGGAGAGAGGCACGAGAGAGGAAGGAATGGTACATCCTTCAAGCAAGCCTGGCGGGCGAGGCTATATGGGTGTGATAGAGAGAAAGAGAGATACAAGAGAGGGAGAAAGAGAGAGAAAGCGGGGTCGCGGTTCGGTTCGCGTAAAATATGAGCGTAACCGAGACATTGGGGAACGGACGAAGCGATCGCTCCGCCGAAACCGTCGTAAATCCTTTATTTCGTCGCGGTTTCGTGTGGAGTTTCCGAGGTCTCCGAAAATTTTGCACAACCGCGGAAGACGAGGAAACAAAAAACAGCAAAACTTAATGAAAAAAAGAGGTGAACGGAGGAAAGTCCCTTCGGCCATAACATCTTGAATGTGAGTAGCGGGGAAACGGAGGAAGGAGAGAGGTGAAAAAAGCCAGTGTACATGGCGAGAACGAGAATAGAAGCTAGAGGACAAAGAATGAAGGAGTCCAAAGTAAAAAAAAAAGTAAACATGTACACGTTGCTTACAATGGAGCAGAGTAGTGTAGATATCCACTGCAGGTATATATATCCAGAGCACTGGTTATATTGTATAGAGTACGTGGGGTGGACGACAATTTTGAGTAATTGGATTCCGGCTGGAGATGTGGAGCCGTGGTTTGCCTCTGTTCACTCGTCCCCTGCCCTCATCGCGCTTTCTCTCTTTCAGCGCAAAAATAACATTGCGGAGCACTGGAAACGGGAGCGACATTTGTTCGAGGTTTATACTGACCTCTCCGGTATGCCCACGTATATACGGGGCTTTACGTGTCGGATCACACGCATTCGAAACTCAGCCGAGATTACGGTCACATACGGATGATCAAAATAGAGCCTGGGGAAAAAACAGTCGAAATGATTTACAGGGCTTGGGGGTTTTTTTTTCGCTACCACTTAGGACTCATATTTCAATTGGGCAAAAATAGCGTTGAGTGCTGAGTCGCTGAGAGGATGGCATCGCTGAGCCCTAAAGTTCACGGCTCCACTTGGACATGCTTATTGGCGAGAGAAACGACCCCGATCGAACGGAATCGAAATGCCCGCGGGATGCTAAACGATGTCTCCGTGTTGGAAAATTGAAAAAAGCCATTGTGATAGCGTATTGAAACATGATTACTTTCAGCTTGCCAACCAGTTTGTCGTTCATTGTACAACGGCATTTCACGAACACCGATTGCTACCAATGTTTGACGAGGTCCAAACGGATAATTCTACAGTGAACTAAATTCACGAACTATTTCGGTTTTTTGGACCAAACGATTACAGGAATAGAGGAGCTTGAGGAAAACTGCTAGGGCAGACAGAGTGACGGATACGACGGAAATCACAAGAGTTTCCAGTGGCTCCGAAGGTCGAAAAAAAAGGTTGAAGGCAAGGGCCATTTTTTTATCAAGTTGATTCACTCTGGGTACGGACTGTCTGAGTTGTCTAGGAATCATGCAACTGGCTTCTTCGGTCTAAAATTACTCACGTGTATATACACTCAATTCGAATGCCATGCGTACACTGATAAAAAAAAATCGTTGATCCAATATCACTGGTGTTATTGAATGAAATTTCGTTGATTCAATTGCAACATTGACGGTGTAAATAATCGGATTTTTCAGTCCAAACAAAACGCTAATGACTTCAATAACATGATAAAATTGAAAGGTTTTTTTTTCATTCCAACGATATGTTGTTAGCCAAGACCAATATATTATGGAAATATCTAAAAAATTATCGCGAACAAATTATATAGTTTTGAATGCAATTTCTGCAACGAAAGAAAAAAGCGTTTCAATTCATAACATGAATATTGTGGATTCGAGTACACAAGAAAAATTAAATTTCGCTCGTTTGATTCAGATAAAATTTCTATTGAGTAAATATGTTATTTTATTGTTTTCACCATATCCGATATTGATTTCCAAGTACATTATTCGTTAAAATATTAATATTTTATTTTTATTGAAAGATATTAAGCAAATATCTGAATTGGTTAAAAAATTATGCGAAAATAAAATTTGTTTCTTGCACATTTGGTTGAAAAAATTTAACCAAATCATGGCCGAGCGCCACCGAAATTATAGGTGTGCGCAAACCCGTAGTTCTCGGAGTAACCGCTAGAAGCCGCACGCGCGCTCGTTACTCGTAAGCGTAGCGCGAACCGAAAATCTACTTAAACGCTGGAGAAATTCTAAAGAGTATCGCTTCTTGGCCTGTGGCTAAGATCAAAGTGAAGTATCTGTTCTAATCAGTTGAATATTTGATATTCTCTCCATGCATATTCCATTGGACATCTGATATTCTCTCCACTATTATTGTGGATGATCACTCTAATGCTCATTTTTTATTTAAGATTTAAAACAAATTGAAAAACTTACGTCCCGTGGCATATTCGTTTCGATGTAGTAAACAAATAATTAATTCTATTGATTATATTTTTGTAGGAGATAAAAAATGTTTGTTGCACCGGTTAATTATTTCATCCAATACATCTGCGGATTGTATATAGAATGATTTCAATAGAATATAATTTCATTTGGAGGATAATGTAGATATTCAGAGAACAGAAGAGCTTTTCCATTAAAATAATATGTTATTTAAATCAATCACAATTTCCAATATTTTATAGTATTGTAACAATCTCATATATCGGTGGCACTCCGCAGCAGCACATTTATTTGGATCGACCAATACATTTGTTGATTCAATTGGCTTTTTTCTCAGTGTGCCCAGTTAACTACCGTATACACCACTAATTTCACCCGTGCGAAACTCCCGCATCCAGGCATTGGCAGTAGCCGATCCTCGCGTCTCCTCTTTTGACGTCCAGTATTACGAAAACGTACATTCTGATGGTCTCCAGTGAGCTGAGCTCTTGCATAAGCCCGAGGAGAGCGAGTACGACCTGACGTGTTACAGAGTCGAGAGTTTCGTGGACAGAGAGCAAAATCTAATCGGTCGAAAGAGGTCACGATAATTCAACGTTAAGCTCGATGACGTTGTTTCGTTAATAGTCCCTTTGGAGGAAGAGAGAGGGAGAAGCTTGAAGGGAGATGGAACGATTCCCAAAGCTCAAAGCTGATTTCATTGTGCGATCTCTAAATATATACCTACTGTTCGGCTGGATGAATGGAAGCATCATTGATGCAGATCCGTTCATTGATTGAACGAGTTCGCCATATGCGGATGACATCATCATTGCCTCTGATGCACTATATGAAAGGCTGTAATTCCATTAATGACTTTTTTATATTTATTATCTTCCACGCATTTTAATGCTCCCTGCAAGTAATCGGGGTTATCCTTACAAGGCACATCCCTCAGGTGACACCTTTCGATTTTTTTGAAATTTGGATATGTTATAAAGCACCGTAGGCGATATGTATTTTTTTATCGGCGGAAAAACGGTTTTAAGTGGTGAAACGAACCCTCGAAAATAGGGGTGTTTTTCGTTTTTCGTCGATAACGTTATCGTTCTCATCTCCAATGTATAGTGCACTAAAAAATAAACATTGTTGCAATTTGAATTTTTTTAATGTCACGTACCGTTAAAACGTTATCGACGAAAAACGAAAAACATCCCCATTTCTGAGGGTGCGTTTCAGTGCTTGAAACCGTTTTTCCCCGATAAAAAAAAAATACGTATCGCTTACTTTTCGGTGCTTCATAACATATCCAAATTTCAACAAAATGGAAGGGTGTCACCTGAGGGATATTCCTTGTTAGTAGTCCAGTACAAGAGACGAAAACCCAGCACTTTTTAGCGTAGAGTATGAATTTTTGACTGACGGTTGCATACTGAAAGTAACCCCAATAAAGTGTTGACCCTCAACTCGCCCCAACCCTAAGAAATAGGGGTTGAATACTTAAAAATCGCCGTATCTGGATGATGAGTAGCCCGATCAAAAAATGTTGCAAACAAAAGTTGTTTGGAATAATTTCGCACACGCATCAACCTCGAGTTTTCGAATCGTTTTCGTGCCGCTATTTTCAAACATACGGGGTTGGACGTCAGATGACTTTATACGAATTTCATTATTCCAAACAACTTTTATTGAAAACCTTTTTTGATCGGGCTATTAATTATCGAGATATGGTGATTTTAAAGTTTTCAACGCCTATTTCTCAGGGTTGGGGCGAGTTGAGGGGCAACATTTTATTGGGATTACTTGCAGTATGCAACCTTCAGTGAAAAATTCATATTCTACGCCAAAAAGTGCTGGGGTTTCGTCTCTTTTACTGGACTACAGTTCCAACGTATACCCTTGCGAGTTTTCATGGTATTACCTTTCCCAGTTGAAGCCTTTCCTACCGTTTCACCTTTGACACACATCCGCCAATGTCGGCAGTAATCAGAGCTATCATTCGTTCGGATTCAATACGTTTAATTGATTTCATCACTTTGGGGCTCTTTCCAGTAGTTCGGATTTCATTCAATATTACAATTGTGCGCACACCTGATTAGCTGCGCAAGCCCTTCATCGACAGGTGGCCCGATCACCCACTTGACCGGTTCTTGGCTTTTATTTTCGGCGCTGACGTATGCTCGCCAAAAATCAATAGAAAAGAATGAATAAAATACGCGCGCATGTGACGAGAATAGAATGTGCGACAGGCACTCTCAGGCGAATCAATGGAACAAGGTTTATCGATATCCGCGCATTCATTCATCCCTTCGTTCACTGGGGGGGGGGGGGGGGGGGGGTGTTTCATTTGAACATGACCGAGAGGTAGTGCTCGCGCGCACACATGGACACGCAGAAAGTATATTTTGAACCAGGTATATCAATGTAATGGTGACCGTCAGCTCATCTGGCTGTTTTGGGGACAGTCCTCGAACCCAAATGTCTTCACAGTGACCTTTTATCATGTATTCCATAATGGTTTAAATTCTTTTTTATTCTTTATCGATTGGACGAAGGACTCCATTGTTAAGGTCCGTCGATTTTTCACCGGCACGTATATGATGTTTTGAGCAATATTTCACAAGCTGCCGGATCGTTGGACGAGTCCGCGTGGACACTGAAAATTTCGCTGCGACCTTACTTTATCGAGATAGAGGGAGGAAGAGAGACGGTAGATGTGAGGATTTTTTTCTTTGTTCCTTTCGGATTTTCTCCCGCCCATACTTTACTCTTTCGACAATCCCTCCCCCCCCCTTTCTCACACTCTCCATCTCTCTCGTCGAAATGGCCTGACTTCTGTAACGTTCTCCCCTCTTTTTCCACCCACACCGAGGTACAACTGTCCGTAACGAAAGCGACACAGAGGGTTTGACATTGGTCAAAATTATTGGCATATTCGCGAGAGGCCATCGCATTTCGTTGTAGTCCAATTTTTCAGTTGACTGCATCAACCCTGTGAAATATGTTGTAGATGGGAAAAAAAAACGCAAGAGAAAAGCGAAAAACAAGTAGGAAATACGCTTATAGAAAATCGTCGTATCGGAATTGGCCTGAAGAGGAGAGAGGAGGCGGCCTGGGTCGATCGATTTTACTCTGTAGAATTTTTTTAATACGCTCCATCCAATTTATTTGTTCATGTCTCATTTTTTGGTTCTGTTTTTTTTTTCGCTATCGCATCATCGCGAAATGCGAATTCGTGACGAATTTTGGACGATCTTGAGCTCCCGATAGACATCGAGACTTGTGGCGGTGGCAATGACGTTTATTGGACTCGGCCCATGCGAAAAGTCATTCAATTCTAAACGGGCGTTATATTCCTATTTAAATGGAGATCAGTCCAATAACTTTTTAATTTCCCGAGCTTTTTGAAGGAAAAAAATGAAATAAAATGAAGGATAGAACAGGACGGAGGAAAAAATTAACCCTATTGACGGGACCTAGGGATCTTTATAATCGCGCGACTTACTTTGCTTGTTGGATTATTGAGGTTGCTGGAAAATGAGAAAAACGATTTTTCAATTCGATCGAATTTTTCATGAATGGAAAATAATGATAAATAATAATGAATAATGAAAAACCATGAAAAATAATTATAAGTAATGAAAAATCATGGAAAATAATGATAAATAATGATAAGTCATGAAAAATCATGATAACTAATGATAAGTAATAAAAAATCATGAATAATAACGAAATTATCATCATCTTTGTCAGATGCTTTAATGAATCTAAGATTGATTGGTAAAGTTATTATTCGAGTAATTGAGTGTCAACTCAATACTACCATCGTGCATTCACCTGAGATCTTTTTTTCTCCTTAATTCGTACTGACAAGCTGCGGATGCCCCCTCCCCTTATTTCGTAAAAAATGAGCTCATCTTGAATCCCGTAGACAATTGAACAGAAACTGGGCTCGGAGTATACGATGTATCGCGGTCGAAGTGTTTCATACCGATGGCCCTTCTAGAGTATTGTCCGAAGCTATTAAAACTTGCGAATGTTGCAATAGTCGAATGAATCCACACGTATACATGTATGTAACGTACCGAGAAGCCATAAGCTGGAAAAGAGGGTGAGGGTTGGGGGAGGAGTGAAAGCTCAGAGAACACCGCGCGCGGAACAAAGTCCCCAGAGGGCACACGTATCGTGATTACTTTGTCAATCGCTTTAATGCAGTTGTTTCGCGATTTCGTGATTAAAGCATTGTTTCCGGGGTGGCGTTCTGTGGGTATAGCAAAAGTTAGCGCGTTCGAGGCCCCAAGAATGAACTGTCTACAATGCTCAATTAATCGTTGCAATTTGCTCATAACTACAGCTACGTGTTATTGAATCCGAGCAAATTGATTGTTTCACTTATGGAAATCGCGCTCGATATCCTCGTATAGATTATGATAAATGGACGATTTAGAGGGTTGCAACCAGTGGTGGTGAAGGAGGGGGAGATTCTGTGTCAACTGGAAAACAATTGCTACAATCATTGAGGAAACGATAGGATATACAAAATATCAACAAGTTCGTGACATCGCAGCTTGCATCGTTGGAATGAAATGAAGTATACATATTTATTTAACTTTCCAAATTTGTTATGACTGATTTAAGGGGTTGGGCCATAGTAACGGGTATAAAATCATGTGCGAATTTAACAATTTTTTTCGTATGAAAAAGTGATTCACACAAAATTAATTACACATCTATTTAGTATGAATATCAAGCTGTTAGAATTTTTTTTTGTTTCGATGTACAATATGGACGACTACTAATATTTTCTTTTGTTATCTTTCTAAAGTCACGGCGCTCCGCGGCGTGACATTTAGCATCCGCATTTTTGACCTACAACAAAACAAAAATTCTCGTCAATCTACATTAGAATACGTACAGAAGTACGTGAGGAAATTAAAAAAATATTGTTTTACTCAAAAGTTGTAGGTATCTGAACTTGAATTTGAATTGAACTTGAATTTTCAGTGAAAAATTTCGTATAAAATTGCTCACAAAATGAAAAGTTTTCGATTAATCAGAAATTCCGTACGTACTTCTCTGCGAAATGCAATTACGAAAATAATTTTTTAATTTTAAGTGAATCGAGTGAAAATTGTCGGAGTTATTTGCTACGCCAATTGGAAAAAAGCTGTTTCGAGAAAAACGCGTTTAAAGTTTTACATATGCCTCTGGCCGTGCCGGAGGTGGGCTTGCGTTATACGCTCAAAGTCGGTGAAAAAAAATGTCTTCCTATATATCGAATAGTAACTTATTCTTTTGATGATAAAGCACCGTTATAGCGAAAAGAAAAATCGTTTTTTTGAAAATTCTACTGTGGCCTTACCCCTTAAGCCACGAAAATCACGCAAACGTTTTTTCGGATCCTTACATAGCAATCTACAACGCAAATCCGCGAAAGATGATTTTGCAGACTTACGTGGATAATAAAAGTACGATTATGGCAATAAAAATTAGACGGTGAAGTTGAAAATGATAAGAGTGATAAAAAGTTATACCGTGAACCGGGGTACATTTGGGACAATTGTAGGTAACTTTCGGACCCGTCAGTACAACTGCAGCTTCAAATATTTGCCGCGTAGGTACCAGCACGTACCAGCGTATGGCAGTAGCGGTGATTACACGCCAATTTATAAGGCATGGTGTTGGTGGGAAATTCAAAAGTCGAATATTACACTATGTCCCGAAAGTTGTACCGCCAGTCACAAGGTTTCCCCTATTTACGATGATGGTAATGGAAATTAGATGAAGATAAAAATTACAATAATAATACAAAAATTGTAAGAAAAATACGATTAGGGTAATCAAAATGAAGGTCATCATAAAAATTGTAAAAAATTATAATCAAAATATGATGATGATAAAAACGATACCGATGATAAAAACTCCCAATAAAAATTGGGTGTTGGTTAATAAAAGTAAGAAATGAAAGAGAAATTTCGTTGCGTTTCAACGAGCTTCAACTTCGACCCCATATATGTTCGTCAATATGTTTATTTTCGTACCGCATACTCTCCTTTTGTCTGCTATGAGAATATTTTTCGAAAGTGAGTTATAACGAGGGTACCTAATAATTTGACCAAACCTGTATATCATATAAATATAGATATAAATATATGTATATATACATATACATTTATGGATATATATGTGTGCGTGTATATACATATGTGTGTGTGTGTGCGCGTGTGTGTACACACACACACACACACAGACACATATATATGTACACATAATGTTGCGGATGAAGAAAACAAAACGAAATAACGGTTTCCTGTGGTTCGCTCGTGAAATATGGAAAACCGCAGAATTTCGGAAGAGCCCACCAACAGTGTTCCATATTTTCGAACGATCGGTGCACTCTGTGTATGTTTATGCGTGTGTGTGGGCGGGCATGAATATCACTGCCATGTGCGGATGTGCGTGAGTGTGTTTGTATTTGTGGAAGAGAAAGAGTGAGAGACAAAGCACGAGGGAGAAAGAGGAAGAGAGAGGTCGACTAAATGCACAAGTCCAAAGCGACTGTCGAGGAAGTAGGGCGGGGGTTATACCGTTGCTGAATGTCTAATGGGAGAGAATACATCCATAATTGAGCATCGCTTAGTTGAGAAAGTTAAAATTATCACCTGACATGCACGCGCGAGATTTCCCTGCTGCTCTCTCTCTCTCTCTCTCTCTCTCTCTCTCTCTTTCTCTATCTCTATCTCTATCCTTCTCACTTGCAGGTGGCCAGAATAATGAGAATTTCAATATTCATAACTCGCCTTACGACGCGGTTATCGTAGCCGGTTTACTCGCTTTTCTCCTCGCTATTGTTGTGATGAGGATGAGGAAAACGCACTACCCAGTCTGGGTTCATTCGAACGAATTCTCGCAATCCAAAACATTATTATTTTGTTCAAACAGGAACGAATAAACAGAGACAGAGAGAGAGAGAGAGAGAGAGAGAGAGAGAGAGAGAGAGAGAGAGAGAGAGATTGATTGATTTTTATTATGCCTTGGTACCACCTTGAGGCAAATGGTGATCAATACATGAACATAGTGAACATATACAATGATAATCATAATGAATTATAATATAATATGATGATATTATTCGATTTTGTTGTCTAACAGTAACAACCATAATAGTAATGATAAAAATAACGATGGTAAGGTAATAATAATAACAATAAGGTAATAATAGCACTAGCAGTGGTAAAAACAGAAATTTAAGGTAAACAGAAAATACAATGTAAAATAAATCTAAAGTATGTGTCAGCTCAGAAGTGATTATCCTTCTAAGGAGAATAGGTGAGCAAAGAGTCGCTGTTTGAAGGTTGCAAGTGACTGTGAAGAGACTGTGACTGTCTCAGTCGGTAGAGAGTACCAAAAATATATGGCAGATAGCGCAAATGAATTTTGGAAGGTAGATGTTCGGTGCGTAGGGATGTGGTGGGAATTTGTCGTCTCGTGGGCCTTTCCGATGGACGTGCTCGTTGAAATAATTCTAGCATGTAAGATGGTGCGTTATTATTATAGACATTATACGCTGTTGCAACCGACAAAATAAAGTCGACATTAGACAATAAGCCAACCTAGTCTCCGTCGATAGGGCGTAATATGAACATCCCGGCGCAATTTGAAAATGAAACGAATGCAGCAATTTATCAGTTTCTCCAGCCTTGTGTCGTGCTCGTTAGTGAGATGGTTATATACCAGGCAACAATATTCTAATATCGGAATGATGAGTGACACCAGGAGCATAGTTTTCAATTCTGGCGACAGCGCACTCCTACGGTATCTTAGTTTGTATAATGAAAAATTAACTTTTTTTGCGATAGCAGTTGTGTGTTAGTTCCACGACAACCCATATAGGATTGCCTGTCGTAACAAAAATGCCAGTATTCAGCCATTAAACGGTTTGCTGATAACCGGCCGATAAGTCGTCGACCAGCATTGGGGTACTGTAGGCGGATGAACGGCTTGCCAGATCTATGCCAGCCATTGGTGGGCCAATACCATCGCGATAATATGGCGATTAGCATTGGGGTATCGTAGGCGGATGAGCAGCTTGCCAGATCTATTTCAGCCATTGATGGTTTGTTTTTGGGCGTTCTGCAAATGCAGGTCGTTAAACTGTAATACGTAAAAACAAGGGATAAGGTTTCGAAAAGCGAATCCCACTGATGAAGCTGAAATTTTGCACAGACCTTCTTTTCAGTATTTTTAGAGTACCTTTAAAAGGATATTGGCGACTAGCAATAGTTTTCGATATTTCGTATATTGATAGTTATTTATTGTACTGCGCTTCTACTATATTGAATAAACCCAAACAAACCCATCCCACATGACAAGTGATATGCACGTACGGGCGAGCACTGTTTGCCAGGAAGCAGCGAGGCCGGAGGCGTGGGGGGTATCTATCGGATATATAGATATACTCGTATGGCGTGAAGGATAAACTTTGCAATGTCATATATCGAAAACTATTGCTAGTCGTCAAAAATCCGTTAAGGAATAATGAGACTTAGATAACTCTTAGGATAATGAGAGGAAGTTCGGTGCAAAATTTCAGTTCAGCCTAAATGGACCAGAAAAATTGTCGGTAAACTTTAATGTGAGGAATAAAATTATCGGCATAAAAGTAAGAAACGAACAAACGATGGATTCTGTAAGTGTTAGGATGGCTAAGTGCTGGGTAGGGCGCTCGACACTAGAACGAAAGACGCAGGTTCGATCCCGATGATAGGTAAAAACTTGAACAATGCAGAAAGCGTTTTTAATATAATTATTCTATGGACATGAACATAAGTAAAGTATAAGAAAACAAAAAGATACTACTAGAATTTTTATATTCATAATTTGTATTTTTTTTGTTTTTCATTTCCGGCAGAAGTTCCGGCAGCCGTTGCTGGGCCAATATGGGCGTATGATATTTGGCCAAGTCTTAGCAGCCATTCATGGTTTACCATTAACAACCATGCATGGTGCGGATCTGGCTCGTTTATATAGCCATTACCGCGCCATCGTTTTTTCTCTGCCAACCAGTCGTGGGCCATTACTGTGCCGATTGTAAAACCTTATTTGGGAAGTTCGAGCAAATTGTTGCCCCTAGATTGCTAGGGGCTGATCTAAAGCTTACTTTCGATTTTCCGATGTTGAGCTTGAGACCATTATCAAGAGCAAATGTTGCAATCACGTCAACATCGTGAGCGATGTTGGCAATGGCGTCATGAATTTCTCATGGATAAAAATTCAGGTATATCTGTAGGTCGTCAGCAAAAAAACATATGTTCTGTAAACCTTAAGCCAGCGCCGATGTCGTTGATAAAAAGAGAAAACAATAAGGGACCGAGAACCGAACCTTGTGGTACACCCGTCGACGTAGCAAGCCACTGGGAACACTCTCTACAATTGTCTATAACTGCCTGAGATCGCGGGTTATTATTATCATGGTTAAGCGGTCACCCATCCAAGTGGTGGCTCTGCTGCCACCGTTGTCACACCCCATTTCATCCTGCCGAATTTCAATCTCCGACGAGCAGAACGAAGAAGAACGGAAATGCATACCGTCCTGCGTATGCACACCAGCAACCACGTAACGAGAAAATCTGTCGCCTTCCATGCGGGCGATTAAGCCCGCCGTGAAACAAGCGTGGTATTGGAGTTGTGAAAAATCTTGCCGGCGGGACAAAAGATGCGGCAACCCCTGGCAATTCGGGGCCGGAAGGTAAATTTGGAGCTAGACAAACGGCTGGGAGATAACGCAAAGGCGAATAATGCATCGCGTATGCTACGGGAAATGTATACACGTGTGGGGGTGTGTGTATGCGCGTGTGCCTAATATGGGACCAGACTCTAACGTCCACGTTGTATTATAGCCCTGGTGATACATTTCTCAGCGGTGTTATATAGATGGAGGGCGAAGTACCCCGTGCGGTACGTAAGAGCTTAGACGATATAATAGATAGGTACCTGTCCCAGGTATAACCGAATGCATTCATATGTTATACGTCGGGCCCATTCGTCGGGGATTAGGATGGACGGGAAAAAATTAATATATCATTTTTTTATTGATTATATATTTTAAATTATTCTTGTAATAAAATATTTTAATTACTAATATTTTTATAATTCATATGTCAATATTTAATATTTTAATTTGTATTAATTTAATATTTTGATACTTAATATTCAATATTTAATATTATCAAATATCGTAAAATATTACTGAAAATATTTTGAATGACTTTTATATCTATGTCTTTATAGGGGGAAGGATATTTTAGAACCGTTGTATCTATATCATTATGTTTATGGTGAGATCCGGCTGTGAAAAGGCTGATGCTCGAAGCGTCTTTAAAATCCCATGTAAAGATTGACCGTTGGGCCTGGGACGGGCCTTCACAGTTAGCCTTTCTAGAATATTGGGCCGTGAGTATTTACCAATGAAATACCTTTGTAGAAATGATAAGAACGGCCCGAAATCGGCCAACAGAGCCAACAATTATTGGGCCAATGATTTAATTCATTGTAGCGCCAATATTGGTGATTGCACTTGGCCCTATGTGGGCTCTCTTAAAGGGCCTATGTAGAAATTGACCACTGGCTCTATGATGGGCCTTCACAATTGGTCTATCTAGAAGTTAGTCTATCTAGAATGTTGGGCCGTGAGTTTGTTTGCGTTTGTTTGGGTGCGTGATAAATATTCAACCTATATCGGGCCAAGATTGGCCCGAGATTGGTCCTTATGGATACATATTTCATGGAATAACCTTGAAATAAATTGTGTTTTGCGTATATGTCAGGTTTCAAAATTGGCATATTTTACTTACTTATGTTGGTTATTTACAAATGCCAATAATAGGCCAAGACTTGATTACAAAAACAGAACTACAAAATATAGACGATTAATATATGACGTGCTAGTTATTTGCCTATTTTGACACAATATACAGATAATGAATAACCCAAGGCTTAAATAAAATAAAAGCAGGTATGGTCTGACCCACTTAGCCAATAAAGGGCTTAGATTAATTAAATGTAATTTCCAGTATTTTAGCATTGCCAGTTTTTAAATTGGCAAATTTCGATCAACTATCACGGCTGTTTATTGGTTTTAATAGATGGGCCCGAATAGGTTTTAGTAATGGGCTGATATTGTGCCAGTTCTCAATTTATAACGGAACAATAATGGGCCAATGTAATTGGCAGTACTTCAGCATCACCAGTTTAAAAATTGGCAAATATTGTTTATTTATCTGACTATCTGTATGACTGTTTAATGAATTTAAATGATGGGCCAAGGTAGGTTTTAACTATGGGCCGATATTGTGTCGGATTTTAATTTAGAACAAGACAATAATGAGCCAATGTAATAGCCAGTATTTTAGGATTGCCAACTTTAGGATTGGCAAATTTAGTTTAACTATCACTGTTATTTATTGGTTTTGAATGACGGGCCAGGATAATCTTTAGAAATGGGCCGATATTGTGCCGGTTCTCAATTTATAACGGGACAATAATGGGCCAATGTAATTGCTTGTATTTTAGCATTACCAGTTTTTAAATTGGGAAATATATTTCAACCATCACGGCTATTTATTGGTTTTAAACTATGGGCCAGGATAGGCTTTAATGATGGGCCGATATTGTGCCGGTTTTCAATTTATAACGGAACAATATTGGGCCAATGGAATTGTCAGTATTTTAGTATCCCCAGTTTTCAAATTGGCAAATTTAGTTTAACTATCACGGCTGTTTATTAGTTTTTAAAGATGGGCCAGGACAGGCGAGGGGCCATTCACTACTGAAATCATCTAATCACCTCAAATGAAATCACGAGCGAAATCATAAGAAATCACTCGAAATCATCCGTCATCGTCGATTTCAAAATATCCTGAAGAATGTTTGAAATCTTCATGAAATTATATGAAATTACATGAAATCACATGAAATCATGTGCATTCATGAATTCTTTATTTTACCAATAATATTCATAATAGGCACACGTTCTCAAGCGCGATTGAGATCTCCACTCTCGCTACAATGTTGTGCATGGTTTCCCGACCGTTATGTTTTTTCGTTCAAGCGCTTTGTCCGACGCTTTGCCGCTTGTTGAACGTGTCTTAACAAGCGAATCTCGGGCGAACCAGTGGATATGGTAAAAAAAAACATCTCTATAGTTTAATGCGAACTCCACCAACAGTGCTATAAGCAAGTGGCTACAGTGAGTGGTGGTGGCTCGGGTGGTTGGTGAAAATTCAGTTCCACGCATAAATTCGTGAAGAGAAGTCGCTCATCATTATTCGCTCGGTTTCTGGATTTTTGCTGGTAAGTACAAACGGTACATTATTGATATGACTAGGTATGTACATATGGGCCCGCATACCTGCTATAGGAGTGCCACTTGGTAACAAGTATAAGAGCTGGCAAAAAATAAGTATGCCAAATAGAACATGCGTCGAACGATAAATACTTTGTAATTGATTAAACCTTTGCATTAAAGGAAATTTCTGAGGTTTGCATCGAGATTCTGTTCGATTTCACGCAGAATCAATGGAGGAGAACGAAGAGAGAAAAAAAAAACAACAGACGAGACAACAAATCTCGCAAAAGATGCTTCGGAAAAACATTCGTTGGCGGATCACTTTTGGAATCGTCTTAAAACTGCGTCAGATGTCCGTATCCCTTTATACGTAAAAAATATTTTGCGAATCAACAACTACGATAATGCAATGGCATTTCGTCGCATAACGGTCGACACAATAAAAGAGATGGAAGATTTTGCGCGAGAAACTATGAAGCTTTTTCTCGAGCCTGACGATGACCGCCAGTCTTTTTACGGGAATTTTCACCGATGTCCGGAAAAGTTCAGATGGATGAGCGGCGATAAGCATCTGATCGAAGAGCTCGTGAAATTTGTACTCGATCAACAACCGGGTTTTTGGCAGCGTCCGTCGGTTTCTCACAAAATTGAGGATGCCTCGAAAAAAAGAGAATCGACGCCCTCAACTACGACATTGCGTGGAAGCGCTTCCGGTCTTGCTCCCGGTTCATCGGATAAACCAAAGAACAAAAAGAGTAATCTTGATCTCAACGTTGAAGAGGACCGAAAAAAAGTACAAACATTGGTGACGCTGTGTATAAAAAAATAAAGAATTTATTGTAAACTGTATGTATCTTTTTTTATCGTAGACCTAGCCTTCTTTCCTATTTCTTTACGCTAACTGATATTTTGAAATCATGATTCGAATCATATGGTTTTTAACGAAATCACTAAAAATCAGAAACGATTGTTTGAAATCATGTACAGATTAAATTATGGAAATCATACACGAAATCACATGAAATAAACTACTCATTGAAATCATTGGTGCACATAAATAAAGAGTGAATGGCCCCTCGAGGACAGGCTTTAGGGATGGGCCAATATTGTGCCAGTTTTCAGTTTAGAGCGGAACAGTAACGGACTAATATTATTTCTCTTTTGTTGGCTTATACGATGGACCCAATATTGGCCTGATCGTAACATTGGGCAACTCATGGCAACCTCTACATGGGTTCTCGTGTACATAGAGGGGGAGAAATAAGCTTGAAATGTCAAAATTACGATTTTTTTGTTGGCTAGTTTTGAGGCGAAGATCGTAACTTCGATTTTTTAAAAAGGTTTTGTAAAAAGTCCAGAAATTGGCCGAGTTCTTACGATTTTTGTGAAGGGTCACATAGGCAACTGTCCTACGATTGACCGGCCCACTGCGATTAACCCTATTTTCTTTTGCGTTTTTTAAAACATATTTTACGAAACGATGTAAGTCGTAACTAGAATCTATTCGTCTGATTCACTTTATATGCGGACAGAGCATAGTTTGTAACATTTTCGATCGTATGACCAGATGATTTTGTTATATGCTTATCCATTCACTAGTAAAAAAATTAATAAAATTTTTGTTTTTAATCGCAAACCTACATGTTCCTCGTAGAGTTTGCAATTTTTGTAATTAAAAAATGTTGAAAAACCATCCGGTCATGAGAAAGTTTTATTCATTTACCGAAAGTAGATTTCTTTATTTTTCATCCCAGGTCACCGTAGGTGCCAGAACCACCTACACTGATTGGCCATGCAGCAATGGTGGCCCTTTGCTTGAATAAACAACTTCGTTATTTATCGATATTTTCAATTAAAAAAAGAACTCAAGCTTGACAGGACTAAGTATCAATTGTGTGTAAAATACCGATTTCATAATCCTAAAACTCCATCAGAAAAGAAGTATTCAATACCGACCCGGTTTTTGGGCCCGAAGCTTATACGACCCCATAATGTACATCCATATTTTTCTTTTGAAATATTAGCATACATAGGGTGTCTCAAAATGACCTGACATTTTTATTTATTAATAAAACGTATTATTTATTTGAAATGTACGAATATTTTTATTTTAATACAAGGTACAAACATGGTCACTCTTCTTACAAAATTTTCAGTAACATTTTGGCATAATTGCGCACTAATTGCTTCTTTCAGCTCTTGGTGGCCAATCCACATCGCCGCAGCGCGAGATAACACGACCATGAAACTTCGTCTGCAATAATTACACTGCAAAACAATGTGTGTTGTTTTTATACACTTTAGGTGTGTGAATGGCTGTAGATACTTTTTACACATTTTCAAGTGTGTGAAAAATAATAGTATAAAAATAACACGGATAGATGCGTTCAAACAACACACTTAGGTGTAATATTGTTTCACACACGTTAAAACGTGTAAAAAGTGTCTACAGCGATTTACACACTCAAAGTGTGTATAAACAACACACTTATTTTTGCAGTACTGTATATACGTGGGATACGTCGGAATAATAAATTCAATAACAAAAGCTTATTATCGTCAAAATATATGTGTTTATTGAACTGAACTCAACAGTACGTATATTAGGAGTACAACTTAGTTCGGTCCGTTTTCAAAAGACGGCTCTAGGTGCTATAAAAGGTTGACGGCAACAGCTGATTTTTGCTGTATCGTGAAATATCAACATCTCTTAACCAAATATCGTTTACAGAAGTTTGAGTTTTGCGCATCAAGTCTAATTTTTACTGCGGTGAAAATGTCGAATTTTGTCCCAAATAAGCACCATTTGCGGGAAGTGTTGATTTTCTGTTTCAATTGGAAGAAAAGTGCAGCTGAAGCCCACCAAATGCTTGTGGGACCATCGCGGGAGACTTCTACAGGTAACAATTGATCCGCTTAAAGCGAGCCATAAACGAAAAACGTCCAGAATATGCGACCAGACACGAGTCCATAGTCTTTCAGCATGACAACGCTCGGCCTCACGTTGCTATTGTGGTTAAAAACTATTTGGAAAATGGCGGGTGGAAAATTCTGGCTCACCCGCCTTATAGCCCAGACCTTGCCCCTTCCGACTACCATTTGTTTCGATCGATGCAGAACGCTTTGACTGGAATACGCTTCACGTCACAACAGGGTATCAAAAATTGGCTCGATTCATTCTTGGCGTCCAAAGATTAACGCTTCTTCCGCGACGGAATTTATAAATTACCAGACAGATGGGGAAGAGTAGTGGCTAGCGATGGACAATATTTTGATTAATGTATTAATTCATTTTATCATTCAAATAAGTGCCTATATTAAGCAAAAAAGGGACCGAATTAAGTTTGACACTGTAATAACTCTGTATTAATTATATATATGAGGCGTTTTTTTGGATCGCATTTTCTCGAGTTTTTCAAAATTTCAAACATTCCAAAATACCGTTATATCTCGTGAGCATTTGATTTAACAAAAAAATCTTTAAGACAAAAAAGTTGCAATTTTACATGAACTTTGTGAAAAAAATTTGTTTTGAATTTTTCGAGTTTAAAAAATGCCCATTTTCACCAAAACTATAGAAAAATATTTTTTTTTCGGTCGGTATGTCACTTTTGATTTGCCTCAAAAAATTCCAGATAATACTCTGAAGTGTGTACAGTAACACCTATTTTTTTAAGAGTGGCTCGATTCGTTGTTCCAAAGCTGTGCTTTGTTTTATTATTATGAGATATTTTTTTTAGACAAGTCAATTATTATTTAAAATTATTCTCTCCCAAATTTTTTTCACATTTTTCAGGTAATAAACATCCATAACAGTAATAATATTTTTAAGCTTAATCATAAATTATCGGTAAGGTATACAAATTAAATCTTGCCATACAAAGTAACGTTCGTCGTCCAACATGAAAATTGTGATACAAAGTAACGTCGTCGTGCAATATGGCAAATGTGATACAAAGTATTGTTGACCGCCGAACATAAACATTGTCATACAAAGTAATGTGCGCCGTCAAATGCCTTCTACATCCTTCAGTTTGTCAACATTCTCCCTCCATGCCAAAATACTATCGGAGGCCTCAGTGTGTTTTGATTTGTTTACACTAGGTTGCAGGGTGTGAGCCAAGCAGAGAAGTCATATGCTTCCTTTGAATTTTCTTGGTGGTTTCTCGAGTGCCTTGTTACAAATTAATTCATGAGTAATTATTTTGATGATGGCATCAACGAATAATATGTCCATATTACACGACGACGTTACTTTGTATCATAATTTTCCATATTGCACGACGACATTACTTTGTATCACAATTTTCATGTTGGACGACGAACGTTACTTTGTATGGCAAGGTGAACTTTGTATACCTTACCGATAATTTATGATTAAGCTCAAAAAAATTATTACTGTTATGGATGTTTATTACCTGAAAAGTGTGAAAAAAATTTGGGAGAGAATAATTTTTAATAATAATTGATTTGTTTAAAAAACATATCTCATAATAATAAAACAAAGCACAGCTTTGGAACAACGAATCGAGCCACTCTGAAAAAATAGGTGTTACTGTCCACACTTCAGAGTATTTTCTAGAATTTTTTGAGAAAAATCAAAATTGACATACCGACCGAAAAGAAATATTTTTGTATAATTTTGGTAAAAATGGGCATTTGTTAAACTCGAAAAATCGAAAACAAAATTTTTTCACAAAGTTCATGTAAAATTGCAACTTTTTTGTCTCAAACATTTTCCTGTTAACTCAAATGCTCACGATACATAACGGTATTTTTAAATTTTTGAAATTTTCAAAAACTCGAGAAAATGTGATCCAAAAATTTTGAAAAAATATACATTGGTTTTTTCCATATAATTAAATAATTTGACAAAATTTCAATTTTTTTGAGAGTGGACAACTTTTTGACCGTTTGAAATGGTATGGAACGTCTCACACACACACACACACACATATACATATATATATATATATATATATATATATATATATATATATATATATATATATATATATATATATATATATATCATCGTATATAAATCGTCGTTTTCAAATTATCCTACGAAAAAAATTAAATGCTTGATTAAGGGGCCAGTCCACTTTGAAAATTTCAAAAAATCGAAAGCAAGCAAGACTCGAAGAAATCGACGATGATGAACAATCAGTACGGTGCAGGAATTGCCGATTGAGTTTAGGTAAGAGTTTTTCATAGTATTCTATATATTTCATATTTCAAACGCGTTTTTTATATTTGTTATAGATATTTCATATTTATATTATATATAAATATGAAATATATATTTCATATTTCATATTTCAAAAGTATATTTCATATTTCATATTTCAATTTCAAATTGAAATATTTGAAATATCAAATTGAAAAGTATATTTCATATTTCAAACGCGTTTTTCTCGAAACAACGTTTTCAAAATCTAACTCCATCGTATCTCTAAAACTAATAAACTGATTCTCTTGAAATTTGAACCCGATATAGTAAACATGATTCGCAACCAGATAACCCTCGATGGTGTTAACATTTTGATTTTTACTCTTTTTTTTGCGCAAAACTGCAAAAAACGCGTTTTTAAAAACTTTTTTCGTTTTTCATCTGCCTTTTTTTATTTTTTGATAAAACTTTATATCCGAGGGTCGTTTTTTTCGTGGCTCCAAAGTGGACTGCCCCCTTAAGTTTCTGTGTTTGATATAACGTATCCTTAATATACATGGCGTTAGTTTACAAAAATCTTGGGAAAACACGAACAAACGAATAAAGCCGAATTAACAACACTTTCGTGTGAGATGTACAAATATTTTTTTAATCTATATATATATACATATATATATATATATATATATATATATATATATATGTATATATATATATATATATATGTATATATAACTTGTACACATTTAAAGGGACCAACGTTCCGAACCTCGGCATCCGCAAAATATTTAAATGCCTGACGGTCGTTCCCGCGGTCTCGCACGCGTTATTTCCGAGGCAAGGAGGGTTGAGAGGGGTGCGAAATATGCTACTCTTTCAAGATGTGCAATTTGCATGCGGAATCTCACGAGGGTTGTCCCTCGAAAATGGATCTCCGGGCTGAGCAGGGCTTGGGAAAGCTGGGACTGGAAAATTCATGACCACCGAACAATTTCGCATCGAATAAGACCTTGCCCAATTCGCTTGAGCGAGGAAAAAAAACCGTCCAGTTTCACGTCTCGAGACCCATCGAATGGGACCAATTTTCGAAATTCGTTCCGATCGATTCCCCAACACCGTGATCGATGCAAAATCATCCGTTGATCACGAATTTCCCACGCGGAACTCGATCGGAGCAAAACTTGGTCCGGCTCAGCCTCAAAGACAACAATCGATCTCTCGGGCTTGGTAAGGGCTGGGCAACGATGCACGCGAAGAGCTTTCCCCCCTCGTCGTTATTTTTTCTCACCGCAGTTATCCTGCCAAATAGTCGCTCCTTCGTCGTTTACGGATGCGATACGGAAACGGTGCGGGCAAACTTGCGCCATCCTAAATCCCGCGCTCGTTATTGTTCGAGCTCACATCTTTTACAACCCCGTAAAATCGCGTTTCCGCAATTTGCCGAAATTTCGACGGTGGAAAAGGAAAATAAGAAACGTCGATGCAGGGTTTTTCGAAAATATGACGTGCGTCGAAAGAACATTACAAGTGGCCCCAAAATTTCACACATGATAGAGATACTTCGAGTTTGTGTTAAGGGCTAAAAAGACTATTTTCATGATTTTTTTTATAGGTTTATACTATAGATATTGAAATAAAAGTTGTGACACTTAATAAATACACTTTCGAAATACATTTTAAAAAATTTATGTATTTATGTAACCCAAAGAAACTTTAAGGGGTAAGGCCACTGTAAATTTTTTGAAAAATCGATTTTTTTTATTGGCTTAAAAAATAGTTTAAACCCTCTAGAATAAGAAAAAAAGGTCCTGTTAACTTCCTTTTTAAATTCTTTCCAATAAAAAACTATTCGCAAAACTTTAAACGCGTTTTTCTCGAAACATGGTTTTTCAAAATGGCACGCAGCATAACTCGAACAATTTTCATTTTTTTTACTTGAAATTTTAACCAGATGTGAACATTTACATTATCTTGAGAATGTCGATCGGAATTTTCAAGAACTTTATTTATTGATTTTTTATTAACAAAAAACTTGCCGTTTTTATCGTCAAAAATCAATTTTTTTTTTTCAAACGCACGCCAAATCCACAAAAATTGATACTTTTTAAAATCCGATCGACATTCTCTAGCTATAGCCCTCTAGATTAATGGTTTTTTTTTGTTCTAGATTCAAAAGTGCACCAGTGGTGCTGCGTGCCGCGGAGCCCTGGAAGCAAAACATGTCCCGGGAAGATAGCTGTGGAACCGCCATTTTGTTTTTTTTTACTGTAAAAAAATTTTATAATAAAGTTTAATGTATGCCCGATAACACCATTAAAAGTTTTTTTTCAAATACCTTCAATTTCGGGAGCAAAAAATTAGTGAAAAAACCTTTTTTTTTGGGCCGTTACAGTGGCCTTACTCCTTAAGGCAGTAGTCTGGTCTAGAAATTTGACAAAAACGATTTTTTTTTCATTGTATTATTCCTTAGACCTTTCTTAATACGCTCGTGAAAACCGTTTATTGATATTTCAAAAAATAGCAGAGTAATAGAAATTATAAGCAAGCCGCACGCTCAGGTAGCGCGGTCGGGAAGCAGCTGCACGCTCCCGGTATCAAAACTTTGAACGCGATTATCTCAGAACTATGTTTTTCAAATCGGCGCCCACGATATCTCGATAACTAATTGACCGATCGAGCTCAAATTTTGCACATACCTTCGGTAGCCTCATTCTGAGGACTGGTAGCAGAATTGAGTCGAACAATAATTTTGCCCACATTTTATAACTCGTCGAATACTCAAAAATGTATGAAATATCGTTAATCAAAGTTTAACAGGTCGCCATTTTGTAACCAATTTTTTTTTAAGTACTAATTCTGCTACCAGTGCCAGAATACTCCTACAGATTGAGAATTTTTTTTTTTTCAGATGCATACAACATTACCCAGAGAGGTCGCCGATTAAGAGGCGGGTTTTGGTGGACTATGTTGTAAAAAAATAAAAAAAACTACATGAAAATATTTAAAATATTTTTTTTAAATGTAGATACATTTTCAAAGGAACAATAAATACGTATGTAACATTTCATCAAGATAACTTCAACGGTTTAAAAGTTATTCCAACCCAAAAATGACGTTCAAAATCTCGCCTTAGACCAGACCTAAATGCATTTAGGTCTGGCCTGCATGCCTTAAATGCATTTTCCTCCAAACAACGTTTTTCGACGACTTGATGATAAAATCTTCGAAACTACTGAACCGATCCTTATGAAATTTTAACCACATATTCTTTACAACTATAGCTATAGTGCATATCAAGGATTTTTTAAAGTTTGATATTTACTATTCTTTTTCCCCATAAACCGTGAAAAAACAAGTTTTTTTTTTGTTTTTTCGAAAAATGTCGGCCATTTTGTTATTTTTGCGTATACAAAATCGTATGATATGCGCGGTAGCCATTAACATACTGAATCTAAAACCGTTTGATTTTTCTAGAACATTTTTAACTACCTTTTTCGTCTAAAAATAGTGACATAAATAAATAAATAAAAAAATTAAATGTATTTCGAAAATGTGTTTATTAAGTGTAACGACTTTTATACCAATATCTCTAACACAAACCTATCAAACAAATTCATGAAAATAGCCTTTTTAGCGTCTAAAGTAGGAAGACCCCTTAATGGGTTACGCCTAGCTCTAACAATGGAATACAGCTCATTTTTGGAATTTTGTCTTAGAAAATCGTGATGATAAATTTCTACAAACATTAGGTGTTTGAAACGTATCATCTGAAGAACTGTCTGTAATTTCTTTTTTGTAAACATATTTAATCATAATCGATTTACAGCCGATGCCCAGGAATCACCTCTCGAAAACTCAAAAAACTAATTTATCCTATAATCAATCGCAGTAATTACCGAAATTTCAAATGAAAAAAGAAAAAATCGCGCATGCTCCAAGTGAGGGACCTGATTTTTGCGAAAAAATGGGCATTTTTCGATCACCAAATCGAAACTATACATCGGAAAAAAAATCATTCGATCAAATACTATATTTTTACATCTATAAAAAGCCCTCAAAGTTTTAGAAACATCGATGCAGCCGCTTTTGAGATAATTCGCGCACTGACTTTGAAAACATACTTTCGCGAAAAAAGCGTCTAAAATTTCGAAAGATGCTCCGAGCGTTCCAATAGAGCATAACACCCTATGAATCTGTCAACTTTGATCCAATCATCCTCAAATTTTCGGGAACATTTATAAGGTACCATACTGTCCAAATATATAGGTTTAAAAAAAGTGATTTTCGACTTTTACAGCTCGGCATAACCCCTTAAGCGAGCGCGCGCATATGTATAATTTTTTGTTGTTTTTTTTCGTACTTTCCACACGGTTAATTATTACAGGAGGAAGCACGTTTGGATATATTATGACGTGGTAGGATAGGTGGTACAATGAGAATAATACAATGAGATTAAAGCGTGCATGATGAATTTCACGGGTATGCGCGTTGACCGCATATATATCTATATGTATACAATATACAGGGTGGCACGAAAAGTGACGTTCAAAAAATATCTAGATGCTACGCATATACCCATCCGGATGTCCCCCATGTATGTGCTACGAGCTTTTTACTTTTCAAAAAATCTACAGATATTCCACAAAGTGCAACTATTTCATAGCATTGAAGAAGTAATCAGACTTTTCGAGTAATAAAAAAACAGGTACATGTAAATAATATGAGTTAGCCTTTATTATTTTTCATAAAATATTGATACATTCAGGTATATAATTGGCTTTGTTTGGATCTGTTCTGGGTTGATTTGGGTGTGTTTGTATAATAATTGTTACATAATTTTTGTAATATATTTGTAATATAACTTGTGATACAATTTTAATATTAACAACAAGATTAGAATTGGGTGAGGAGAGAGCATTTTTCAACCGATCACAGGCCTTCAGCATGACGCAGCTCCCCCCACTCTACTACACCACACTTGCAGTGGAGTGGGGGTAGCGTTAGTTTCATATGACACCAGCTAATTCAGGCCCCTATACCACCCTACCTCAACAAACATGTACAGTTTTAAAAGCATTTTCAGTGCTAAAAAAAGCTTTTTTCCACTTTTCCCCTAGCGTAGGTATTTTTTTTTCTCTTTTGTCTATTGACTTTCCTCTTTGAAGTTTTCAAAGCAATTCAGAGTCGTTTGGACTAGTATAAGTAATTTTTTTTAGTATCTTAACTGTGACTGGTCCTCTCGAATCTATTTTCTTAACTTTTGATCAAAATCTAAGGCATTTACGTTACTGTTCACTTGGTTATTCATTACTCAACAGTGCACTTCATAACGATAACACAAGTGGAAAAAAAAACATGAGGAAAGTACACATACAAAAGAGAAATAAAGAAAACTCTTTTTTCTGGAACACTAAAACAATATCGTAGAAGATACATGGGGGTGATTCAGATAGGTATTGATACGAGGCATCTACATTTTTTTTCCTTCACTTTTCGGGCCACCCTGTATATATATATATATATATATATATATATATATATATATATATTCCCGTGTATGCGTACACAGCCCGAGGTGTGTACAAATTATGATGCAAGTGGGTCGTCCGTAGGAGCTTTTCCGTCGAGATTTTGATCACGGCTCGTTAGTCGGTGCACCCTCTACTCATCGTCGCAGCGAGATGAGAGTACGCTTTCGCCGATATACCGAGCAAGAGAAGAATATGCACCGCGCGCATTCGGGAAAAATACGCCACGGGTGCCCGGGCCGCTGCAAAAAAAAGCATACGAAGAAAAAATATAATAATAATTAAAAACACAACAAAAAAACAAGACGTACCGCACCATCAGCGCGTGGAATAAGCAGCTTTAAAAAATGTTGCACTAGCGCACTTCCGTTTTTCGTTTAATTTATTCAATTTACGCAAATGAGATCGCTCTCAACGAGGGCTTCAAAAAAAGTTTACTGTCACGTAAAGAATCTTGTACGTTGCGGTCGAGATAAATGTGTCTCTTTGAAAATTTCGTAAATTTGTCGTAACCCGAGTAACGGACCGAATGGAATAACGAATGCTATTTTGTGTTTTATTTTCGAGTTGCAAAAAAAAAAGATAGCGAAGAGAAAAGGGAAATAGAAAATGGAAAGCTGCTTCGACGATAAAGTAAATAGGAAGCAATTGGGCTTTGTTAACGTACGCGAATTCTTCGATAAACCTCGACTGCTGCATGAATTCATGCAGGCTCCGTTTTTTGTGCGACGAATACAAGTATATATTTATATATGAGCAAACGTACGTACATGTACACACACACACACGTGTATGTATTTGTCCGTGTGTGTGTGTGTGTGTGTGTGTGTGTGTGTGTGTGTGTGTGTGCGTGGGTGGGTGTATATGTATGTGTGTGTGTGTGTGTGTGTGTGTGTGTGTGTGTGTGTGTGTGTGTGTGTGTGTGTGTGTGTGTGTGTGTGTGTGTGTGTGTGTGTATATATACTAGCCTGAGTTCGCAAAAGACTGAAGGGCAACACGCGATAGTCTGCAGAGCGCGGTAAAACGAAAAACTCTGTGAGGCAATGCCAGATCTAGGCAATATACAGAACGAAAAAGCCGCGAACGACAGTGAACGCAAGCAGAAATAGCCGCCATCCAATTTCGTTTGAAACGTTCATCCATACGAAATTATGGTAACCGAATCCGAAACGTTGGAGGAAATTCCGCGCTCACGACCGAACGAGCAGTACCGAACGAGCAGTCACGATATCGCGCTAGAATGATGAAAAAAAAAGAACGATTATCGCGTCTATGCGGGTTTGAGTTGGGCGTTTCAAGAGAGACGGAGAGGGGCCTAAAGAAGAATGGAGCGTGATTCTGCAAGTAATTTGCAACTGACGTATCGATGTTTATGGCTATTTGTGAGGACGGAAAAATGTTGGGATATTTTTATTTTTGATTTTTTTTTGGATGTGCAGGCTTTCAGGATTCCTATCACTTATGACCTACACTTCATAGTCAGCTAAGACTAGTTCCCTGGAGAATCTCATGGCTGTTGGCCACAGCCGTTTGCTTCGCATTGGACAACGGTATCGCGCTTGCACTAGGGCACAGGGAAACTACGGAAAACCTAAAAATTGTAAGCCAGTGCGCGGCTAAGCGGTCGCCCATCCAGGTGTTGGCCAACGACGGCCCTCTTTAAGGGACTATGCCAGTGTGAACGCTGAAAATTTGGCTGAGTTTCGGGAATTTTTTGGAAGAAAAGTACTCAATTAAATGCTTAGGAAAATTAAGAATATATTTGGCTATATTTGACCTATATTACATAATTTTTTTATAGAAAAATATTGAGATTCAAGCGACTTATGCGCTGCCTTCGGAGGCGCCAAAAAAAAGTTCCTCCACTGCTGACATGATTCCGGCCGATTGAGTAGCTGAAACCGAAAAAGGAAAAAAATGTCGCTAAACTGGAAGGTATTTCCTGTACAATGACGTAGGATTTTCGAAAAATATCAAAATCTAACAAAATGGCGTAGTTATGAAAAAAGTCTATTTTCTTGCCTATAAAATGGTCATTTTTTCAATGCTGAATCGTCAATTTTCATCCAATCAAAAATATCCTACGTCATTGTAGAGTAAATATATTCAAGAGTACTCAGTTCAAATTTCAAGACAATCGGATAATTGCTCTTTGGGTTACAATGTCAACAAATTTGATAAATCTCATTTCGAGAAAAACGCGTTTGAAGATTTAACTATCGAATTTTGCAAGATAAGATGATATTTACCATAAAAACTGCTGATCAGCTATACCTGGTCCATACAATGGACTGTCGAAAAAGGCACAAAAAAAATTGATTTTTTGAAAGTGTCACACTGGTATAGCCCCCTAACATCGGTGGAAAAATGTTATGTTCATTCGTGAGTTTTGTGCTGTTATCGACTGGCTCAAATAGCAACAGTGTCAATAGCCAGAGCCGGATTGACCCGAGGTGGAACACCCGATATAAACGTATGACAGGTTTGTCCTACGTTCTTCGCTCCTGCCCTTCTGCCTCTCTCCCTGCGGCTCTCCCAATTGAATTCGATCGTCCTATTACCCTAGATGACTTTGTTATCGTGACTATGTGGACGAACGGAATAGGACAATCAAATTGTACAGGTATACACCTTCGTTTTTTGTTTAACTGCACGCTGAAAAAAAATCTGTAAGCTGCAAATAACAGACCTCGAGAGAAGCGTTTCATACTCCCCGTTTCGTTTTAATCGTTTTTGAAAGAATTGTCTAGGTTCGTTTCGAGTTTTTGCCGAAAAACAGATACACGATGGTATGGCTGTTTGGGTTTTTTTGCTTGAAAACAGATATAGAATAATTTGGGTTTGGTTGGGTTTTTTTGTTTAAAAACAGATGCACAATCGTTTGGGTTTGTTTGGATTTCTGTGCAGACCGTTTGGGAAATTAAACGTTCCGATTCACTTAGAATTGGATGTGGCTAAATGGGATAGGAGAACCCTCTTCGTGGACGGAGACGAAGCGATACCACTTTCTACCGATGAGTAATGAACTCAGCTAGATCTTGCTGTGAATTTTTCCTCTGATTCTCTCTCTCTCTCTCTCTCTCTCTCTCTCTCTCTCTCTCTCTCTCTCTCTCTCTCTCTCTCTCTCTCTGTGTGTGTGTGTGTGTGTGTGTGTGTCTCTATATATCAATCTCTCCGTACTTCTCACTGTTTCCATTCCCCATTCTCTCCACTTTCGAACACTTAAATTCAATCTTGGTCCAAGTATCATAAAGTTGTTAACGTTGGGACACTCCGTACAGACCAAGTGATCGTTCTCTTCGTATTTTTAATCATAAAATCCACCTCTGATTCATTGCAAACTCACACCCGAACATCGTCCTGGATACTTATTGCTCGATTTATTTCCAGCGACAAATCAACGTAGCAGCGCGTCTCCAATTCCCATTTCTGCTCCTTCAGCAATACGAATCGCAAAACCTCATTGCTTTGGGGTCAATCAAAAAAGTTGGTCACTTAAGGCGTTAGGCCACTCTAGAGGCCCAAAAAATAGGCTTTTTGGGGATTTTTTTTCCAGAAAAACTACAAAATAAATCGAGATTACAAAAATGGGTGTTCATCATACATATCAGTGACTGTATACAATAATTTTGATGAAGCGATTAATTGCAAAATGCCGGCTGTGAAGCGTTTATGTAAAAACTGCATTTATTACGTTGGCCGGAAACACAACTCAATTTTCAACCGATTCACTTGAAATGTTGAATATATCTTGAAAAATACATTGTCGATGGAAGAACGTAGGATTTTATTTTTATTTTGCATAGTTCATTGGTTATTAACAATGATCGTCAGATAATTGGTAATAACAAATGAACTATGCAATATAAAAAAAAATCCTACGTACTTCCATAGACAATGTATTTTTCAAGATATTTTCAACATTTCGAGTGAATCGGTTGAAAATTGTCTGAGTTATGTTTTCGGCCAACTTAAAAAATGCAGTTTTGTGATAAACGCTGCACAGCCGCCATTTAGAAATTAATCGCTTTAAAAAAATTATTTTATACAGTCACTGATATGTATGATAAACACCCTTTTTTGTAATGTCGATTTATTTCATAGTTTTTCTGAGAAAAAAAATCCCTAAAAAGCCTATTTTTTCGGTTTCTAGAGTGGCCTAAACCCTTAAAAATCGTAGCAATAATCAACTGAATCTGTCGCAATCGCAAACACAATTAGGCCCAGCATTTTTTTCGCCAGCTCACGCCACTGTATCGTCTTCTTGAGGGTGATCCAGAAGATCCGTCTTCCTTCAAACGATCTGGTGATCTAAAGAGAAAACAATTCATCCGGCTAATGGAAAATAATATTGGGAGCGGGAAAAAAGCGTGGAAATATTGGCCTCGTACGGATGAGAAAGTAGATAGGAGCAAATAAATAGCGAGATCCAAACACAGATGAACCACGAGAAATTAATGTCTGATCCTTGGCTGGCTCAGATACGTAGGGATTGATAGTGATGCGACAGCGACCAGAGGGCAGAGTTACCGGAGAAATGAAATCCTTGGTTTATTTGTTCTCGCACGTGATCCAAGCAGATTGGAAAAGTTCAGTAGTCTATATCCCGCCATTTTTTTTCGCTCTTCTTCATTTCGTAAGAAAGTCTATACGGCCAGACACAAGCACACATAGGAGCGGTTCATCCCCGAGGAATAAAAGCCTATCTTTCGACTCACTTTCTCGCTTATGGTCCATTAGTTTTTTTCCTGACCAGAAAGTCGATGAGGAGATCGACGATGTGCACTGAATCGTCATCCCGTTTCTCATGATTAGCGGTTTCTATGAGAATTAATGAATTTTCGAGGTTTCACACGATCGAATAGGCTTTCCGCCGAATCCCGATCAAATACAGTGATAAAGATCTCTTGGCTTAGTAATGTTTATTTCTTCCCTCTGCTTCTACCCTCCCCCAAAAAAGAAACTTTGATTCGTCATTTCGATGAGTGACTTCCATACCGGATCTTGATTGATACATTCTGTGTCACTAATTAACACTTTATGTGCGAAAGAATCCGCAAGTGATATATTCATTGCTCGGAGATGGACAGTTTCCTGCGCATAATTGAAGCACGGACTACATCTTTGTCAGCCGATTAATTGGCACTCGGTGAGTTCGATTTAACACAGTCTCCAAAACTAGAGCAGATGCCTTTCAATTCCTCGAGATAATTGATATTGGACGCACGATGTCGCGGATGAAAGCCTGATGACATTCATCATTGTACGTCGCCCATTCCGCAGTCGAAAAGATTGAGTGCACTTGGATGAGATTGTCTGGGATGAGATCATATAGAAGATTGGTTGAGATCAGGGGAAGGGATTGACGCATTGTCTTGCCCTTTTGTCCATTTGTCCATCAGAAACGAGCCATACTGGCCGCGCTATGATGATCTAGGCCGCATCCATCTCCTAAATCATATACGATGCCTGCTCACGAGGTAGGTAACGAGTGTAGCACGTGCTGCATCCGCACTTACGATGCTTCTCGAATGTACAACCGACACGGACCGACTACAGGCCATAACTATTCTAGAATTGCGTATTATACGCACCGTCGCCTGAACTGCCAGTTAACGTCGTCCATCCGAGAGCGAGTGCGATAGAGACAGAGAAGATTATGAAGACGGGGCCACAGTGGCGGTAGTCGATCACAGGACTGAAACTACTGAGCAAAGCACTTGCAGGAAACTATGAAGGTTGATACAAGCTGTGCACAAACCCATCATTGTAACTACTACGGACATAGTAGTTATCGACCAACTTGATTAATCTTCATCATCGAATATGTCAAGCTCACTGAGACGAGCTACGTTCAAGGTCCTTCCACTCTTGTCAAAGAAGGAAAGAAACTGGAGCACTCTGGTGAAGTGCGTCGATGAAAGCCCACAACGCTATACTATCCGTGTTGCGTAGTGGGAACGGGCGGTTACCAAATGACTCAACACAATTCTTTCGATTGAGATTCAACTGCTTTCGTTCCCATCGATACTGCACCTCCACCACTTTTCACTCTCGTTCATGCAACGGCTTTCATTCACTTTGCAGTAGTTGCACAATCGTACGTCGTCGCCAATAAAGCCTCAATACCTCGAATGCAAGGGGAAATCAGAAAAAATGTAAATGTAACTCTCACGATGACTTCCGCAGATTGTTATGATACACAATCTGCATCCTTCAAGCTTCCTGTCCATTCGCTTGACCGGTAGGTCTGGCAGTCTTGCGACTCTGTTTGCTCAACAGGAAACGTACCTATAATAATACTGTCTGTACAACGTATGTATGCCTATAGTATAGGAGCCTTGACACTTGAGTCTGTCCTCGTATCATTTCCTGTGCTCTGCTACGGGCGTTATCAACACGGCAGCCCTCTTCGGCCATTATATGAATTAGGAAGGGTATGTGTGGAGATATTGGGGAATGGTAGCGGTTCTATCGCGCGAGGAAACGAGCAAGCCTCTTTCCTCCATCGCTCAGGTTGGGTAAACGGGCTCCACTCTTACGGTAATGCCTGAAATATTTAAGTATTTAACGAGGTCTCGTTCGCGCGAGCTGGATACGAAAGCCGGAACATCGCATAGGGAGGGCAAACGATGGGAAAATGGAACGATCGTATGAGGGCTGAGATAATAACGATGCTTTAGATCGAAACTGGAGTGAGTAATACTAGCCGGTTTCGCCGAGATATCGGACAGCCGGTGATCGTCCGTACCACGAGAAAATGGATCAATAACGCCTTAGCTTGATAGTGCAATGTGGCATGGTCTCTTTTCTGTTGTGCCACACGTACCATATAAATAGTAATGACCACACCGACAACGCGGGCCTTGCGAAATCGGACCAGCCAACGACACTACTAAACTTTTATCAAGACATACTATTTTTAGGAAATTCACAGTGTTATGTTTTAGCGTTGAAAATGCTTTAAAAAATGTATATGCTTGTTGAGGTTGGCTGGGTATAGGGGTCTGAGTTAGGTGAATGTCACAGGAAACTAACGCTACCCCCACTCAACTGCCACTGTGTTGTAGTAGATTGGGGGGAGTTGCGATATGCTGAATGCCTGTGATTGGTTGAAAAATGCCGAATGACATGTAGTGTACATCTGCGGTTAAAAATTGTAATGTAGTATAAATTATATGTAAATTACATGCAGAGAGAGAGAGAGAGAGAGAGGATGAGATAGAACGCGAGAGAATTGGAGAGAATAAGAGAGAGTGACAGAAAGGGAGAGGAATCCACAGTGGACGGACGGACGGACGGATGGATGGACGGACGGATGGATGGATGGATGGATGGATGGATGGATGGATGGATGGATGGATGGATGGATGGATGGATGGATGGATGGATGGATGGATGGATGGATGGATGGATGGATGGATGGATGGATGGATGGATGGATGGATGGATGGATGGATGGATGGATGGATGGATGGATGGATGGATGGATGGATGGATGGATGGATGGATGGATGGATGGATGGATGGATGGATGGATGGATGGATGGATGGATGGATGGATGGATGGATGGATGGATGGATGGATGGATGGATGGATGGATGGATGGATGGATGGATGGATGGATGGATGGATGGATGGATGGATGGATGGATGGATGGATGGATGGATGGATGGATGGATGGATGGATGGATGGATGGATGGATGGATGGATGGATGGATGGATGGATGGATGGATGGATGGATGGATGGATGGATGGATGGATGGATGGATGGATGGATGGATGGATGGATGGATGGATGGATGGATGGATGGATGGATGGATGGATGGATGGATGGATGGATGGATGGATGGATGGATGGATGGATGGATGGATGGATGGATGGATGGATGGATGGATGGATGGATGGATGGATGGATGGATGGATGGATGGATGGATGGATGGATGGATGGATGGATGGATGGATGGATGGATGGATGGATGGATGGATGGATGGATGGATGGATGGATGGATGGATGGATGGATGGATGGATGGATGGATGGATGGATGGATGGATGGATGGATGGATGGATGGATGGATGGATGGATGGATGGATGGATGGATGGATGGATGGATGGATGGATGGATGGATGGATGGATGGATGGATGGATGGATGGATGGATGGATGGATGGATGGATGGATGGATGGATGGATGGATGGATGGATGGATGGATGGATGGATGGATGGATGGATGGATGGATGGATGGATGGATGGATGGATGGATGGATGGATGGATGGATGGATGGATGGATGGATGGATGGATGGATGGATGGATGGATGGATGGATGGATGGATGGATGGATGGATGGATGGATGGATGGATGGATGGATGGATGGATGGATGGATGGATGGATGGATGGATGGATGGATGGATGGATGGATGGATGGATGGATGGATGGATGGATGGATGGATGGATGGATGGATGGATGGATGGATGGATGGATGGATGGATGGATGGATGGATGGATGGATGGATGGATGGATGGATGGATGGATGGATGGATGGATGGATGGATGGATGGATGGATGGATGGATGGATGGATGGATGGATGGATGGATGGATGGATGGATGGATGGATGGATGGATGGATGGATGGATGGATGGATGGATGGATGGATGGATGGATGGATGGATAGATGGATGGATGGATGGATGGACGGATGGATGGATGGATGGATGGATGGATGGATAGATTGATGGATGGACGGAATGATAGATGGATGGATGGATGGATGGATGCATGGATCGATGGATCGATGGATCGATGGATAGATGGGTGGATAGATGTATAGATTGATGGATGGATGGATGGATGCATGGATCGATGGATCGATGGATCGATGGATAGATGGGTGGATAGATGTATAGATTGATGGATGTATGGATGGATGGACGGATAGATGGATATTCACATATACCTGTTTTTTACTACCCGAAATACCTGATTACAATTTCAATGCCGTTAGATAGTTGCACTTCGTGTCATATCTGTAGATTTTTTTTCTCTTCTAACACTTATATCGTCTTGCTAAAATATAAACTTAGATCCCATTTGAAGAAAAATGGACTATGGAATAAATATGAAGAGGAACTCGTCGATTATATTTGTTGGAAAAGTCGTTTGCGGGAGAGAGTGTCGCGAAGTAAATTAACTTACGATTGAATTTGCCTATGGGAGGGAGCACGAATCGTGAGTCAGATTCGTCTCAATGCGCTTCGTCGATTTCGTTTCTCGTTACTCGTCGATGGAAATTTGAACATAGCAAGATGCACGGAATGGAAACTGAGCACGATAATTTTCTCTATCATCTCACTGTTGCGTGAATTTTCGAGGCTATGGCCACGGCTTGGGCGATCGACTTTATTGTTTCGACATTCGGCTGGAACTTTGACCGGAAAGAACAAGGGAGGGCAAAGGCGGCAGCGAGAGATCGAACCAACACTAGACAATACCTGAAAACACGTACAAAAGAACCCAAATATAATATCTTCAATGACAGCATCCTAGCCAATACCAAAAAGCAAGAAACACCCAAACACCAAACTCCTCAAGGATCTCTCAAGTAAATCCTCAAGTAATCCCTCAAGGATCCCTCAAGTAAATCCTCTTCTCAGTGTCTTGTTTACCGAAGAAGAGTACTACACTATTTGTCTTCAATAGCATACAGCATCCTTTCTAGATGACTATTTCATCCCCATTTGCGCACGAAGGCAGGCTATCCCAAAAGTGACATTAATCGTCGAACGAATTCCATTCTTAACAATAATTGCAACCTCTCGTCGCTTGATTCTCAATCAAGTTGGGTATTAAGAATCTTGGGATTCTCCGAAAATCCAAGGGTATGACGAAACGAAAGGATATCTTTGATCTTCTAAAACCCTCGCTGTTCTGCACGCGATATTTTTCGCTTGCGAGAGAACGTGTGTACAAGCGTATAAGATACCGGACGTGGGATTGGAACGGAGCCTAACAATGAGAGATGCACAAACGGGATGAGAGCAGATCTTCGCCTATCCAGCGCGAATAGCCCAAGGAATATTATATTTGGGTCAGTGAATATATGAATACGCAATCGGCGAAGAGTGTCCAAATCCACTGTGGCTTTTCCATCGCTGCTCCGCTGGTACTCCTTGTACTGGAAAGCCATACGTTGAGGCTGAACCACCACGCGCGGAGGAGTACGAAATGGAAATTTTGGTTATCGCTCCGTGACTCCAGGAAAAATAAGTACCCTCCGTGTACGCTGAATGCTATTTGAATCAGCAGAGAGACCGAACACTCCGGCAAGTAACACCGTTTCCACCGCTGAAGAAGATTCCATTTTTCGTTCCGAAAGCAACTTTTAGCTTGACTCCCAAAGGAACCGAGGAACTTGAACGTCCAATTAAAAACGCCGGTTGAGAAAAACAGTGAGGATCGGGCCTTTTTTTACTCGGAACAACTCATACGTTGGATCTTAGGATTTCGGTAGTGACTGCATGAATGGTCGAAATGGGCTAAGCACTATACGGATTCCTGGCCCGACGCCAGTTACCAAATCGAAGTGATACGATTGTCGTGTCACCACGCCCGCATTCGTCAGAGAGGGTGAGGGCGAAAGAGAGAGAGAGAGGGCGCTGGTTATACCATTTTGGATCGTCGTTCATCCCTCTGGGATTAATATTCCACCACTGGTCCAAGGGATTTTCGAGTTTGTAAGATCCCTGATAATACCTCATCCTTCGAATCTCTTCTCTCACTCTAATTCGACCTCCTTTTTCATCACTCGATTATTATTTACTCACTTGCCACGAAAAAATCGCGCGAGTCCGAAGTATTTGCTCTTCTCTACCGAACGGATGGAAAATACACCTTTCGTTTGTTTTTTTTCTGATTATTCAGTGCGCATAATTGCGCGGATTATATTATTTTCTTGGCGAGTATAATGGGCTTCTACTTTTGATGGTGATTGTTCCGGGTGTGCCAGCCAGTGGCTACGGTGAGCTACAAGCCAGAAGAGAAATTACGTACTGTATGCAGAGTCAGCGGTTATTACGAAACGCGACGTTCCGTGAGAGAGAAAACGCTCACGCGAGAGAGAGAGAGAGAGAGAGAGAGAGAGAGAGAGAGAGAGAGGGAGGGAGATTCTCGTGTGCTTGTTACTTCCGTATTTTCCACCGAGTTTTCCTAACATCCTCTCGCATCAGCTCATTCGCCATACTCCTCATGCCTCTTTCTCTACTTTTCCCTTTTTTTGTCTTATTTGTTCTTGTCCATCTCCCTAGCTCTCCATTGCCCTCTCTTCCCCTTTTCTCTCTCGTGCTGCCTCTTCTTCGCTTTGTCTTTTCTTTCGTGTAATGGACTCTACGTAGCGGAAGATAAATCTACGGACAGCATGCACCAGCATTTCCAGAGACGTCTATCCCGCCTTCGCTCCCTCTCTCTAGTCCTATTTTTAACCCTCTTAATACTCATTCACCATGCGACAATCCAATTTTTTTCCGTCTCCCAGATAACACGTGTCCCCGCATCTCCTTCAGAAGTCACGCCATTAGGAAAAAGCAGTTTGATCGCGCAACAGGACAATCAGTTTTTTCGCCCTCTTTTTTTGTACGAATGTCCCTACGTGCCTTATCCATTGGGGATCGTTGGCAGTTGAAAGTGGAGGGAGAGGGCAGGATTGAAGCAAACGCTTTGCGGATTTGGCCCCGTTGCTGTTACTTTAAAGGCAGGCAATGTAATTCGAACATTTCACGCTATAGGATAATTGCCGCTGGATGAAAAATATAGAGTGAAGAAACGACACGGTGAAATGATTGGTAAGAAAGTAACGTTCATCGCGAATTAGTTATTGATTCTTTTTCTCGCAGACTTCAACGTTGTCATCTCATTCATTTTTCACTTCACTATTCCCAGCTCCCGAGCTCCCGCAAAGTCCTGACCGCAGTCACTCTTCTCCATTGCACTTCCGCACGAGGGCACAGGGAAACTGCGCAAAACCCGTGTCACCACGGGTGGCTAGATTTTCCCTGACGTTCGGATGTGCTCATGATCGCAAGCTCGGTAAAGCTCCTGTCTCCTTCTTGGTATTGCGCAAGTCGATGCGTGGCTGAGTGGTCACCCATCCAAGTATTGGCCGGATAATAGGGAGGTCGGAAGGGCCGAAAAGTATCGATATATATCGTATCGATTTTTTTTTAAATATCGATATCGATATCGATATATGGAAAAAAATATATCGATATATCTGTAATATTTTGTAACAATACTAGCGAAATCTAGTCCGTTTTGTAAAACACTTCCATACTACACTGGACATGACTGCGCAAAACAAAACACTTATTACTTGTGGATTCTGCAATCACGATTTATGAGTTGGGCTTGCGTTGCGTTGAATCAAAGAACATATATTATATGGAAGAATAGGTTCCGTGGTGATAGTTGGCACAGAAAATGTAGTATATAATTTCGCCGGTAGACTGCGCGGCGACGTATCACGACGGTGTGCCCCGCACAATCAAAGAACATATATTCTTTGGATGATTCCTGCACATTGATACAGGCAGCGCTTTAAGCGGCTGGGGTGATAACTAAGCATCACCCCAAGAAATCGTGACAGCGCTCCCATAAGGCCTGTACTTAATGTACTTCTATGTAATATATGTTCTTTGGTTGAATCGTTGATGTGTGATTGAGGCACAGATTATATAGATGATGTCCAAGTTTGAGGTTAGTTTTTTTTTATGCCAGTCACAGAGTAATTTTTTAACATGGCTAAAGTCACATACTCACAAATTACTGTGCCACCAGTGCCACCAACTTTCTGTCCAGTTGGCAGCATCGCTAGTGGAGAGTTTATATACATACACGGGTCAGAGCGGCCTTAGTTCCAAATTTGTCCACTTGAACAGATAAGTCGGTGGCAGTATAGTCAGTGGCGACAACGGGGTCGGTGTTGCTATTGGAAAAATATCGTTTTTTATACGTTTCCGATACTTGATATTTTATATCGATATATCGATACATCGAACAAAAAATATCGATATATCGATACATCAAACCAAAAATATCGATATATCGATACACCGAACAAAAAATATCGATATATCGATACATCGAACAAAAATATCGATATATCGATACGTCGAACAAAAAATATCGATATATCGATACATTGAACAAAAATATTGATATATCGATACATCGAACAAAAAACATCGATATATCGATATGTCGAACAAAAAATATCGATATATCGATACATCGAACACAAATATCGATATATCAATACATCGAACACAAATATCGATATATCGATACATCGAACAAAAAACATCAATATATAGATACATCGAACAAAAAATATCGATACATCGATATTTTTTGCCATTCCTACCGGCCGACCTCGGTTCCCCTCGAATCATCGTCGCGCCATTCATTTCAACGGGGAAACCAAACGCCTAGACACGAGGTAACGAGATCCAGGCACCAAAGAATCAGGCAGAAAATAGTTAGCGAAGTGCTGCACGCGAAGCCGGAGGTAGGAGGAAAACAGGAACGAGGAAATGGTTACCTATCCGAGGCTTTTACACGGTGAGACGCGAGTCCGCTTGTAAAACGGGACGAGCATCTCACCACGAGAATCACATTTTGCAGGTACGTAGGTACTTTATACATGATGTGGGCTAAAAGAGCGTAGCCAGAGAAACTCGAGAATGGTGAGGAGACGGATAGATGGGGAGATAGGGAGTCACCTGGAGCTTGGATTACAATGATGAGAGGAGGAAGGAATGAGAGAGAGAGAGAGAAGGGTATTTTCGTCGTACATATCACTCTTTCTTTTCGCTTTTTGCCTCTGTCTGTTTGTCTACGTCTCTCGCTCGGTTTTTCTCTTCCTCACGGTCCGAATGAAAAGTTGAAGGCCGCGGGCAACATCCTCTTTACGTGCGGCCATTTGCGGAAAATCTCCGAGTCTCCGGGTAAACGACGCGTCACAGGCGATCCACATAATGGCGGATTTACAACGGAAGTCGTTTGGAAACAAGGAGGATGGAAGGCTTATCCCACATCGCCAATGTCACTCCACGAAGCGTGATTGTTTCTAAAAGTATTTCAGCGAAAAGGAGCTAATTGGCCGGAGACAGTTCGATACTTGGCAATAAAAAAAACTCGCGACCGGTGTTAGAGTGTTCCAGGATATGCATCACGAATCCCCATTGATGGAGGCTTTCGGGCTCTTCGTAGAGACAAAATTGGTCGTTATTGTCATCACGGGTGGTTCTCGTGTCGGGCTTTTGATGGCGACAAAAGAGCACTCGAAGAACCGACAAATTTGCCCTTTATCATCCGGGACCAGGCGTGTCAAGTGGCGACTCTTCAAATCGTGTCCACTTATCGAAAAAAGAAGAATAAAAACATGGCTACAGACGTTCAACCGCTCCAATGATGGGACCTGGGTCTCGTTGTCACAAGGCCATTTGGAAAATAGCTCAACTAGCCTTCGTGCTATCAAATCCGATTATCGATATTTACGATCCTATAAACGCGGGTTACGTCCTCTAACGGCCCATGATTGCAGGTTATCAAATTAAGATACCGTAGGCGGGGAAACACGGTCTTCCGCTTTTAAGAAAGTTTGTTCGAGTCTTGGGTGAAAAAATGTGGACGGAGTTAAAGGGAGAGATACGTTTGGGCGAGGAAAAAATTTGCTGATTTTCGTGATTTTTTTTAAGGAAGGATTTTTTTTACTGTCGATGAGACCTAAGGTATGTTTTATTACTACTTTTGGCGGTTACGTGGATTTTTAAAAATTATCCATCTTTTAAGGCCTTGGGCCACAGTAACGGGTATAAAATCATGTGCGAATTTAACAATTTTTTTCGTATGAAAAAGTAATTCACTCATAAAATTAATTACACATCTAGTTAGTATGAATATCAAGCTGTTAGAAATTTTTTTTCGATGTACAAAATGACCGATTACTCCAAACTTCTCGAAACAGCTTTTTCCAATTGGTGTGACAAATAACTTCAACAATTTTCACTCGATTTGCTTCAAATTTAAAAGTTATGTTCCTAATTGCATTTCGCAGAGAAGTACGTACGGAATTTCTGATTTTTGAAGATTAATAAAAAGAAAATACCATGTAACAACCAAAAGCAGTAATAAAAGAATAAAAAATGACGAAGTCCTTCCTTTAAAAAAAAAAATCATATTTAATCCTCGCCTAAAGGTATGTCTCCCCGTAATATTTTTGAAGTATTCGTCGAGCCTAGATATAAATTTTGTGTACAATTGTTTAATATTAACGTGTATAATATTATGTAAAATTTATATACAGGATACATTTTAGATAATATTGTTACCTAATGTATAATGTGGTTGATTTTAATAATTTGATATAAAAAAATTAGCAAAAAATTGTGCACAGAGTTGATTTTTCTGGAGCAGTCGATGCTCAGTCTACTGCTCAGGCGGGGAAAAAAGAAAATCAGTTCCGGTTGCCTCTCACATAGTTCTGGAGTTCTATGTACGTTTTTAACATAGTTCGGTTGTTAATAGAAGGGGGGGGGGGGGCAATTCCACAAACTTTACTCGAGTGTACCGTTGTAAATATTTGTCTGATGAGCAAAAGTTGTAAATATATTTAACAGAACTCTTGCGGGGGCAACCAGGACTCCAAAAATAAAAATAATTTTTCCAAAAAAAAATTTGGTTTCACTCAAAGCATTCCATCGCGACATCAATCGACTGCTCAGTCGATGGAAAAACATCAGTTTTTGTTGCCTTTCACATATTTCTGGATATCCATTTACTTATTATTGATAGTTCGATTGTTAGTGACGATTTTTGTTTCGTTCGGAGCGGCGGGGGGGGGGGGGGGGGCACTTCACAAATCTTGGTCGAGTTTACCGTTGTAAATATTTGTCTGATGAGAAAAGGTTGTGAAGACATTTAACAGAACTTGCGGGGTCAACCAGAACTCATTAAAAAAAAAACATCCAACAAAAATCTTGAGTCCAGTCAATACATTCCATCGCACCATCAATCCACTGCTGAATCGATGGGGAAAAAATCAGTTCCGGTTGCGTTTCACATAGTTCTGGAGATCTATGTATTTTTTAATAATCGTTCGGTTGTTAGTAACGTTTTTTTATTAATCGGGTTGGGGGGGGGGGTAACTTTACAAAATTTAGTCGACTTTACCGTTGTAATTATTTATCTGATGAGAAACAGTTGTAATGACATTTGACAGAACTCTTGCGAAGGCAACCAGAACTCCAAAAAAGAAATCATTTTTCCGCAAAAAAATTTGGTTTCACTCAAAGCATTCTATCGCCCCATCAATCTACTGCTCAGTCGGAGGAAAAAAAATCAGTTCTGGTTGCCTCTCACATAGTTCTGAAGTTCTATGTACTTTTTCTCTATAATTCTGTTGTTAGTAACGATTTCATTTTCATTAGGGGGGGGGGGGGCATTGTGTACCGTTGTAAATGTTGGTGTAATGAGGAAAAGTTGGAAAGATAATCAACAGAACTCTTGCGGGGGCAGCCAGAACTCAAAAAAAATTATTTTTCCGAAAAAAAATTTGGTTTCACTGGAAGTATTCCATCGCGTCATCATTCTACTGTCCAGTCGATGGAAAAACAACCGTTCTGGTTGCCTTTCACATAGTTCAGGAGATATATGTACTTTTTATTGATAGTTCGGTCGTTAGTAACGATTGTTTTTTCACGAGAAAAAATTGTAAAGACATTCAACAGAACTCTTGCGGGGGCAACCAGAACTCCAAAAAATAATCATTTTTCCAACAAAAAATTTTGGTCCACTCAAAGCATTGCATCGCGCCATCAATCTACTGCTCAGTCGGGCAAAAAAGAAAATCAGTTCTGGTTGCCTCTCACATAATTCTGGGGTTCTATGTACGTTTTTTACATAGTTCGGTTGATAGTAATTATTTATTTTCGGGGTGTTAACATAACATTAGTGTGCAATTGTTTAACATTAACGTATATAACCTTATATTAAATGTATAAAAAACGTACATATTATATGATATTGGTAGTCAATATATTGTATTGTATGTTAATAATTTTATGTACAAAAATGAGCAAAAAATGTGTACAGATTTTGGAATATTCGATGAGTCGTAATACAACGTTTGAGTTAATTCAACATCAACGTATATAATATCACGTAAAATTTATACACAGGTATTATTTATATAATATTGAATTATATTGGTTTATTTATTTAATATTGAATAATAACATTTTAATAAATATATTATTTATATCGGTTTATATAATATTTGTACCCAGTGTATTTCTTTAATGTTAATAATTTTATACCATTTACAACAATTATTCAATAGCGCGTGCATTCTAAATAACTTTATATAACAAATCAATCAGTGATTTGTTTATAAAGTTTCCAAAATCAATACAATAAACCGGGTACAACAATTCTAATGCAATGTTATTATATTGCTGATGTATTGAAACTCATTGACGTCAATAAAACTATGTATCATTTATATAGGATTGTCTATAAATAAAATAATATTGAATCTTTATATTTTATCTCCATATTGTCTTTACATCGAGTAGTGCATTAATTGTAAATAAAATATATAATAAATCGCGTTTTCTGTACATGCAATGTTTCGATCGCTCTGAATTCAAGAGAAATTCGTGTAATTTATTTCTCACCTATAGCAAAAATGACCAATATGACTTTACAATTGATCGGGTTTAGACAACATTTTTCAACGCTATTTTTATATATTTTTTTAATACCCTGGAGCATCTCGAATTTCTAGGTACCTAATGAGAAAGTGACGGACCACCGGGTTTGATTTACGAGATTATTGAATATTGTTATTCCCGACAGTGGACGTGAAATATTTGCGTTGCCCGTTTTGCCATAATTACGACGGTGGGTTGCAAAGTTTTTAATCTAACCAAGAAAGAGTGAGGTTTCAGTGAAATTCGAATACTTTCCTAATAATGGAAATTAAATAAATACAAATTTCCACAAATTGCTATCTGTCACCATTTTTTTCGAAAACCAAAGCAAAGTTCCCATGACGATAATTTTTTCGTTTAGACAAAAAATATTATTATTTCCACGGTTTGAACGATCATGAGAAACTCTCGATCAGGTTTATTGAGTTAAGATCTTATGGTAGGGCAGAGGCACCATGTATCGGATACTTTTGTTAGAAATTGAAGATAAAAAAAACAAATGCCTTGAAATTGAAAATAAAAGTAAACAAACCTTCACATTTTACGATTTTATGATCTACATGTCATATGCAAAGATGCTAATAATTATTTCATAAATAACATTTGAATATTTTGAGTTATATTGTGTTTTACAAAAAATGACATAAATAATGGTTTTCACGAAGATTGCTTATAATCGGATGTCCGATACAAGGGCCCAAACTCCATTTTTCTTGTATCTGATATTAGGGGACCATTTTTATATTAAAAAAAAAAAAATGAAACGTTTATTGGTTTAAGGGAGGACAACACTGTAATGGTTCATTTTCGACCGTTTTCTTAATTTTTTTTTTAAAGAAAGGAAGGAAATGGTCAAAGGAACTTTTAGGCTTCATAACGTATATATTGAAGTATGTGAAAAAAAATGTTTGTCAAAAAAATACAAAATGGTGGCGTACGAGTTGCTATAACACTACTGGTTTTCAGCCAACCCTCTGTCCGGCACGCAGTAGAACTGTCGTAAATTCAATCCTGGAACTGAGAGTGAAATATTTTCGTTAATTATATTAGATTTAGCAGTCAAGTATAAGGGAAAATTAAAAAATTATGAATAAAAAAAATAGAGGCGAGTTTGAAAAAAAAGTTAGTTTTTTCGACCATATTTTTCATGTAAAAAGTGATATATTTTTTACAATTTTCTATTGATCGGAAAAACCGCTCGTACTTGACTATAAAAACAACCTAAGAACCTACAGTTAAAATTTTAAGTCGATTGGACGAAAATTATGTTTTTTAAACTATAAACGAATATGCATCATATTTTTGAAAGTTCAAAGGATTTTTTTGAAGTGTTTCCAAATAAACAATAATTTGAAAATTTTACATTGCCGTCCTCCCTTAACTTTGTAATTATTACGAAACAATCGGTTTTTATGAGTTAATATTCGATTACGTAGGAACATTTTGGCCCAACCGGATATCCAATATTAGGCTCCATTAAGTATTCGATATTAAGTTTTGACTAGCCCGAATATGAACAGTAATATTTTGTACATATTGCTATTTTTGCAAACATCATATATTCCTTAAGTGAAATAAATACTATAGCTCATGAAAAGTAACAAAAACATAAATCATTTTGATTTACCTAATGAAAACAACACCTTTTAACACAAAATAAATACTTTTACACGCCGGCGGAATGTAACAACAGTTCACCGTTGTGCCATTTTTTTCAACCAAAGGCACCGATAAGTTTTGCAGTGGTGACATCTTGCAACTAATTATTAGTGTATAAAATAAAATACAAATGCTGCTATAGGAAAACTCGAGATAGTCCACTACCCGATTTTAAGCAACTATCCGATATATGTTGCTTTTCCCCTGCATTAAAAAAAAATTTGATCCTATCGGCTTAAATAATGTATAAAAATCCTAAGTACGATATGGTCCGGAGAAAAATGGGTTTGAATCTCTAAGCGCGTTTTTCTTGAAACCATATTTTCAAAATCGGGCGGCTTCGTAGCTCCCACAATTTTCAACCGGTTGCCTTCAAATTTGAACTGTAGCTTCGTAGATATATTTTCTAGCGAACTACACACGATTTTTACGATCGATTCACAATGACGGTTCTTATAAACAAATTACGCCCATTTTTTGTCAAAAAATGCGAGTTTCTTTTCACAGTGGTGCCAAATTTGGACTAATCCACATTTCGTAATAATCGTGTGTACTTCGATTGCAAAACTCATGTGGATTACAATAAAAAAAATGTTTTTGGTCTCCGTGCTTCTGTGTGTCTCGAAAGAGTCCGTCCGTGGGGGACCGACGAAAAAGACGTTTTCTTTCTACCGGCCACTGGGCAGCCATTTTGGGCCTTTTCAGCAAATAAAAAAATTGATTTGAGTCCCTTCAGATATGTCAAATAAATCCTTCAAACTTCATTTTGATTGCTTTATTGGTATTTTCTAAAAAAATTCCAAAAAAGTTTCATTTTCCGACCGTCCAAAATATCTATGAGGAAAGACTACGGCTGAAAATAAATTCCGTTTCGATAAAAAAAAAAATGGTTTTTTTAATTACGTCGGAAAGTTTTCAATCCACTCTCGCGCGTGGCTTGAGTATGCGTAATAATTCACGAAAGTAAAAATAGCATGAAAAAACTTAGTTCGAGTCTCTAAAAAACATGAGACAATTTTCTCATAATGCCAGTGCCAGTTAATAACGATATTAACTTCTTAAGAGACTTACTTACACGAGTGTTTATTTATTTTTATTTTTCCGAGAGAAAGAAGTAAAGAGAGTATTTTTTCGACGTAGATATACTATTATTCGAGTTTATTAAAGGCTCGGAGGTGAATCTTACAAACGGCGAAAAACCCTTTCGCTCTTGACGCGGGGAATAGGACCATGGGGAATTATAACGCGGAACATATATATATATATATAAGTACGCAGGCTTTAAGACGTGCACGATTTCTTGCAGTCATCTTTCTCTCTCATTCCTCATATATCTCGATCGTCCTCCCTTTCTCTCTTTCGCTCCTACCCCATCCCTCTTCGTGTGATCGAGCCAAAATATGTTCCGTGCGGGACAGACACATACATTCGCACCCACACGTGCAAACCGATGCAGACACACACAAGTCTTTCCTCGTACCGAAGATTTATTACCCTCGGAAAATCCGCCCAGTCGTTAATAATATTCTTTCCCTCGTGGCTGTATGTCTCGTCTCGTCTCTCGTTTGCCTTCTCATCCAGCCCGATCGAAGAAGTCGACGCAGCAACGGGGGCCGCCCCGTTACGACGAAAAATCATCTTCATAAGAAGTCATCTCTATGACGTATAATCTTATGGAGCATATAAAAATCATTCAAAAATTCGTCAATAACCATGTATCAAATTGCGTTTGCATTTGAATTGTTCCTAATATTAGCGATTGTCGATGCGGTGACAGATCGGTTGACGAGTCTGCATAAGCTTTGAGCGCAAAGAACAGGTCGATTTTCAATATTTTTTTTCCGGTGGGAGTATTGGGATAACGAAGTCGGAGTTTTACGAACAGTTGATACGTAGTCTTGCGAAGATTGGTTTTTTTTTTATTAAAAAATATTGATGAGCCATGATGTTATAATTATTTTAAGATAGTGCCGCAATTGCTCAAGACCGATCGGTGTGATGGCGTTGAAGTTTGCATCGTAGAAATGCAACGAGAGTTATTTTTTTTATTATGCTCGTTTCTTTATTTTTATTATTGTCTGTAATTATTTTTTTTCGCAGAGTAAGATTGTGGATTTCTGATGAGCATAAGAAAAATTGTTCGAGTGCTTTTTGTACCCTGAAGCGGCGAAAGAAAGTGAGCTATGGAAGAAAAATTGACTTTCGTCGCGCTCCAACGATGAAAACTTCAACATCATTCGGTGTAGGTCGTTCTTGCATGATCCTTTTATTTTCTGACAAATGAAAATTTAATAAAAATGTTCTTTTAGTGTAATAATCAACCTTCGTAGAACGAGGTACTTTTAAAAAAATCAAAGATTTTTTAAATGAGAGGCTCTTGAATGAAAGTTTATTTTTCGACTGTAAAACAATTTTAATAATTTGATATTAACAAATGCCAAACGTACCGAAAAACCACTCTATCCTACGATAGAAAATGTTATAAGCTACCCTCTGTTGGAATTCGAGAGTTATATAATAAAATTCTTACGAGAAGCACGTTTCCTATAGGGGAGTTGTGCTCAAGATGACATAGTGAGATAAGACGACACCCCCTCAATATCTTTTCAAATATTCGTGCTATACGAGTAACGATGACGTTCTATGGTCGGCCAATAAGTGGTGCTTGTTGCGAAATCCAGTATAGCCGTCAGTGAACGCGAGCTTTTACGTAGTCAATATTTTCGTGATTTTGGAATGCAAAAAAAAAAAACAGACCACGTTATTAATTGGTGCTAAAAAGATCCGTCTGGTGAGATTTCTAGTTGAACTAATTTATGCATAATCTAGGGTCATTGTACTTCACAAATACTGCACAAGGGATATTTAAACTACAAAGTTTTTGTCACAACAAATGAACAAATCTGCATTCACTTATGGGTGAGTTGACATACCGGACGTCAGTGTAAGATGACACACTATGTCATCTTACCCTGCTGCGTATAAAACCGGACAGCGAATCAGGTTTTCTTGGCATATATAGGATGCCCGGATCATCGAAACTTGGCACGCAAGAGCTATTCACGAAAACACATGACTAAGACCATTGAAGCTGTAAAGAATAATAGAATTTGTTGGCTTTTAGCATCCAAATATTTTAACGTGCCGTAGACAACACTTCATCGTCACTATAATAATGTTTCAATAAAGATTGGTTGCTATAAACTAACCTTTAAGGGGCCAGTCCACTTTGAAAATTTAAAAAAAAATCGAAAGCAAGCAAGACTCGAAGAAATCGACGATGATGAGCAGTCAGAAGGGATTTTGTACGGTGCAGGAAACGCCGATTCAGTTTAGGTAAGAGTTTTTCATAGTATGAACTTCAAACGCGTTTTTCTCGAAACAACGTTTTCAAAATCTAGCTCCATCGTATCTCTAAAACTAATAAACTGATTCTCTTAAAATTTGAACCACATATTGTAATTATGACTCGCAACAAGAAGACCCTCGATGGTTTTAAAATTTTTATTTTTACTGTTTTTTTTTGCGAAAAACTGCGAAAGACGCCATTTTTTTTATTTTTTGATGAAACTGCGAAAAAACTCGTTTTTTTTTACTTTTTTCGTTTTTCATCTGCCATTTTTTTTATTTTTTGATAAAACTTTATATCCGAGGATAATTTTGTAGCTGGTATCATACTGAATCTAATGGACTTGGATTTTTTGGTTTCAGACAAGCCGTTGCCAAGTTGTGACGGAGCTACACTGCCCAACTGTTTTTGCGGCATTACGTTAAACTATAGTTTTTGTACTTAAAAATGAATAAAAATGAATTAATTTTTTTTCAATGTATTTCAAGAGTTTATTTATCAAGCCCAGCAACTTTTATATTCATATCTTTTATAAAATCGTCAAAAAAAAATCGCGAAAATAGCTTCAGTTCATGAGATAATTGCAATTGAATATGGGTATTTTTGTACGCGATCCGTACATCTAACACGTAAACCGATAGGACTTTGCTCGCATTTCTCGATGTAGGTTCTAAACGGATCTTAAGATTTCAAAATAAAAACACACCTGTACGCAGTACTATGGTGGGATTGATTTTAAAAAAATGACAAACTTTGACCGTTTAGTTTCGGAGATATCGACTTATGAAAAGTGGCAATTTTATTCCACACCGAACTCGGGCCCAACCATCTGTAACGAAATGGCAACGAAATGGCAACAGTGCAAGATGTTGTAAATCCACAATCCGACGTTCTTCGACAGCAAATTTTTGTTGCTGATCGTTGAGGTTATGGTTATTCTCATCGCGTTTAGCCGCATTTGCTTGACACATGGCTGCCACAGCTTTCAGTCTTTTAGCGAGCGCTTTTTTTCTTGTAAACTTCCCTTGTATCGCATTTGACATTTTCACGCTTTTTTTATTCACATAAAATATTTCGCGAAAGCCGGATCGCAGGAAGCTCAACGCTATGACTGCAGGAAAATTGCGCTGTTGCCACGATTACAGCGCCGCTCTCTGTGCGAGTATGGGACCTATCTATGCATGAGGTGCGAATGTGTTGGACATATAGAGGGTACAAGCTCTGTCATAAAGTTACAACCAAGAGCATCGTATAGGCATTGGATGTTATTATACGCTTCGACCGAAACTTTTGGCTCATATGTGTCTCTCCAGAACTACCTTAAGTAACTATTGTCTTAAAACTGATTCTGTTTCATGATAATAATGAACCTTTATGGATATACCAAATATGGCTGCCAATGCATACGACGTCATTTATTTAAATATTTATCGTAAAAGGAAAAGTATGTAATCTCAAGCACAATTCCCCTATACTATGGTATTCAAGTTTGCATCGTTGGAATGCAACGAACTGACATTTTTTTCGTACCGTCCAATATTTTTTCACGACATTGGAGCTACAAAAATCATGGACAAATTTTTGAACGTTCTTTTTAGGGATTCACCATTTGAATCAGGGAGAAAAGCGTTTAGATGGTTAAAAAAATGACGAAATAAAAAAATATAGAAAAATTGTCGTTGCAAACTTCAGCACCATCCTATAGTTTGGTACACACTCACGATCACATCACTAGAAGAAGAAAACTAACACGAAAATTAAGTCTGCTAATGATCGGAGCTGATGAAACTGTTCCACATTGGGTATTTACTTAAGGACTCACGTGGGTTTCGAAGCCAAATAATCATATTTTCTATATAAAAAAAATATAATATATGAATTATTATATTCAAAATGTTAAGCACATAAAACAGCAACATTTCAACAATTAAAAAAAAATCATCCAAAAATTTGGAAATTCAGCCGGTGGGACCTGGTTTCCGAAAATCCCTTTAAAAAAGTGTCCTCGTGATGGTCAGGATAACTTATGATAGCTTTATCTGAAATTCAAAAACCAACTTTTTTCTGTTAGTAGACAAGTATAGCTGGCGATGGAACGGAGGATTTTTTTTAAATTGAAATTTAAATTTCTGGCCGAGTTGTATGCAAAATAGTTCAATTTTTTGTACAATTTATACTACGCATAGTCTTCTAAAATTAGTTGTAATCGAAAAAAAAAACTTCGTTTAATCACTAGTCCATATTATTTTGAAGAAATGTGCAACATTTCAATTAGATCGGTGCATTAGTTTTTGAGAAATCGTGTCCACCGACTTTAAAAATTGTGCTGTGAGATAAATGCGAATTCCCAAAGGCTCTCCCTCCTAGACTTTCACTCCGATTGACTTAAGACTTTGGGAGAATATTCTAGACATAGTGTACTATTAGATAGTCAAATAAAAAAAATGGATTTTTTTTTATTTTCAAACCCACGTAAGCCCTTAAGGGGTGACACCACTGTGACGGGCCGATAAAAGGTCGTTGTTCCGATTTTTTTTTCTACAAGATTATTTATTTGGGATTTGAAAAAGGTATGTTTTCAAGCATATGTTGAATCAATTTGGTGTCAATTTTTATTTAAAAAAATAAAAAATTATTAACGTTATTGAGGTATAATGGAGCCTCTGGATAAAAAATGTGGCCCAACGGCCGGATCGATAACTTGGCAATAGTTGTTCTAAAAGACAGTCATAAAAAAGTTTTATAATCTAAATAAATGTAGTTCTCATTGTACGTAGCCATTTTTCGAGAAAAAAATCCAAAAATTGCGGGTGTTCAAAAGTTTGTAGATTAGGCGGAATTTTTACTTGTATTCGGGGGCTTGAAAAATACTGAATTAAAACAAACGCCTATGTACAGTGATAGCTACTGCAGTTACGGAAATTTGGTTTTGTCAAATGGCAAATTGGTCAATTGTGTTATTAAATGATTTTTTATTTCCATTGTAAAGATCATGTGCGGTTTTTAAAGCAAAGTAGGTAAATATTCGGAAGTGGGGCTCCTGCTAGAATGAGGCTAATTTTTATATAAATGGTTTAAGATGGTTAACAAACATCATCCTGCTCATTATTGTAATGGCGCATGATGTTTCCGTCAGAATAATGTTATGAATATTTATATTTCACGTAACCCTACAATTCCACGCACCCATCCGAGGTGCCCCCCGCCCACCCCAATGTCTGCTTTTACGATCATAGCCCAAATGTAGCCCAAATGTTGCCCAAAATTAGTCCATTCAAGCAGGGGTCCACGTCCACATTTTTAAATAAATTTTCTTGAACAAAAAAATGTCGTGCGCCGTCATAATATTACTTCGTATCATCTGCTATGATCATTAAATGAAATAAGAAAAAAAATAGCATCATTCTAGCAGGAGCCCCACTTCCGAATATTTGCCGCAAAGTATTTTTTTTTTTTTTTCAAAAATCAACAACGATATAGCACTTTGAAATTGTTGTTCTGTTCAGGCCAGCAAAAACGCGCCGAGAGCATCCGAGATACCCGAGCGCTCTGTAACGCCACCTTTGGAAAGCCGGTATACGAACTACTCGTGTAATAAAAAAGTATTCTATCAAAGATGGCAACGACAAAATCGCATAAGGCGTGTATCGTTCCGCTTGTATAAATACGCGACGAAAAGTGCCTCTAATAATGTATTTCTGAATGCGCCACAAGACGTAAAACGTCAAAATCTGTGGTTCGATGCAGCACGACGTAGCGACAACTGACACAATTTATCAAGTGTCTCCTAACCTAAAAATCCACGGTCGGCAAAATCCTCGAATTTGCTCTCACAAATCCAGTTCCACACATCGTTGCACGAAAGTTAAGCTACTTTTCGACTTTTTCGGAATGCTCGACATGTTTTCAAAAGCAAAATGACACCACATCCCACATTTGTGTACACTCGCGTGTAAGCCGTGGACATAGCCTATTCGGTAGCGTTCTAACGGTGGCGCCACAAGCACCAGCGCCGCTATCGTGGCATTTCGCGCCAACATCTGCATTTCGAATTATCGTGATATGAAAACAATTTATAATTGTCTTTAGATTCATTTCAAAGAAAAACCCTTTTGACATTCTGTTTTATTATCACAAAAGATCGATTCTAAAAAAAATCGATTTTTTTAACAACTCAATTATAGCTACTGTTACGATTCCGGCCAGGTCGAGAAAAGTCGTTGCGAAAAAAACGCGATCGAGAGTTTTAGTATACGTAAATCGTCGCGCTACCTGCTGTCACTAAATCATCTGTAACTTGGTCAATTTTCAATACTTCTACTTGAAGTTTTTATCACATATTCTTGAATATGTATACTTCGAGAAAATGCAAAAAAAAATTGATTTTTTTAACCCGTCATAAGCATTCAAGAAAAAAAACGCTTCCGCTTTCCCATTTCGCACAAACTTCTCTCAGACATGCAACATTTTCAAAAATAATAGATATTCCAGCAGCCACGTATTCCAATCCTCCTACATTAATTCCAGCCTGAAAGAACAGCCCAACACACATTACAATTTTATACCATCGGTAAGATTTTAATTTTCATCCACGACTCTCCACATAGTCCTTTTGCCAATTTTCCAACATCCATCGCTGCGTCACGAATGTCCTGCCTACGAGATCCGCTCTGTAATCAAGGCCCTCAAAAGAGTAATTACACTACCGTTCTCCGTGCGTAATCCCTAATGTCATGGGATTATTAATTTCGTTGGTTCGATTTTCATTCCACGTCTAGAGACGGCTCGTAGCGACGAGCATCGTGCCACCATGTACACGAATTATTTTGCAATTCGCGTGCACTAATATGCAACATTCTTGAAATATTCATTATCGGACGGGCTACGAACGGAAATATTCGTATGTGGTTATTCAAAATTCATGGGCGCGGACGGGAAGTTGCGCGGCGGATCAGAAATCAATATAAAATATGTATATAAGGTGTGTGCGTACACGCCGGACTGCGCGTGTGGCTGATGGACATTGCCACGTCGAGGCGTGCAGCTCGCCGGGTTTATTAAAATCCACCGAGAGAGCGGAAGGGAGTGAGAGAGAAAGAGAGAGAAAGAGAGAGAGGAGAGAGAGAGAGAGAGAGAGAGAGAGAGAGAGAGAGAGAGAGAGAGAGAGAGAGAGAGAGACAGAGAGAGAGAGAGAGAGAGAGAGAGAGAGAGAGAAGGTTGACGGTAGACGAATACGTAATCACAGGCTCAATATTCATCATACACACCCTTGCAACTCTGTGAAGTCACGCTGCGAAATTGTATAATACGAAGCTTAATCAAGGCTCGGCGTAGATTCGTGTAACCGCAATGTCACTCATCATTGCTCTCGCTCTCTCTGTCTCTCTCTCCCTCTCTCTCTCTCTCTCTCTCTCTCTCTCTCTCTCTCTCTCTCTCTCTCTCTCAGCAACTTTCGTTGTTGGTTATGAGTAAAATAGACCATCTGACCGTATACAAAATCGTAACGCACTGCCAAATTTATGCCGAGCGGTATTGAATAAGGGCGCATTGTGGGCAAACGCAATGCGTCCATTTTGCAGTTTTGCATTTTTTCTGTGTAAAAAAATGAGTGATGAAAAATGAGAGGGGAGGAGAGAGAGAGAGAGAGAGAGAGAGAGAGAGAGAGAGAGAGAGAGAGAGAGAGAGAGAGAGAGAGGGAGAGAGAGAGAGAGAGAGAGATTGGTTGAAGATTTACTTCATGCCTTGATATAACATTTAAGCAATAGTGTACATTTGTATGAAACGATAATTGTTGTACCGACGAAAGAATGATAAGAGGTTAAAAATAAGTGTTAGTATAAACAATAATATAAAAATAAAAGTAGGAGTGCAATTGGTTTAGATAATCTAGGATAACAGTGAAGAAAGTATAACATAAGCAGTTAAAAAATAAAAATAGAGTTCGCAAGTAAGTAGCATCTAAAGCGAATTATACAATATAAAACATAACCAAAATAATAAAAACTAAGCATGCGCTACAGAGTGTAATTATGTATACTATGTATGTATAATGCATAAAAATAATGTAAAATAAAAGTTATAGTGCAATTAGTGTAGATAATCTAGGATTATAGTAAAGAAAAGTATTAATGTAAAAAGTTAAAATAAAAATAGAGCGAGAGAGCGGGGAGGGGGTTGTGGAGAAATTGAGCAAAAGGTGTAAAAGAGCAGTGGATCTTTTTGAGAGAGCTTGCGATCCATATTGGTGTGCTTCAGCATCCATCCTCCTTTTGCTCTTTCGCTCTTGCTCTCTCTCTTTCTCTCTCTCTCCCTCTCTCTCTCTCTTGTTCATTCTCTCGTGACACTATACTTTAAACGCGCGATTTCGAAACAGAATCCAGTGACTCACTCGAAATCATTTTTCTTCGCAGAACCATCGCAGTTCTCGTAGTGTCCGGCTCCTCAAAACGTATTCAGGAGCGGAGGGCATTTTCAGTGGTAATTCAACGGTTCGCCACTGAAAGCGCCAATGTCTCGCCACTGTCGATAAATACAAAATGCATCGCTTGTCCAGATGCCTGCAATTATGCCCTTATAAGCTTAGGCGGATTCACGGTAACGAGGCACCTCCTCGATGAAATTGTGCCATTTGCTCGAATCCAAACACGATCTTCATCCCGATATGTTCGACGCGAATTTTATTTTAACGATTTACATATTTCGTTGGAGTTTCGCTTATGCAATTTATCGAAGAATAAATGCGAAACTGTTGGAAATAAATCAACTCAAAAAATGACTAAATAAATGACGATATAAAGCGATTAGAAAAAATACGAAATAAATCAATTGGAAAAATTACGAGATAAATTACGAAGTAAATCGATTGGGAAAGCCACGAAATAAATTACAAAATGAGTCCATCGGGAAAATTACAGAACAAATTACGAAATAAAAAAAATTAGAACAATTGCGAAATAAATTACTAACTAAATCCATTAGAAAAGCTACGACGTAAATTACGAAATTGATCAATTAGAAAAATTTCGTAAACTAATAACGTAATACTCCGACGATGGAATCACGCGTTATTTTGGGAACTTGTTCACGAATTCTCAAATGAATTGCGTTCCGTTCCGATATTCCCGTAAAAGGTAAAAAAAAAGTAGCTTTGAATGCATTCACAAACGAAACTCATCGCTTGGCGAGCTCACGCGCCCTTTGTATCCAGGCATGCTTTCTCTTCCGTTTGTGCTTAGGAATTCTACTTTCGAAACTTTCCCATGCGAGCTCATCCAAATATATTTGCTGGGGCGTCACCGCGAGAAAGAACATCAAGCGTCAAATGTATGAAAATTTTGACCTCAGAGTTTCTCTTATAGAAATTTTAGCATCGTGATCATCAAGATCGAGCCGTAAGATTTGCCGTAAGTTGGAACTGCAATTTCTGTATCACGAGATGCCGAAGGGATCTTTTATGGAGATGTTGGAAGTTGTGGATTTTGCGCGACAATGTACTTTTTACAGCTATATTTCAAAACCGCAAAGCAGAAGTCCATACATTTTTTTACGTAAAATAATTGATTTTGAAGAAGGATAAGTCTTCAAAATAATTTGTATAAGAATATGCTCACATTTATCTAATTCTGATTTGGTAGATATTCGGAATCACAAAATGTTGAGTATGGGGACAGTAAGTTATTGCGGGGACGGTCTCAGAAGTCCATTGTCCTCAAAATTACGTTTTCATATATATATATATATATATATATATAATATAATATAATATCTACAGGGTGAGTCACGAGAAACAGAGCACCTGAATATCTCTGTTGGATTTGAAAATGCAAAGTATGTACATATCGGAAATTGCATGGTTTGGAAAGACGCACATGGCTACCATAATATATATATATATATATTTATTTTTTTTAGTTCTTTCAAGGTCATCCAAGTTTTTAAAAAATGGAATAGCATATTTTCTCCTTGCACATTGTAGCTGGCATCTAAACAACTCAACCATGTATCATAGTACGTAGTACGACCTTCAAATGACCTTCAACCCAGAAATATTGAGTAAATAATATTTCAATGATTATTCTTATTATTATTATTATTCTGATTATTATTATTCTTATTATATATATATACAGGGTGAGGCACAAAGTGTTACAGAGAAATAGCACGCAAACTATTGATCATATCCAAAAATGTTTCAGACAAAAGTTTCACTGTTCGAGAAGGCCGTCATACTGGACCACTCTATTTTTTTTATCGGTGCAGGCGCTGAAGCTACGTCAAGGTCAACTCCACTTTTTAAAATGGAATGGTACATTTTTTCTTCAACCATCTTGCGAAGCACCTCAAGCCGCATAAAAAACATTAGGGGGTCAAAGTCGTTCAAGGTCATTCAAGGTCACCTATTAAAATGAAATACCTATGAAATATGAAATAAATAAATAATAACCAAATATTTGGTAGTAATCTGAGATATTTAGATTTGTATCATCGATACAATCGAATTCGTTTATATCAATCGACTCAGGATTTAGCCGCACTACCCCCCATTTCAGGGAACGCATTCCGTTCCGGGACACCCTGTATATTCACACTTTTGATGTATATACACGAAGGTAGTTAGTTGTACTGCAGGTAGCACAGTTGGCTCTATGTACGACCAGGTATCATCCCTCGGGCGATTCGTGTTTCGTTCTTCACCAAGACTACACGTCTTATAGCCACTCTCGGAAGCTTCAGAAAGCTCACACGCAACGAAAAGACAAATAAATAAAAGATTGCTCGAATACCTGAGGAAATAAAGCTTCGTTAGATATCACGTGTCCCGCGCGATGAAAATGTGTGGACGAAATTGAAAATGCGCTTGTCATACTATACCGACGGAGCCCAGCATCTCTCATACTAAGTAATTAAAAAAAGACTAGCTTCCTCTTCATATTCGTGCATTACAAGTTGTTCATCGTACATTTGATTTTATAAGAAAGCCTGGCGTAATGTTTGCAATAACGTTGTCATTCTTTCCCCTAGAATCCCTTAACGATGTCTTTTTTTAATAATCTTTTGCCAGAATCATATTTTTAGAAAAAAAAACCATGGATGTTTGAATTCCATTGAAAGTTCCATTTTCATAGAGAAAATTGAGGGAAAAAGGGGTTTAATGTAAAATTTGTGGACGAAGAATCGTATTGATTTATATCGAAGATCAATTATAAAAAAAAGGGCTAGTTTTCTTTTTATATTTTTATGTTATAATTTGTTCATCATACATCTTATTTTACAAGAAAGTGAGGCGTAATGTTTGCAACAACGTTGTCATTCTTTTCATCACAACACCAAAAAGCTTACGACGATTTTCAATAATTTTTTTGTTCCAGTAGGTACCATATTTTTCGAAAAGACCGCACAACTTTGGCTGCCATTGAATATTTCGTCTTCCGATTCCAGCCTCGAAAGAAGTATTTTTTTTTTCAATCGTGCTTAATCAGAGGGGAAATTGATGGAAAAAAATGTTTTTAATATAAAACTCGTGGACGAAGAATCAGATTAATATCGAAGATCAATTATCTTCGGAAGTAAATTCATCGGCGATGATTGAGCTCTCGGCTCTACAATATTCAAATTAATCGAACAAATATCTTACGTCGAATTTAAACGAATGGGGGAAGGGTCTCTTTTGTCGTATAGACTTTAATCAAACGAGATGAATCCATTTTTTCTCCCGGAGCAATATTCTCACATTGGCGGGACGCAATTTCGCGTATTTTCCATCCTGCTACAAGACACAGCGAGGAAAGTGAGAAAAAAGACGAGAGATGAGAATATTAGTCGAGTAACTCGAGGTATCGAGACGTATTCGTCGATTTGCTGCGTCCTTCGTGACTTCGCGAGAGGAGCCAGACTGGCGCCCGCAAGAATAAGATATCGCGAAAGTTGCTCACTCGCTACTCGGATAATTGAAGATGTGACAGCACAACAAGAAAAAGTGCGAGAGAGAGAGAGAGAGAGAGAGAGAGAGAGAGAGAGAGAGAGAGAGAGAGAGAAGGTCCAGTCGAGCAGCGTTGCCAGTTTAGTACAATTGTACTAAATCTGGTACGTTTTCGGAGTATTTAGTACGTCAGTACGCCTTTCGTGAATCTATTACATTTTTCATGATTTTAGGACCCTAACAAGAAAAAATGGAAACATTGATGAAATCCCTAGTTCATCCTCAATGGAAAAAGTAAACTCCCGCGCCCTCTTCCGATTGTTGCAGTCGTTAGATTTAAAGTGACCGCCAATGCCACCAATTAAGGAGGTTGGAGCGATTCAGTTGAGTCAAATGACGTTTATTGATTTTTTTTTCAATGAACCTCAAAAAAATACATACGAGGTACAGATTTGTTCTGTATATGCTATTTTTTTTAAATATACAATTAAAGGGCAAATTTATGCATTTTTATATTTTTATTACCCAAAGTGGAAAAATTTTTGTGTTACTACCAACTTGAAAAAGTATAACATTATCGATGATTATTATGAAAAAACTACGACGACGAATGTTTTATGTAATTCATAATGAAATTTTCAGTAATTTATAATTATGCCTATTCGTATTTACGTCACGAGATTATTGGCCCATGGTTTACGATGGGCAAGATGAGAATTTTTTTTTTCTAAACGTTTACAAAGGTGCAGTTTGCGTTAATCCGTTGTTAGGAAAGGTTTATCTTGGTGCTGAATAACAAAAAAAAAATTACATAACCTTTAGTGTGAAAGTCTTGCCCATCTAACCGCACGTTAAATTACATACATTAAACTATTTTTTATCTCTGGTGTTTGGTGGTGAAAAAGGTTCAAAAAATTCGTAGACTCAGTATAGTCTAAACAATAACATGTATTTTTTTTATTAAATTTAACCTTAGATTGTGACTAACGCTTCAACCTCCTTAAGGGGAGGTACCTGAGTGAACGGCGAGAAAAACAGGCAAACTTCAGGAATCTTTATCTCAAAAACTAATGTTTCGATTGGATCCGGGTTTTCTTCATTGAAAAATATGTACATTGAGGTATGTTTAGGATTTTTTTAAAATAAATTCGTTGACTGGAAGCGATTCAAACGCGATTATCTCGAAACATAGTTTTCAAAGTCGGTACCAGATGCATCTCGAAAACGGCTTGTCCGATTTTGTCCAAATTTGGATACAATATTCCTCGATAGTTTTTCTCGTTCGCCACGTAGGATTTTTTTGAAATTTCATTTTTGACGGAACTGCGACCGTTTTAATTTAACCTTCGTTTTTCGTTCGTAATTTCCGATGATCTTGGATTGCATAAACATTACATAAAAAAGCAATGGTTCAATCAATTGAAAAATTTTTGACAAAATCGGACAAACCGTTTTCGAGATACATCTGGCATCGATTTTGAAAACTATGTTTTGGGATAATCGCGTTTCAATCGCTTCCAATCAACGAATTTTTTTTTTTTAATTCCTAAACATACCTCAATGTACATATTTTCTAATAAAAAAACCCGGATCCAATCGAAACGTTAGTTTTTGAGATAAAAATTCGCGACGTTTACCTGTTTTTCTCGTCATTTGCTCAGATACCTCCCCTTAAGTACGAAAATTCAAAATTTGTTACGGTTTGGCGCTGCTGCCTAGTACCAAACGATAGATCACTCTGGCAACACTGCAGTGGAGTGAACGAGTGCGAAGAGGTGAGAAAACTATTTTAGCGCGTAGAGAGCAGCCTTCACTTTGTATTATACAATTACTCTGTGTCTTTCAATTGCCTCGCTTATTGTCGACGAGACCTACGGTCCTCCCTTTGCGCGCCTTACTCCATTCGGCGCCATTCTTCGATTACCTTTTTCTCCCAGCGTCCCACTCACATTATCATGACAAATTATTTACCCAGCACTTACCGTATTTCGAAACATTTATCATTCGAAAATTTTTAATTAGCCAAGAAACGTAAATACATTATTTAATTATTTTTTAGTTATAGAGGGTTATTGGACATTGGACCTTTTCCCTAGAAAGGGCTTTACTAAAGGTCATTTGCAACAAATTAACCCCTGTCAACTACGGGTCGACAATTCGTGGTTTTCGACTTATCATGGTATTGAGATTTTTTTGAAATTTTTAGACTTATTACAGACAACGAATAGCTGTTAAAAAAATACTCGACTCTGGGCACTCAATTGATCAACTGAAAGCTTATAAATGAATGGTAATGTCGAAAAAAATCCATGCCCGAAATTCCCACAATCTCAGAAATCAACGATCTTACAAGGCGAGAATTATATTTTTTCTTGTAAATAAAAAAAAAACAATCGACGAGAATTATGCGAAAAAATGTATGACACCCGACATTACGGAAATACGTTCCTTATTTCATGAGCTTTTTAAGAATGCTACGAAAGTTATTAACTTTTGCACGAGTTTGTAATCCCGTCGATTTTGGAAAAATATACAAAAAATAATAATTTTCGCCATTTAAGATCTTTTATTTCTGAAATTATGTGAATTTGGGGTACACATTTATTTTTAAGTGATCTTTAATTTATTAGCTTACTCATTTTCCACCCCTATTTGATAGGGGTTTATTTGTTGCAAAATACCTCTAGCAAAACCCTTTTTATGACTTTTTAAAACATTTTCAGACACAAATTGTTACAAACATTTGTTACAAAAAACAAATAAGTACAAAAAAACTACTCTAGTCTGGGCACTCAATTGATACTTTTTTGAAAGCTGATAAATGAATAATAACGTCGAATGAAATGGATGCCCAAAATTTCCACAATCCTAGAAATAAACTACCTTAAATGGCAAGAATTATATTTTATTTGTACATTTTTTTAATCCACAAAAATTACTCGAAAAAAAATGTTTGACACTTGGCATACAAATTACGGAAATCTGTTACTCATTTCATGAGCTTTTTAAAAAGCTACGAATGTTATTAATTTTCGCTCGTTCGTAATCGCGGCGACTTTTGACAAATTTACGAAAAAACGATAACTTTTGCCACCTAGGATCCTTCCTTACTGACATTATGGGGATTTTGGACATTCATTTATTCTAAAGTGATCCTTCATTTATCAGCTTTCAGAAATGTATCAATAGGGATGTTTTCAGTAACCAAGAATTGAAGAAAATATTGTTATGAGGTGATAGCTTATAATGAAAGTCATGCACAGAAGTGTCTATTTTGTTTTATTTTGGTGAAAATTGTAGATTCATTTAGATAAATAAAGTGTAGAAAAATATCTATAAATCACGTGACAAAGAAAACCAATCGGAGAGCATAACGTCACAATTTGCAAAACACGAACAAGTCGACGCTCTAAGCATACTGCTTATACTAGGCTGTTACTGTATACTTCGTCTTAAAATACAATTTGTGAGATTTATCGATTGATTTTGAATTTTACTCGAACTGTAATAATGGAGACTGGATTCGTGAAGGCAAATAGTTCGAATTTGTCTAGGATTTACTGCATAATGGTGGCTTAGTTCTTTACGACAAACAGTGACTTCTGCTATGCAGAATTAAGAAATGTGAAGACTTCCATGTAAGGATACCCCAAACAATTGTTATTTGTGCAAGAAACAACGTATATATCATTAACCTTTTAAGGATGGGGAAATTGCAATTGAAATCAATTTTTTTTACATGAAAGATATGAATAAAATCGATGAATTTCTCAATTGGAGTCCCAAACCTAACTGCTGGTCGATATATCGACCAGCCCCATCCGCAACGAAAAGTCCAATTCTAAATATTCAATTACAAAAGGTTGAAAGTGTATTCCTATGTAATTTGATGTGCTAAATACTGGAAAATAATGAAAAAATCCTAGTGGTATCTTTGACCTTGAAAATGGCCTTTTCAAGGTCAATTTTTTTTCTCTGCTAGTTTGGTCTCAAAATTCATATACTCACATTGTGGATGCACTGAGTACAACAAAATAGGCATATATGTTGTAAATGTCATCCTGAAGAATATTTCAAGGCGCCAGTTATCATAGAACAAGCTTCGTCAGTAAACATACTCACTGCCCAAAGTATGTCAATTTTGATCTTCAATTCACGTTAAAAATGAGTTTTGCGATACGTGGTACTATTGTTTTCGTATTCAGCGCATCAACAAAGGTAAGTACGCCAACTTTTAGGCCGAAAAAATGACCTTGAAATAGCAATTTTCAAGGTCAAAAAAATATCCAGACATTTTCACAATATTTTGGCCATATTCAATATATTAAATTTTCCATGAAAAACATTAAATATTATGTACCCCCTGGCTGGTCGATACATCGACCACTCCCGTCCTCAAGAGGTCAATAATATTACAAACTCTGTAATAATTAGAACAGATGTTTCGTTTTACAACTTGCTTTGTTTTATTTAATTGCAGGTCTTCAGGGCATTCATACGGTGATAAATAGAATTTACAATTCATCCTTGAACTTATTAGTTTTGAAGTATTCATCATTGTGTTTGTTTGGAGACCCGTATTTTGCAGAGTATGACGTCATGCGCCGTTAAACGACAGGTCCGGACGTCTTGGCGTGTATTTTTAAACGGGTGAATTAAAACGCGATTTTTGAAGAATTGACTGCATGTAAATACATAAAATAGACATTTAGAGGTAATAATAGAGCAACATCTAGATGTAAACAATAGGGTAACACGCCTATTGAGTGTCCAGAGTGAAGCAGTTTTTCTACAATTACTTGTTTTTGGTAACACGTCAGAAAGTTCCTAAAAAATGTCAAAACCACCATAAGTCGGAAAACACTCATTTTCGACCCCTAGTTGGCAAGGGTTAAATTGCTACAAATTACCTCTAGTATTACCCCTTTCAAGTCGAATTTCTAATCCCCCTATATAAGTATCTGCATGGATTTTTAAAATAAATATTTGTAGCACTAAAAATACTGTAACTGTTATTAAGGGGTGAGATGCGGTTAGAATTTTCAAAAATCAATTTTTTTACATTTTATTGAAGTATGATGTTTCGAAAATATTCCCTGAAAATTTCAAATCAATCCGATGAATAGTTTCCGAGATATCCGACAATTAGTGAAGGGGCGTCGGGTCTCCATGGCAGGTAGGTTACGAGCAAGATTATCGCCCTTTACCTCCAATTGTTATGGATGCTGTAAAACCAAATTATGAAGATCTGAGTAATGATAATTTACTCTCTAGGTGTATCGGTGGCTTCAATCAAAACAATAACGAAAGCTCCAATCAGCTGATTTGGAAAATAAGCCCAAAAACCGTGTGCAGTAGCAGTACTATTGTAGAAATTGGTGCATATGCTGGTGCTTGTGTATTCAATCAAGGTACACACACATTGTTAGTGATCATGATACACTTGTAATTAATTGTGGACCCAATTCTCACCGGTATACAGAAAGAATCGATTCTCAACGTATAGACGTGGCTGACAAACGCGCGAACGATAATACCCGGGAAGGCAGAATGCTTCGAAAACAACAAATTGATATTTTGCAAGTTTCCACATCGGCAGAAGCCCTATTGTATGAGCCAGGAATTGATGATTCGATGTAAGTAATTTTTTAATTAGTATTTCTATACATAAATCAAGTGTAAAATTGGAAAACTCTTTCAGAAATTTTCAAAAATGTATCAGTCAAAAACTATGAACTTTAGCAAAATTAAAAAAAATACTTTAGTTTTAAAATTGTCCAAAATATTTATAAAAATAATTCGTCCCGAAAAACTTTAATTTTTTGAAAAATTGTTTTAACAATTGGCTATAAACGATTAAAGGCACAACTTTTCGTAAAAAAATCCTGATATTCGGATTCAGCGGATCGAATTACATAAAAAGAGTTTAGCTTCATCCATTGAGCTCAACATTTTACGAACATAAAATACCGTAGCTACATCGAAAAACTTTAAACGCGTTTTTCTCGAAACTATGTTTTTCAAGTCGGTGACCACTATAATTCAAAAACCACTCGATGAATTTTGATGAAATTTGTGCTTATTGCTAGCATAAAAAACTAGTCCTTAATCGAAGGATTTTCATTTTTGTTGAAATTTCTTTTTTTTAAACAATAAACAAGCGATTTTTTGGTCGAAAATCTAAAGTTATCTGTCGGAAGCCGCTATTTTGTTAATAAAAAAGCATCGATTAAGGACTAAATTTATTATTAAACTAATGATTTTTTTTCGATTTCAGGAGATCCAGTAAAACAACAAAGGTCCAGGTCCAACAAAGATGGCGATATTTTTATAAATAATCGATATTTGTCTTTGAAAATTTGTACAAGTCAAGTTGAAATATAACATAAAAAGTCTGTGGAACGATTTTTATAAAACAAACTTAATTACTATGAAAAAAATATTGAAAATGCTCGTTTTTTTCACGCCTCTGACTGCATCTCACCTCTTAACCCTTGCACACCTGACGGGCCATATGCTGTCCCAGTCTGGAATTTTTTTTTTTAATTACGGCTGGGACAACGTATGTCCCAGTCACTGAAAGGCATAGGCGCATTTCAGTGGTGAAGAATTCGCACTCTTATTGAGCAAGTTTCAGACAAAAAAGTTATTTCATCGTAACAATCACTTGGCGGAGAAATAACTGTTCCCGGTAATGAGGCGCACTAAACTGATTATTTTCGCCGTATTGAACCGGTTAAACTGCTTGAATCGTATTTTTCAAAAGTAGTATCTGAACAGCATCATGAACACATCATGAACGGCATAGCATTTTTAATAGCATTTATAGTGAATATAGTGCCTGCATAGTAGTTGTAAATACTTACTACTTAATAAAATAAAGTACATAGTACATTTCAAAGCCAATACTAATACTACTATTACCTCCAACTACTATTGCCTTCTAAATAAGATGCCTTCTACTACTATTGCCTCATACAAGATGCCTTCAACTACTATTGCCTTCTACTAGACTACTATAGGTTTATATAAGATACCTTAAACTACTATTGTCTTCAACTACGTGTGCCTTAAAAGGCAATACTAATACTACTATTGCCTCCAACTACTATTGCCTTCTAAATAAGATGCCTTCTACTACTATTCCCTCATACAAGATGCCTTCAACTACTATTGCCTTCAAAGGAAATATTGGGTTGGTACAAAAATTTTGCAACACTTTTTTTTCAATTAAAATATTTTTCCTAATAATAAAGTTCGAGAACATTCGAGAATAGGAAATACAAGAATAGTCTAGAACCTTCCATGCCGCAGGATATATAAGCGAGTCAGATGTTCCGCGGAGTCAGTATGAGCAAAGATGGATCAACGTGCACTTCGAGCAATCGCATATTACGAATTCTTGCAAGGGCATTCCGTAAGAGCTGCAGCCCGTAATATGTGCAGTACGTTCAAGGCTAATGTAGTTAATTATTCAACGGTCTCCCGTTGGTATCAGCGTTTTCATTCTGGCGATACATCTTTTGAAGACAAACCTAGGTCCGGCAGGGAATCGATTGTGGACGATGAAGAACTGCGAGCACTTATAAAGGCAAAGCCTAATATGTCGTCACGAGAGTTAGCCAACAAACTCAACTGCAGTCATCGTACTATCTTTCGACATTTACAAGAGATAGGATATAGGAAAGTTGATTCGTCTTGGATACCGCACAATCTCAGCGAATCAAACAAAGCAACACGCATGTCCATCTGTCTTTCACTCCCGCATCGTCCGCAAAGAAAGGATTTTCTTCAAGAAATAGTCACTGGGGATGCAAGCTGGGTGTTGTATGTTAATCACATGCGCAAGCGTCAGTGGCTATCGAAAGGGGAAAAACCAGAACCGACCGCTAAACGGCCCCGTGAAATGAAGAAAGTTTTACTCTGTTGTTGGTGAGATTCTGAGGGCATGCTCTATTACGAATTTCTGCCAACCAACACCACAATACAGGCAGAGATTTATTCTGCACAACTGCAAAAGGTGGCTAAAATGATGAAACAGAAAAGGCGTAAACATCTTCATGTTCGGCTTCTCCATGACAATGCTCGACCCCACGTCGCTAAGATGACACAAGAAACTATTTCGCAGCTAGGATGGGAAGTTCTACCATACCCACCGTGTTCACCAGACTTGGCACCTACCGATTATCACCTGATTCGAGCTTTGATGAACTATTTACGGGATAAAAAATTTGATGATCTGTCAGATCTCAAAAATACATTGGACGACTTTCTTAATTCACGATCAAAAGAATTCTGGTCTGCGGGCGTGCAAAGTCTACCAGAGCGTTGGGCAAGAGTTGTAGATGCGGAGGGAGCCTACATTACTGAATAATCGTTTATTGTTAAAATAAAATATTTTTCTTTTTTACTCGTGTTGTGTGTTGCAAGATTTTTGTACCAATCCAATACTAATACTACTACTAATACTACTTAACAAAATAAAGTACATAGTACACTTCAAAGGCAAAGCAGGGTAGGTACTTAAATTGTCTATTGGAGGTGGACTCTCGTATTAGGTAGCTGCGCATGAAACCGCGCATTTTGGTTTATCTGGTTTATTCAAAATCGGGATTATTCAAAATGTTTCCCATCGGAACAGCCAACCTGGGTCCATCTTCCAGCCAATAATCGGATTGCAGGCAAAAAGAATTCGGCTTCTTTAGAGCCAATCCAGTCAAGTGCTGAGCCGTAAGCGCTGACTGCATTGACCGGAAGAAATGGTAATCGGAGGGAGCGATGTCGGGGGAATAATGGCGGGTAGGGTAGGATTTTCCAGTTCACTCCTTCCAAGTACTTCTTAACCAGTTGAGCAACATGCCGCCTCTCGTTATCGTGCTGTAAAATCAACTTGTCATGGCGATTCTCCCATTCCGGCTTCTCATGCAGAGCTTGCTTCAAACGCATCAGTTGCAGTTGACAACGTTGCCCAATGGTAGTTCCCGGGGCTTTCAGCGGCTCGTAATACACGACAACACTCTTTTAGGTAGTCGCTGGCTTTGTTGTCCATAGAGAGATCATCACTTTGGAAGTGGCGAAAGCACTCTTTGCACGTTGTCCTCGATGGAACATCTTCGCCATACACTTCCTCTGGCACAACACGATACACTCCGCGTATGATTCACCCTCTGTTGATCGGAGGATCGACGGTTCCATCTATCGTACTCGGTGTTGTTCTTCGAGATATTTTAACACCCGTTGTACAAGCAAACGAGGGATCGGGATCCTTTGCGAAGGAAGAAATAAGCAAGGAAGAAAAGGTGCAGAGGCATGGTGCGAGGGAGGCACCCTCCATCTGTCTGTTTGTTCCGCAAAAGCCTTTGGCTAAAAGGCTGTTGACGGATTGGCAAAAGTTACGGAGATCGATACATAAATGTATATCGGAGGCCCTCTTCCACTGTACAGCCCTTCGAGGAACTGTTCTGCCTGTGGCCTCTTTTTTCGCCACCCTTCTTCATGACTCCATAAACCGTCCCGACGTCTTCGTCATCCTCACCGTCGACGTTTATAAATCTTATCGAGAACGGTTGAAGTGTTATCTCGCTTTTTTTCCAGGGGTTGCTTGTTTTTTGAATAGAATTTTCGTTTGATTTGAGTTTGGCTTCGTTCGAAAATTAAAGGGTTAGGTTACTGTGAATATTTCAACAACAAAAAAATCGTCGATTGAGGCGACTTAAATTGAAGAGGAAGGGCAACTTTAAACACTTATTTCTCGAAACTATGTCTTTCAAAACGGTAGACACGATTTCTAGTCATCTAATGAAGGGATTGACTAAAAATTTGGTACAATTATTCAGTGAAATGGTTGTTAAGTCTTGACCGACGTTTTTATTCGTGACACTTTTTTCCTCATTAGTTATTAACAATGTCATGTTTCCTCGAAAAATCGAAAAGAAGATTTGAAAAAGTTTTCGATGTTTGACACACGGCAACAAAAAAAAATCAGTCAAATCTTAGCCAATGTCCTATGTTGAGAAAAAAAAACTCGTTTTCTTGTGTCTGATTTTGTTGTGTCCTTCACGAGATTGCTTATGACTTCTTTAGCTATAAATAGTTCTGTTACGAAATTTGGTACACAACTTTGTTGATGTCCATAGAAATAAATGTCCAATGATTTTCCAATTATCCTACTTATTCGTTCCAAATTAATTTCGTTTGATGACCATGATTTTCGTGTCGTCACAGTAGCCTAACCCCTACGTCAAGCAAGGTTGAAATTGAGTAATGAAAGAGAGAATAAATTTTGGTGAAAAAAACCGCGAAGTTGAGACGATGATTATCAGAACGGTCGACTAAGCAGGCACGGAAATTCGAAGACAAATCGATGAACCTGGCAAGGAGACTCCATCTCAGTGGGAGTTGAACTTTTCAAAGTCCGACGGCCCAATGCCAACCATAAATTACCGGATCTTTCTTATGCTTTACCATCAACTAAAGGATACGGAAAAATCTCATCATGACAGAAAATGATTCACAAAATTATCGTGGATAACAAAACTCATCTACGTGTAATTTGCAATATTTGTCAACGTTAATTAATTAATTTTTTCTTTGAGCTTTGCTTGTAAAAATATTGAACAAAAATAATTAACAGTCACGAATGCGTGAACAAGATATAAATATTCGTGGAATACAGAATGTATATAAATTAGGAAAGGTGAACGGGATGGGGGAAAAACAAATTAACATAATTACTATTATATAAACTATATATATATATCCCCACGCACACACTTATAGATAAAATGTGTAATACAAAATTACTCATATTATAAATAATTAGCCATTTTATATTTATTGAATATCTATGTAACTAATAATATGCATTGAATATAAACATTCAAGAAATATTCAATGATTTTTCGTTTTCATATTATAAAGAAATTATCATACGTACGTGTAAATGATGAATATAAATACGATTATAGAATATATTCATGGGATATTTCACGCCATTTCAGCTAGCTCGTGAAACCGACCATTTTCGGTTTTCCTGATTTTTTTTGTACAATTATACCCCATGAAAGCAATATCCACACCAGTATTTCGATTTTTATCTCTTCTCTTAAACGACTTATCATTTTCCAAACAATGTCGATTTCAGAAATTTTGGGAACGTTTAAACGCTGATAACTTTTGAACTAATTGAGATATCGACAAATGGCACTATATAATTTTGTTTCAGTTTGAAGTCTACTTTCGTTAAAAAATATGAAAAAAATTATGAATGATCAATGTCAACATTTTTTATGCTTCTAAGTGAGAACTATTTTTTTAAAAGATGATTAGCTTTTTTGATTTTTTAAAAATATTCTGTAAAATAGAGTGACTCATTCTATTCTTTTAAGACTAGTCTCATCGTGGCCCCATTTTTCCTTCTATTTTTTTGAATTAATTATATTTTTTGTAAACGATTTTTATCATTTTAATGCCCAATAATGCTATTAATGATTTTGTGGTTTCGAATTCGGCTTCGACAAGCCTGAAACGGTTTATTTTTACTTTCTGCTGAATTTAACGAAAAAAAATCTTTATTCGAAAACATTTTTTTTGTTAAATTTTGATGACAAATGAAAACAAATGATGACAAATGAAAAATAAACCGTTTCAGTGCTGTCGAAGCCGATTTGGAAATCACAAAATCATTGAAAGCATTATTGCACATTAAAATTATAGGAATCGTTTAAAAAAATATGATTAATTGAAAAAAAAATATAAGAAAAAATGGGCTCACGATGTGACTAGTATTCAAAATCATAGAATGAGTCATTCTGTTTAAGAGAATTTTTTGAAGAAAGGTATGGTGATTACCATACCTGATTACCATTTTTGGCTTTCTCGATTTTTTTCTCTAAAATTGTAACCTATAAAAAGAATATCCACATCAATTTTTAGATTTTCGTCTCTTCTCTTTTAGGAGTTATGATTTTCCAAAAAATGAAATCAGTACTGATTACCATCAATGATGGTGATAAGTTATCAGCGTTTAAACGTTTCCAAAACTTCTGGAATCGACATTTTTTGGAAAATCATAACTCAGTGTCTAAACGTTTCGAAAACATCTGAAATCGACATTTTTTGGAAAACTATAACCCCTAAAAGATAACAGACGAAAATCTAAAAATTGATGTGGATATTCTTTTTATAGGGTACAATTTTACAAAAAAAATCAAGAAAGCTAAAAATGGTCGGGGTCACCGGCTAGCTGAAATGGCGTGGAAGAATCCCATAGATATGTGTACTGAAAATCTTATCGATTTAAAAAATAAATATATGAAAACGATTAAGTAGATGAATATTCAAAAAATATTCAATGACTTTTAATTTTAATCTTCTAAAGTCATTATCATATTATACATACAAGTATAATATTAAAATGAAAATAAGATGTAGCAATAAATCGTTTTTTGTTTGTTCAACATACTAACAATAAGTTTCTTTCGAACCAAAGTACGATATATTTCGTTCGAAATATTCCCTCGATCCGAGCGCGATTTGAGCCCTCGGCTATGCACGTGAAATTTCATTCAGCGATATACAAACGATACGATAATAAACGATGACGTTTTGTAGAATTCAGGAATACGAGCGACATAATAAGTTCGACGATTTTACGAGAGCTATCGGGCTCTCGGGTTCTTTCTCTACGCTCCCCTTCCTCGCTGGTCGCTCTCTGTCTCTCTTGTTCTCCCTATCTCAATTGAATCGAGGATAAAATCAGCGATTGCCGACCATTGGCATATGCGATAAAACGGTGCAAAGGGATCGTGCATGCGTGTGCAGCCTCCCCCCGTACTCGTATATCTACGTATATATCGCTTTTATCGATTGATCGGGTCATCGTAAAAACAATTGCCTCTGCTTACTCTCTGTCAGGGCGGGTAACTTTTTTATTTTCTTTCGTTTCTCGTCTCCCCTCCCCCCGATACGAGCTCCCGTTTTATTGGCGATTTTCCTTTAGCCTCGGGATTTAGTGTATAATATCGTGTTTGTGGAAAAATCCCTAGGTTTTGTTTTTAGCCCCACGCAAATGTTGAACTTTAAAATACTCATGGGCTACCTACTTAATTGAACCATTATAGCAAGCTAGCCCGAAAGTGATATTTAAAAGGAAAATCTTCATGCCTCGTATCAATAAACTTTCTTCCATGGAAAACTCGTAAAAATCATCCCATATGTACACGGGGGTGATTCATTTACTTCTATGATCTTTTTTAGTTTTCCAGGAATAATCATTTAACATTTTTTTCGCGATTTCCTGGAGCATTGATTCTAATTTTTTTTTCTCCTTTTTGTATGTATATCATTATTACTTTTCCGGGAAAAAGCATTAAACTTTTTTTTCACGTTTTCCTGCAGCATTGGTTTTCATTTTTGTTCTCTTTAGTGCTCTCTTATAAGGAACATAACCTAAGTGTCCACCTTCGATTTTGTTGAAACTCATATATGTGATAAAGCATTTGAAACTGTTAGACACGTATTTTTTTTTATCAGTGGAAAAACGGGTTTAGATGGCGAAGCAACCTCTCAAAGAAAGACGTGTCAACCCTTAATGTTTTTTTCAATACTTCCATAGTGGATTTTTCATCGCTTGACATTAGAAGAATTTTGATTTTCGTTGCATTCGGATCGGTGGACTGTTTGTGGGTGACACTGCAAAACTACCCCTCGACACGACTTTCTTTGAGGGCTGGTTTTCACCCTCGAAACCGTTATTTCGCAGATAAAAAAAATACGTGTCGAATAGTTTGCAATGCTTCATCACATATATGAGTTTGAACAAAATCGAAGGCGGGCACTTAAGTGATATTCCTCATTAAAATAAGTATTTTTTTATCATCTGAACGTTAATATATGATCGTCTCAAACCTAGTTTTTCAACTTTTTATCCAAATCTGAAGCATTCACACCAGTGAAATTGATTCTGGACACTTGTCATTTTTTTTTATTTCGCATTTATTGATCATTTTTACGTTCTAATCACTGATGTTTTATATTCCCATCAAAACAAGCTCATGAAGGCAAATATTAAGTAGAAGCATTATAGATTTAAATAAAAACATTATAATGTCATTTCGGCGTAGCAGAATATACATTTTCTGCGTAAAAAAGAAAAAGCTTATTTCCATTAAGTGTCCAGAATTAATTCTCCTAGTGTACATTGGTGTTCAGTTCGTCATTTATCTATTGCTTAACAGTGCACTTCGTGGCGATGACACGAGTAACACACTCGCAAAGAAAGTATACATACAAAAAAGAGAAATAAAAAAATTCTCTTTTCTCGAAAGCTACAAAAGATCGTAGAACATACATGGAGGTTATGCGATACGTATTGATACGAGGCATCTAGATTTTCTTTTTGGATGTCCCTTTTCGGGCCACCCTATATATATGTGTATATATATATACATCCAGGGTGGACCATTTAACGTGATCACCCCAAATATCGCCGTTTCCTTTAGAGCGACGAAAACAAACCTAAAATATTTTGGTGAAAAATCATTTCAAGGTCATGATATCATAGGTCGTTGGATTCGTCTGAATATGAGTTACAAAGTCTTAATAACAAAAAAAAAACATGAACTCATTTGAAAAACCATTGATGACCTTGAGAACGGAAAAACTATGGCCTTGGCAAAAATGAATTTTTCACCACTCTATCAGTCCTTCAAAATCAATCAAATTATTACCTCCTGACATTTTTTCGTCACTCTAATGAAAGGCAACGGAGATATTTGGGGTGGTCACATTAAATGGTCCACCCTGTATATGTGCGTGTGTGTGTGTGTGTGTGTGTGTGTGTGTGCAGATAAACGTTATATATTACATGGTTGTATATGGTTACGCGAAGAGTCTAGGGAGCAATGGTCCCCGTCAAGTTTCTGCATTCACTATATACGAGGTAACTTCGAAATATCAATTAGTTGGTGGTATAACTATAGATATACTTACCTACCATGTGGGAGTCAGGATTGTCGCTTCTGTGCAGAGCACCAATTCACTATTTCTCTCTCTCTCTCTCTCTCTCTTTCTCTCTGTCTCTCTCTCTTGCACACACACACACACACACACACACACACATGCGCGCGCGTGCACACATGGTCCCTTCCTGTCTTTGTGTCTCTCAGGACTGGAGAGATTCGCACGAGAGGACCGTCGCGCAACTTCTCAAATACAATACTTGCCTATCCTTCACTCACCGACTATTCGGACATTCACAATACGTCACGCGAGAGGATATCTGCCGTTAGTTGAATTCACGAAACTCGATTACGACAATTAATAAGCGAGACGTCGCCAGGTGGAACGAGCGACCAGACTTGAGAGGTCTCCGAATTCCCTTGTTTGTTGACATATGAATATACATGTACATACACATGTATACATACGTGCAGATATATGAGGTATTCCACGTGAATCCGGTGGACCTTTACCCTGAACCCCGCTGATTCGATTTTTTAAAATCTGATTCCATTGACTTTAAAGGATACCCAGAATTTTTTAAAGATTTTTCGAAACAACCCTGTCAACAAAAAAAATCTCCGAAAAAAACAACACGAATAAAAAATCTGAAAAAATTCCCAAAAATGCGTGATTATGTGAAAAAAATGTCAAGCTATCACCCGCAGTGGGAGTATGATTTTTGCTGTACTTTCCGAGCGATTAACGTTTAAAAAATCCGAAAAATTGACTGCTAACTGTTCAAGGTCCATGATTGTGATTTGGTTATTCATGAATGGTCAAAAAAATGTGTTGTGGGTATCAAAATATTTAAGTATCCGCTCGAAGTAAGCGGTTCGTGAATTTTTCGGATTTTTTTTTAACGTTAATCGCTCAGAAAGCACAGAAAAAATCATACTTCCACTGCGAGTGATAGTTTGAAAATATTTACATATAATAACGCATTTTTGGATTTTTTTTTAGATTTCTAAATCGGGGCTTTTTTTCGGAGATTTTTTTTTTACTACGGGTTGTTCCGAAAATGTAAACAAAATCAGGGTGTTTTTTAGAGTCATAGAATCAGCTTTTTTTAAATCGAATTGGCGGGGTTCAGGGAAAAAGTTCACCAGATTCACGTGGAATACTTCACATATATATAGTAAGCAAAATGTAGGTTAATATTCCTGACAAACTCAACAAGAAATACATCAAATAATTTCAATTCATTATTTTTGTTCGTAATTTTTATGTACATATTATACACGTACAATCTCTCATATATATATATATATGTCTGTAAGCGAAGAATGAATTTTGCGAGTAAATCGAATGGAGAAAAAGTATTTAGCGCTACCACTTAAACTTAGGTTAGACATATTAAATTCGACGTGAATTATCGTTAGATATAGGCAATAATATTACTTGAAAGAGATCGACTTAAAACATGTTATTTTTTTACAGTAGACATTTGAAATAAATATATATATATATATATATATATATATATATATATATATATATATATATATATATACCAGGTGTGTAAGTATGAAACCGGAATTTTTGTACAGAAAAAACACGTTTATTGTAATGATATGATACAAAGTATCATATCATTACCGTAGGTACATCCGCCAGTTGTTGTTGTGTTTGAGCGTCGTCTTCGTCCAACAAAGCTTGCAGATCAGCGTCTTCAAACTTTTTCGGTGGTCTTCCACGTTCTTCGTTCCTCACGTCAAAATCGCCACTTTTGAACCGTTTGAAGCACTCAAAACACTGTGTTTTACCGAGAGCATGCTCACCAAACGCCTCCACAAGCATTCGATGCGATTCGGCTGCGGTTTTCTTCAGATGAAAACAGAAAAGTATTGCTGTCGGCGAATCGTAATTTGTTGGCACAGAACTCGACATGTTTATCTCTAATAAACTAATGCTACTCAATGAAACTCGTGTTATTGTGAGTTGGAAATCTTTGTCGGATATCAATACAATAACAAGACACCGCTGACGTGATGTGTCGGTAACTGCATCGACATCTAGCGCCACCTATGGGCAAATTCCGGTTTCATACTTACACACCTGGTATATATTGATTTATCTTCTACTCAAATTTTGAAGATAAAAAAATTGAAAAAATATATATATACATGTATATACATTTCATTTCTACTAAAATTTTCCAAAAATGTACACTGTAGAAATTAATAAAAAAATTCACTCAAGCCGCGTCCAACAATATTAGTCGGATTAAAAAAATGAATGTCAAGTTCAATCGTTCTGACTCAAGTGTAAAGAACTGAATAATTTTTTTTCCCATTCCATTTACACAGAAAGTTTGTTCTTCGCGTGCAAACTTTAATAATTGATCGAACAACTGGTATTCGCCAAATCAGATTCAAAATTCTCAAAGCTGGTCCTCACAGGATTAAAACACTTTGTGCTTAATATTCAATATCACTATCTTGGTGCTTAATAACTCGATATTATTATTATTATTTAATAATTCGATGTGTAATTGTAATTTCAGTGGTAGAGATTTTAAAAAATACTTTTCTTTCCAATTACGGCACAAATGTATGCTTTTTAAAATAGTTGTAAATTATGTGAAAATCGTGATATCGTTATTGAGTTATTCCGGCAGAAATTCGAGTGATTCCAGATGGGAGCGAAATTTTCGCCGTTGAGAGGAAATTTCCAGTTAGCCAAACCGCAATCCGATCCAATTAAAGTCGACAAAACTGACGAAATACAAGCATAACGAGGGAGAAAGCAAAATGCAACGATCGTATCAGAAAATACGGGAAAAAAACGAATCTAAAAATAACAGATACGAATCCTCCCTTGGAATATAGGGCGGGATAAAAAAATGAAAGCGTATTTGATAAAAATTTCATTCCCGTTATCATTTTCCTCTGTAGCGTGGGGTTGTTTCAGCAGCGCGCCAATTCTCGTATGTTTTATTGTCCACGACAAATATCCCAGGGCGGGCGCGGTAATCCCACATGACGACGAATCACTAAATCGGGTCACGGTTTCCTGCATCCACGCGAAACACGCATTTGAATGAAAAGCTGCGAGAGATATGTGCACACATCACACCGAGTGGGGATGACTGGGAAGGGGATCGCGGTAACACACGTCGGGTATTAAGAGCCACGCACACTTATACGACTCATGCGAGAACCCTCCTCTACTTACCACTACACATATGATATATATATATATATATATATATATATATATATATATATGATACATCGAATAATTCGATAATTCGAATTCGAGAAATGTCCTCGTAACATTCAATTTTCCCCAAACTGAACGATGTATAAAACGCATTGTCTTCGAAATTACCTTTAGATAAATGTGAGCATATTTACGTATAGGTTAATTTAAGGAAGGTCCTGAAAACAACCACATGTGCTGATAGCAAAGCTTACGAACGTATAATGGGCCCCGAATATAGTTTTCCTATATATATATATATATATAAATTTGTGTAGAATATTGATTCTATTGACCTGATTTTTTTAAATCATGCACCGTATTCATGCCGGGTTTATTGACTCACCATAACAATAATTATCTTCCAAAAGCCAGCGGAAATCAATAAAACGGCTCCGACAAAAATTAGCCGTGAAATAAAACCCGCAGGGTGAAATACTGCACGATGGAGCAACAAAACCAACGGCGCTAAAATTTCAACGTCAAGGCAAGGCAAATGGAATTGGATCAATTTAGTGTACTCATCGTTGTGGTTTAGTATTTAATGGATGTGTAATGTGATTTAATATGCAGAGGCGCCGCAGCACTGTGACCTCAAGGTATCATACAAATTTAATATACTATTTTATGCAATATTATAATTATCTCATATTATGTCATCTATAATATACAATCTTGCATTTTATGTATAAATAATCATATATATATATATATATATATATATATATATATACACACTTATATATTTTTTTTTATGGAATTGAGTAATCATATGCGAAATATTCCAAGTAGTTGTTGATTAAAATGTGGGCTTGTAAATAATTGCATGAAGAATTATAATATATAGAATACTCCATTCCGCTCCGATATAATATATTACAAACATACAATAGATATTGTAATAATATACGATATAATATTTATCATATTTTTATGATATCATATTGTACCTTGTTTTATATTATAATATTTTTTGTATATATTCAGTGTACAATAGATTGTTACTTGTTTATGAATACAATACTTTTATATATTTATTTATACAGGGTTAGTCACGAGAAATACAACATCTGAATATCTCTGTTGAATTTGAAAATATGAAGTATGTACAAATCGGAATTTGAATGGTTTGGAAGAACGCACATGACTATCCTAATATTGTTTATTCCATTTTTGTCGATTTTTTCAAGGTCATCGAAGTTTTTCAAAAATAGTATGGCATATTTTATCTCATTGCAAATTTTAGCCGGCATCCAAACAAATTCATCCAGGTAAAAAAGTATGACCTCGAAATGACCTTCAACCAAAAAAAAAAAAAAAATAAATAATAATTCCACGTGTGAGAGTTTTTCTTTATTTCTGTTACACTATGATTCCTGTGAGCCCGGTTACATTCGAACGTGTCACAATAGCACAACAGAGTAACTGGTTCAGTAACGACAGAAGATTTACGAAACACCTTCACCTATTCGCATGTACACAATCATTTTTATCAGCTACTTCTGAATACCTTCTTGCTATCACATTTCTGAAGTTCTTACATTTTTTAACGTAACAGAAATAAAGCAAAAACTCGTTCAATTATTATTTATTCAATATCTCTGGGTGGAAGGTCAGGGTCACAATCCGAGCCCCCCCCCCCCCCCCCCGATCCCCCCCTTCGATTGAGCTAAAATTTTGTACGAATTCGCTTTTTAATATTTTAAGACAACCCCTAAAGAGATTTTTGGCGTCGCGCAACGGTTTTGTGGGTTTGGATTTGTTTGTTTAGACATAACGAAGAGCAAGATAACATATACAGGTATAAACTGAGACGTATCAGATATAGATATAGTCTTGATTTGGGGTTGGCCTTGAAATATTAAAAGGAAGGTTTGTCCAAAAGTTCAGCTCGATCGGAGCGGGGAGGGGCTTTCTGAACCTTAGCCAAAGATCATTTGACGGTCAAACTATGTTACATGGTTGAATTCGTTTGGATACCGGCTACAATGTGCAAGGAAAAAAAATATGCCATTCTATTGTAAAAAACTTTGATGATCGTGAAAAAAAAACCGAAAAAAATGAAGTTTACCAAAAATATGATGATAGCCACGTGCGTTCTTGCAAACCATTCAAATCCCTATATGTACATACTGCGTATTTTCAAATCCAACAAAGATATTCAGATGTTTAGGCTCATATAGGCATCATATATACATCTTCTCTGCGGCATAGAAAGTCTCACAGCTGTGTATCCCTTATGAGTGCTCCCCTCGAAGTCATATTGTCGTCACATGATAATTTACAATAACACATCCAAATGAAGCAATGTTGTTCTCAGGCGAATATGCATACAGTGAAATCATCAGACTAGCAAAATCGGCTCACGAATATCTAACAATAAGTGAGTGCATATGGGGCTCATATGGGTTTCACAGCGTGAAAAAATTGCAGTGCTCCTACAGAGCTAATATTAGCGGCATGGCGTGACGTAACTATGTTGTGCTCATACGGAGCTCATATAAGTATCACGGCGTGAAAAATTTAAAAAATCCAAATATATTGATTAAAAAATCTGGTAGTATTTTTATTTCCATATGCTTTATTTATGTTCCTGCCTGTATGATAAATGTATTAAAACGTATCCTGCCTAGTTAAAGTTTTTACCTACCTACGGTTTGAACCTACGTCTGCTAAGTCGAGAGCAGAGAGCGCTACCTACCTAGCCATTCTAACACTTGTGTAAACTTTCTTTGTGTCTTTGCCTATTTGTGTCATTCTTGATTTTAATGTATATCGCCATCATATTGCGCTCATGGGATTGATCACTGAGAAATATGCATATCACCGTCATAGTGCGCTCATCGAATGTATCATTGGAAACATGCATATCACCGTCATGGAATTTATCACTGAGAAACGTGCATATCGCCATCACATTGTGCTCGTTGGATGTATCACTGACAGATATACATATTGCCGTCATATTGCGCTCATCGAATGTATCACTAAAACATGCATATCACCGTCATGGAATGTATCACTGAGAAACGTGCATATCGCCATCACATTGTGTTCGTGAGATGTATCACTGACAGATATACATTTTGCCGTCATATTGCGCTCATCGAATGTATCACTTAGAAGCATGCATATCGCCGTTAAAGGATGTATCACTGAGAAACACGCATATCGCCGTCATATTGTGCTCATGGGATGTATCACTGAGAAATATGCATATCGACGTCATATTGCGCTCATCGAATGTATCACTGATAACATGCATATCGCCGCCATGGAATGTATCACTGAGGAACATGCATATCGCCGTCATGGAATGTATCACTGAAAACATGCATATCGCCGTCATGGAAAGTATTACTGAGAAACATGCATATCGCCGTTAAAGGATGTATCACTGAAAAACACGCATATCGCCGTCATATTGCGCTCATGGGATGTATCACTGAGAAATATTCATATCGCCATTATATTGCGCTCATCGAATGTATCACTGAAAACATGCATATCGCCGCCATGGAATGTATCACTGAGAAACATGCATATCGCCGGCATGGAATGTATCACTGAAAACATGCATATCGCCGTCATGGAATGTATCACTGAGAAACATGCATATTGCCATCATATTGTGCTCGCGGGTTGTATCACTGACAAATATACATATCGCGGTCACATTGCGCTCATCGAATGTATCACTCAGAAACATGCGTATCGCCGTCATATTGCGCTCATCGAATGTATCACTAAAAACATGCATATCGCCGCCACGGAATGTATCACTGAGAAACATGCATATCGCCGTCATGGAATGTATCACTGAGAAACATGCATATCGCCGTCATGGAATTTTTCACTGAGAAACATGTATATCGCCATCATATTGTGCTCGCGGGATGTATCACTGACAAATATACAGATCGCCGTCATGTTGCGCTCATCGAATGTATCACTGAGAAACATGCATATCGCCATGATATGGTGCTCGCGGGATGTATCACTGACAAACATACATATCGCCGTCATATTGCGCTCATCGAATGTATCACTGAGAAACATACATATCGCCGTCATATTGCGCTCATCGAATGTATCACTTAAAAACATGCATATCGTCAACTTATTGCTTGCATGGCATGTCTTACTGCCAAGGCTTACTGCTAGTGCTAACCCAGTGAATTCATCAACACAATTCATTGGATGACTTCCATATGAGGTAAAATTTGCAGATATTAATTGCGGACACTTGGACACAGCGATGTGAATTCGACGTGCTCCAAACGTACGATGCATTTGTAATCGACATATTGAGATCAAAATGTTTTGTACATTCACGATACTAAATCAGTTCACGGCTTTGCATCACGACATGTAGTCATTATGCTGTAAAATTTGCTTCATCAATTGTATGTACGGCGTGATGATCATGACTGTCTACCTGGGATCACTCACCCTATATAAACAGATATATCGCGTTTTGGTAGAATATATATCTCATCGCGACTATAAAAAATACCAGACAAGTCTATAGGTATAAAATTCCGTTTTCCAGAGTGGGATTACAAAGCTGTGGGGGATTTAAAGCCAAAGTAGTGCAACGTTTCGGACCGCGACGTCACTATTGCGAAAAGCTTCGTGTACGCAGCCACGTTTTTGGTGGCGTATGAAAAGGGGAAACATGTGGCCACTCACGCGAAATACGAAAATTGCAACACGCGTTCATACCGTTGGCCGCGCGTATGCATGCTGCGAAATGAAAAGTCCCCTCGAAACGGACGCCACGTAGGACGGGCGACCGCATACCCGGAGCTTACAACACTATTGGACATGTGTGTACCAAGTATTACTCTTCCGGAGCTTCATCCGAAGTACCGCACCCCTGAAGAAAAACAGGTGGAGGATTGTATCATCCCCGGTTCTGTCCTCCTCCCTCTCAGCGTCGCGCCCTCTCCTCGTCGAGTCTCTTTACAAAAGACACGCGCCCTCTCTCGATACATATACGGGGCTATCCACCTCGAATAAATGAAAATTTACGAGCCATAATTCAAAATTAATTTGCTCTCCATAAACGAACCGGATTATTATGCGCGTCGCCATAAAGTATCGCGGTCAGCGAGTATGTCCTTTCTCTCTCTTGCGGAGGACATTACGATGTTGCGAACCCATGATTTTTGCCAGAGCGAGAGATAGGGAGGAAAAAATTCCAACTTGTGTTGCATTCCGGACCGATAAAAATGCTTTATAGGGACTCTTATGCGAGACAAGAAATACTATAAAGTACATAAATGTCAGGATATTCCAATGCCTCTTATCTCCCTGGGTTTTTTTTTGCATAGAACTGCCAAAAAAACCTCTTAGCCCTGAACCTTGTGCCACAAAATGGTGGCCGCTATTCGCAATTCTGAGCACACGTTTAGCGCACGTTTTTTTCTCTTTCTCAAGGAATTCTTGCATTCGAAAACGAAAAGATTTTTTTCTTGGGTATATAAATTTCTTTGACTTTTCAAAAATGATTAATGCAGTTATTATTTTAGAATAATACGAGTCACCTTGCGCTGATTTTTCAGGCACGATTTATGTTGTAACTACATTTTGATTTTTTTCCAATTTTTTCAGACGTCATTTCAATTATAACTGGATTTTGATTTGTTCTGACTTTTCAGGCAAAATTTCAATTATAACTACATTTTTATCTTTACTGATTTATTAAGACACAGTTTCAGTTATAACTAGATTTTGATTTTTGACGATTTTATAGGCACAATTTCCATTATAATTAGCATACCAATAAAATTACACGAACAAAAAAGGAAGCTGAATATCACTTGCCAGCTCGACAAGAAGTGGGTGATTATTGCCCAGGGTGTTTTTAATCTAGCATCAATTGAATCTGCAAAAAGCAATGAATTCTTTCTTTTTTTCCTTATTATCTACAATTGTTTATTTTTTGATTGAATCTTTAAAAAAATGATTTTGCCTTTTATTTTCTACAATCGTATTTATTTGTTGTCACTCAATCTGTACCAAATAATCAATTATTTCTCTTGTCCATTATCTTTTACAAAATGTAGTCCCAAAAACCACATACTTTATTTGTATTTTTGATTTTTAACCTTTTCTCTTCTCCCGACTGTGTCATTTCAACTTGTTTATATTCAGAATCTTTTTTATTCAGCATATGAATATTGGAAAACGGTGTCGACAAAATTCGAATATTTTTCGTAGCCCACATAAAGCTACAGAACATGAATTTGGTCTATTTTACTTTCTTGCCAAATGCCTATTTTCATTGCACCGCAACGATGCACACTTCAACGTCATTATTTTGTAGTTGCGTGGCATAATATATTATGTTGTACATGGGGACGACGAGATACCTTGGAAGGGTTTAGTTACGTGGGATGACAGGGCGCAGGAGGAAGGGTGTGTGTGTGTCTGAGAGAGAGAGAGAGAGAGAGAGAGAGAGAGAGAGAGAGAGAGAGAGAGAGAGAGAGAGAGAGAGGGAGGGAGAGAGAGAGACAGAGACGGAGGGAGGGAGAGAGGGACCCTTATAATTTGTCCGACCTCAGCTTGTTGCAGGCTTCTTTGGATTACCCGACTGAGTGAGCTTTCTTGGCTCACGTACGTCGATGCTGGCCCCTGCACTGGAACAGGGTGTAATACGTGCGGCGATATGGCAGACGAAGCAACGGTGGTGAAGGGTGCGCGAGGGAGGGGGGGGGGGGTGAAATGAGGCTCTCACATGTCTGGCACTTAGCATCCCGACCAGAGGCAGCCACAACTGCATCAGCAAGAGCCAAAAGATAGACAACGAGAGAAAGAGAGGAAGAGGGAGAGAGAAACGTTGGGGGGTGGGCCAAGGGAGAGAAAAGCGCTGATACCGAGAGAAATTTCAGCAACGTGGCTGATGAACTCCCTATGGCTTGTTAACACGTAGCAATTTGTGTACTGTATCTCCATACACGCGGTAATTAATATAATGAAAGCTCGTAATCGCGTTAATATTTGATAGACAGCTGGTGATAAACTACCGCGTTTATATAACGTAACACATAAATTAATGTATTCAAAAATAGGCAAAGAAAATATATATCGCAGCGTGCGCACTAATTATTTTATAGAAAGTTCGCCAAACTTGTTTTGAAAGCAAATTTGTTGAATAATTTCACTGGGAATTCAAAATTGTCATCACGTTGCTCAGGTTACATGATTAATTCCTAATTATTTGGTTACATTATCTCTGATTCGTAGTTTCGAAAGTGCGGCATTATTGTGGAGGTTGGGAAGCTCTCGAAGATTTTTTAAGTGGACGTTTTCGGCGCTTGAAAACGCTCGGCAAAAGGTTTGGAAATTGAAAACGTTTCGTTGGTGCCACGTAGACGGAGTAATACGCGACTATTGGGGTTCCCTTTTGGAGCGTACGGGGTGTGTCATTGCGAGGAAAAGGCTTTTTTGAAAAATCACGCGCGACAAACACTGGCCGTGATATTCGCGTGCGAAGTTCATGTGATGAACAATAAATAAAGGCAAGAAACGGAGTTGACAATTTTAAAAATTGTAAACCGCGAACCGGATAACTTTCAAAGCGTTTTTCTCAAAATTAATTTTTCTAAATCGGCGACCACGATATCTCGGAAATTGCTGCACCGATCAACTTCAAATTTAACAAGCCTCTTTTACATATCGAAAAGCAGTACTCGAAAGAACGATTTTTTTGTCGTTGCGGTTTTTTTCTCCGAACTTCGATATTTTCACTTTAGACTGCGGCGATTTTTTCAAAAATCAATATTTTAGTAAATCGTTCAAGCACTGGATAATTTCATGTAAAAACTAAATGCATTCGATTTTCTTTTCATTAAGATTGTTTGTTTCCAAGCAGTAATGGTCACCGCGAAGGAGGTTTTTTAAACAGCGGTCTGCGCAATTGCGTCCATCACATTTATAAACATTTTTCAATACAAAAATTGAAAAAGATACTTAAAACCTTGAATTTTTCTCACGGCGAAAAAACGCTGTTAAGGGCGGAAACTACCCCTTGAGGCCTTAGGCCACTCTAGAGGCCGAAAAATAGGCTTTTTGGGGATTTTTTCAGAAAGACTACAAAATAAATCAAGATTACAACAAAGGGTGTTTATCATACATATCAGTGACTGTATACAATATTTTTTTTGAAGCGATTAATTTCAAAATGGCGCCTGTGCAGCGTTTATCTCAAAACTGCATTTTTTAAGTTGGCCGGAAACATAACTCAGACAATTTTCAACCGATTCACTTCAAATGTTGAATACATCTTGAAAAATACATTGTCTGTGGAAGTACCAAGGTTTTTTTTCATATTGCATAGTCATTCATTGCAATTCATTTGTTATTGCGATTTTTAGGCAAATTTTTGTAAAGTGCAAAATTTGCCTAAAAATCGTAAAATAATTGTTAATAACAAATGAACTATGCAATATTTTTCAAAAACCCTACGTAATTCCATAGACAATGTATTTTCTAAGATTTATTCAACATTTCACGTGAATCGGTTGAAAATTGTCTGAGTTGTGTTTCCGGCCAATTTAAAAAATGCTGTTCTGAGATGAACGCTGCACAGCCGCCATTTTGAAAATTATCGTTTCAAAAAAATTCTTGTATACAGTCACTGATATCTATGATAAACACCCTTTTTTGTAATCTCGATTTATTTTGTAGTTTTTTCTGAAAAAAAATCCCCAAAAAGACTATTTTTACGGACTCTAGAGTAGCCTAACCTCTTTAAGAAAGGCGTGTCGAAGGGTGATTTTGGATTTTCACCCACGCACAGTCCACCGATTTGAATGATTCAAAAACCAAAAATTTTCTAACGTAAAGCGATGACAAATCCACTATACAAGTATTGAAAAACAAATTAAATTAAGGGCTGAAACGTCTTTCTTTGAGGGGTGGTTTCCCCCCCTTAAAACTGTATTTCCGCCGATAAAAAAACACGTGTCCAATAGTTTCCAATGCTCTGTCACATATACAAGTTTAAACAAAATCGAAAGTGGACACTCAAAGTGACGTTCCTTGTCTGCGTTGGACGTTGAATGCGAATATCGCAGCCTATTTTTGTCGACATTAGTAGTTGTGAATCACTCTGTATATGCATATATTTGTGTTCATGTGGGTCGAAGTAGAAAAAAAAACTTTAATACACTTTCAATGACTTTATTGCGATAATCATTGTTACAAAGTGTCGTTCACGAGGGCGTTTATTATTGCGAACCCCCGAGTACATTATCGTGTTAAATCGTTAATGCATCGGCGTGCCCGAGTTCGCACATCCCGTAAATGGGATAATATACAGGGTAAGTACACGTATACCTATAAATAGGTAAAGGGTACGATAAAATTATACACAGGTGGAGTGCCCGTCGATGACCCGACAAGGCCTCGGCCCTTTATGGCTCGGACGACTTTAATTCACGGTTAAAAATAACTGAATAAGCGCTTGATGATTTTAGAAACCGCTCGTTCATTTATTCCGAGCTCTCTTCGTTTTTTCCCTCTCCATCGTATACTCAGGTCGTCGCCTCGACACTTGGAATGAGCATGTACGTAAAAAATTGAAACGCGTCAGTTTCGCATAAATTATTATTTATCGGACTGTCAAAAAATTGATACAATTGACGAAAAAAAGTAGTGAATGTTCGTGTAGATAATCGTTGGCCCAACATGCGGGTGAACGCTGAAAAAATTCGGTGGCAATATGGCGGTGGGCGCACGAGTTTTAGGCAGTTTCCCTGTGCCCTCTTGCTGCCTCTGCTGGAACCGAAAATGGTAAACAAGCGTAGGGTAAAAGTGAAAGGAATGACATCTTAATAGACCTCAATGAAAAGTATCATTAATGGGCAATATCCACCTGAGTGGGTCAAAAAGTTTCATTTTCCAACAATATTTTCATTCGATAGTATCACCTTAATATTCGCTCGAAATTTAATCGAAATATTCCTAAAATTGATTGTGCTACATCTCCCAACAATCGGCCGGGCGAGCGGTAGCAGCACCAAAGTTCAATCTTTAAACGCGTTTTTCTCGAAACACCAAAGTCGGTGGACATGATATCTCGAGAAGCACTTGATGGATTGTTTCCAAATTTACAGGAGATACGACGACAAACATTTAAAAGTCGTTAACGATCTCATTTTTTTAAAATCGATCTTCATTTTTTAATAGTTACGTACAAATGATAACCTTTTTCATATATTTTGCATGCTTAGGTTTCAATTAATCGTTACGTTGTTAAAAAAGATGATTTAAAAAATCGAAGATCGTCAACGACTGGTATTTATTCTTAACTGAAATTACCCGTTTGGTTTTAGATTTCGGATGGACCGTTTGAGCTGGAGAGTGTCCACCGCCAAACGTCGCGAAAAAAATTCATCATTTGCCGACGGCCATGTTTTTGTTGTTACTCTGCATTTTTTCGTGACTTTTTCAAAAAACCCTGAATATGTGTGCTTATGTGTTTAAAAAAATGCGTTTCCTTTTCACCAACCGTCTCCCAGAAAAAAAAATTGGAATAAGGCAATTTTTTCGGGCCTCTAGGTAGATGTAGCCCCTTAAACAAACAGAATAAAAAATAAACAGCGACAAATTCGAGCATCGGTGTTATCATTTATTTTTTCATGGCCATTGTAGAATCGCATCGAGGCAAATTTTATATTATCAGAGAGGTGTAAGTACTCGTCGAGAATATTAAGCCAGCACAATTACGCAGTAAGTGTTCACAAGTTTGCCACCTATTGCCGTGTAAAATCGATTTTATGATGTTGATATTGCGACTATAAAGTTAGGGAGAGTTCGTATACCCCCCGCGGAGCTTTAAAACACTCCCCCGTTCCCCTCGCCCTCCCCCTCCCTCCATTCCCCACTCTCGCTCTCGCTCATTCCCTCTCAGTGCGTTTCAGCTTGTAGTGTAATGTTCACATAGTTATAACAGCGCATATTATACGTATATATAGCGCGTAGTCGCTTAAGGTTTCATCGCCATTGTAGTCATCGCCACATTATTGTGGAGAACACGAAGAGAAGGAGGACCACTCCGAAAGCTGATCGAGGATAAAAATCTCAGTTAACAAGGAAACTACCCCTCGGGCAGTACGGACAAACACCCTACGTCGATCCAAAAAGCTAACCGAGCGCGAATGATTTGATGGCACCTCGTTTTCTCGCTCTAATAGATCGTCGGCTCTCTCGACTCTCGGGTCATATTATTATCGTCGTTTTTCTATATTGTTATTGCTATTTTCATTGTTATTATTATTTTAATTGTTACTATAATTATTATGATTTTCACAATAATGATAATGACAAACTGGAATAGGGGATATAAACTGGAATAGGGGGTATGTATCAAAGGGGAGAACCCTGTGCAGCTGGAAGTTAAAAAAAAATAATGACAATAAGTTGTGTTGTTTGTTAGTTTTTGGTTTGCCATTTTTCTTATTCTTGTTATTCGTTTTCTAATAATAATAATAGTAATGTCAATAATTATAGTTAATATTTTTATTATTACAGATAACAAAAATAATGATCATTATGTGCAATAATAATAATGCTTATTATTATACATTACTATTCATAATTATTATAATGTTAATAAAAATAATCATTATTATCCGTTGTGACGTTTCTCTTAGACGTGTGGTTGTTGTATTTTTAGTTGTCGTTTTTGTGCCGATTGTTGTTATTATCATCAACATTATTAATATCAGTACTTTTACGACTACTAATATTAATATTGTTTATTATAAATATTGCTGTCACTATTACTGTTATTCCTTTTTTTGGGGTTGCATGCTGAAAAGTAATGAATGCAATCATGACTTTAACTGGATTTCCAAGGAATTGAAAACGCAATAATCTTTGAAACAGGCCTTTTTTAATTTGACCCGACGAGTTGCGAATTTTGCATGAAAAATGATCGAGGAAAATGGGCATTCGCCATGATTCTAATTAAAAAGGAATTAATATTGGCGGCTGGTACACTGGATGATAAAATTAAAAAAAAACCAACACAGAAAAAAAGGGAATCTCCGAAGCGTCGACAATCTCGTCATCGTGCGGCAATCGGTAATTTCCGCACCATACGGCTCAAAGCTCGTTCCCAAACGAGCCCTGTGAAAATAAATAAATAAAAAGTGAAAAAAAAGCGTACGGCTACGATTTCATGAAAGATTTTTTTGCCCCACGCTTACCCATGCAGAAATTTTGACCGGGATACCCTATGTCCGATCAAATCCCGATCAGGATTTGTCATGGATTCTCCAAAACCGGTATCCCGATTAGAATCCAACTTGCATCAGTATCGGCATATGTACGACGACGATGGCATCATTTTGAAAATTTTGGCGTCACGTGGATTTTCTGTATTACTATGGAATTCCTATCTATAGATAGGAATTTCTGTCTATAGATTCCTATCTATAAAATTCCTATCTATAGACAGGAATTACATAGTAATACCGAAAATACACGTGATGCCAAAAATTTTCAAAATAATGCCATCGTCGTCGTACATGTTCCGATACTGATGCAAGTTGGATTCTAACCGGGATACCGGTTTTGGGGAATAAGTCTCTGTTTATACCCACCGACATGTCGGTGAGTATAAACATGTATTTAAGACAAATTAAAATCAAATTCACAATGATTAGATTAAAATTTACACCAACCGTGAGTTCTTACGTATTTCGAGAGAAAACATTTCGTCGAGGCAAAGAAATTTTTGCAAAAAAAGTTGTGAGTTTCAAATATTACATTATAAATATGAAAAAAATCACAAAATGAGTTGTGAATTTCCTCAAGTTGAAGAAAATAAAAATCGAATTCACGACAGTTATATTAAAATTTACACCACAAGTGTAAACGTATTTTGAGAGAAAACATTGTGTTGATGCAAAGAAATGTTCGCACAAAAAGTTATGTGCAAAAATTTCTTTGCCTCGAGGCAATGTTTTCTCTCAAAATACGTACGAACTCACTTTTGGCGCAAATTTTAATCTAATCATTTTGAATTTGATTTTAATTTGTCTTAAATACGAAAAAATTTACAACTAATTTTGTGAATTTTTTTGTATTTATAATTTCTTGTCAATACATTTGCATTCACAGATTTTGATGTGAATTTTTTGTAATTCACATCAAAATCTCGCGATGAGCGCGATCTGCCATTTGAATCTTTGGACAAATTTTTTTTTACTGATAGTTTAATGCACCCAAACTTTATAAATGTTATTTTTTTTATAATAAATTTAACATGTCATAATTCCATTTTTGACATTTTATTTCAGCCTGTATTCACCCGTGATCCTTCCCAGATTCCTCAATGATTCCATGGGGAATCTATTTAGAGTCATTAAAGGATCCGGTTCTGGATCCCTAATGGAATCCAGTTTACGGATCTTACATTTAGTCGTCGAATCTGATCCGATATCGGACTAGATCCCGACTGGGAGCCCGGGATACAAGTCAGAATCCAGCAGTATCCCTGCCAAAATTTCTGCACGGGTATATTTGAATTTTCTTTTTTCCCATTTCGACGTTTAAATTATTTAAATAAACAAATATTTTAACCACGTTTTTAAAACGGACGAAAAAGGATAAAATAATTTCTCCTAGCCCCATACAGATTTACCTGAATATTTGGTATTGTGAATTTTTAATAGCTATGAAAATAGTTGAAAGATTGGAAACGAAAAACGTGGGGCGTATGCAATAGATGGAGTACAGGGAGTAGCTTCCGTTGAGAAAACTCATACAACAGTTTATATAATTTGCAGGGCAATAAAATTGTTAGTGACTCAGGTGAACGACGTTTTTCGTTTTAAATCTTAGAAGTAAGACTATCACGTTTTTCGTTTTAAATCTTAGAAGTATTTTCATAGCTATTGAGGGGAGATATACACCTAGATGGTCTAGGTCGAGGATTTAGAAGCTACGAACATTCCGTCGACCGTAGAAGACCTACACTATGGGCCTGGTATCGATGATTCCATGTATGTTGATAAATTTCATGATTTATTCATTCCCAAATTTTCAAACGCGTTTTTCTCAAAACCACGTTTTTCAAATCGGTACCCAAAATTTCTCGAAAACCAATGAACCGATTGCCTTGAGGTTTTCTGTGGTTATTCTATACACCATTATCTAGCACTTGTCATAGGATTTTTTTTCCGATTACTTAGTTTTTGTTTTATAGGCAAAATAATAACTAAATTTTGGCCCAAAAATCACTATTTACGTTCAAACGTCCGGCATTTTGTCATAAATCGATATTTCCAAAATCGGCTATGACAAGTACTAGATTATAGTATCTAATTTAATAATCTTTTTGGTTTTTTTTTCAGATGATTTTTGAAGAAACGTTAGTGGCTACCGTATACGCAGATTTTTTTACGACGCTCCAACGATCATACAATATCCTTGTATATTTTTGATATTTTTAAATAAAGAAAATTAAACATATTTTTGAATGTATATACTTTTAGATAATTAAAACCCCCAATCCAAAATTTCAAATAGTTTTCCTTGAAAAATTCACAAAAATTATCTTATTTCCGGCTCCGAGGTGTATATCTCCCCTTAAAAATTGACAATCACAAATATTCAGGGCAATCTGTATGGGGATAGGAAGCAATTTTGGGTTATAAATCTGTATGGGGCGAGGAGTAATTATTTTTTACTTTTCGGTCCGTTTTAAAAACGTGGTTGAATTTTTTTGTTATTTAAATAATTAAATTTTCTGTTTTTTAGTCTTGTGTGTGTGAAATTTGGTTTCTCCTTCGCTAGGTGTCACTTGCGTTGGGGGCTGTCTCCGTGACCATCGTTGAAATTGTCACTAATGCAATATTTTTCTTTAAAAAATGTTCTCTTTCACCAAACTATGTTTTTTTATTACTTTATTAATTTTTTTCACAATTTGTTTCTCCCCTTTTTCTCTCGCTGTGACGATATCGCCTGTCTGTTTATTTGTCTTTCATTCAGATCTGAGCTGTGTTCATAGTTTCGAGTATCTAGCTCATCCGGAAGTTAATTTAAAATCGATTGCAAAATTTGTACCGAACAGACAAACAGACAACGAAGAAAGCGAGTTAATAACGACCTCGTAATAAAAATGTCGTGTAATTGTCTCGAATTTGCGGAGTCGGCTATTACCGAAATATGGCAGCTTGGCAGAATTTAATTGCAATTCCGCGATGACGGCCACCCCCCCCCCCCCCCCCCCCCCAGGGAGGACTCAAGGATGCGTAAAGTTGCGGAGCCAAAATCGGGGCTGCGTACCCGGCCTACGTTTCCAGGGGCGATCAAGGCTCATTGATAAATAATTTCCTTAGCGCGCGAGGGCGCATCGTCGCAGGTCGAAAATTGGGTAAGTGGGTGGAAAAGAAGGGAGAAAAGAGGGAAAAAAAAGTGTCTCGACGTTCTACTTGTGTTCCCCGCGGGAAAATCGAGACCCTGAGACTAAAGGAGCTTCGGGGGATTTATAGACGAAAAGGGAGGGTTTGTAAATAAATAAATAAATAAATAAATAAATAAATAAATACATGATAAAGTTAATGAATAAATAAATAAATTTCAAAAAATGACACATATGAAACAAAACGAATGTACAGACAGACACTACAATTTAACAATATCATTAAGATAAATATAAACATTTGGAGCGAAACCTTACCTGCCATTTTTCGTTTCATGCTTTCGAGTGCTCACGGGGGGATAACTGTTGAACCGAAGGATTCGTATCCTTCGGAGCTGGAGGATACGAAAGCACGGGCAAGAAACGTGAGGCTGGCGAGAAAAATTGAGAGAGAGAGCAAGGGAGAGAGGGAGAGAGAGAGAGAGAGAGAGAGAGAGAGAGAGAGAGAGAGAGAGAGAGAGAAGAAAACCTCATTTATTGGAGAAAGAGAAGTCAGATAACAGCGAAAATGTAAGAACTGGACGTTCCTCGTTGGCCAGTCGGTAATTTATAGCTCCAGACAGAGAGAGAGAGACAACGAGAGAGAGTGAGAGACACTTCGTGTCTTCCTTACGCTCGCACTTTACGGCACGGTATACGTCGTTATCTATATAAGCATACATACGCTTTCGTACGTAAAGAATCCTTGCTAATAAAAGGGCGTAACTCGTGATAGGTTATCCTTGGAATTTTGCAGGGTTTTTGGGCCTGCGCGGTTTTCCTCCACAGCGGAGTACGTTTACAAACAGAAAGGAAATCTGCGCAGGATTTTTTACTTTCTCTCTCTCTCTCTCTCTCTCTCTCTCTCTCTCTCTCTCTCTCTCTTTCTCCCTCACTCACGCTTTACTTCGGTCTCGATCTCTCTCTGTGGAGATCTTCTTATGCAGCTTTCAATGCAAGATCTACCGAGCTATATATGTGTGTATATATATATATATATATATATATATATATATATATATATATATATATGCAATCTCCTCTTTTTTGTCGTCGACGTTTGGAGCGTCGAGACGAGACTACTCGTTCTTTTCAATTGATTGCACTTTGATAGGATTGCAGAAAGCCACGTTTCTTCACTTCTCTCTCTCTTCCCCGCCGCTGCTCCCGTCGTCTCTCTCAATGTTTACGGAAACGCGAAACATTAATCCATTTCTTCACGGGCTCAGGAGCCGGTGAGAGAGAGAGAAAGAGAGAGAGAGAGAGAGAGAGAGAGAGAGAGAGAGAGAGAGAACCGAAGAAGGGACGTAAGCGTTTGGCATCTCGAAGATGGAACGAACAATTGTCAATGAACTGGACGACTTTATCGATAATGGATATTGAAAACGATTCTCGTAGTGCGCGATGCGGATGGTGCGACGTTTACTCCATTTATTTTTTTTTTTCCTTCATTTCCTTTGTTCCAGTGACATTGCATCAAGTGAGTATAAGTACTGAGAAATGAGGATTTTTTTCATAATCTCGAGAATCAAGGGAGATTCTCATGGCTCGGGGTAGTTTTCCCTCCGAGCCTCCTTGACATCTGTCAATAATCGTTCACGTCATTCTCATAGAAATTCTTTCGTAATCATTTACACTCCGGCACCAAAAATATTTTTTAAATAACTGTTGGAAAAGCGATGACATCTCTTTTGGAGGAACAGGTCAAAGTGACTTTGTTTATCTTGAAATTAAATTATTGCTAATATTTTTCTATATTATAATAATAGTAATGATGAGGATTATTTTTTGAAGATTTTTCTTAAACGGAAATAAAAGAATTGTACCATGGTTGAAATAATTCAAAATTCATTGCGTATATTTGTAATTACATATTCGACCATTCTTATTTTTCCCCCAACAGTTCTTTTTGATTGTCTATTTGAAAAAGGATTATTATTATTAACTGAAAATATATTATATTAAATTGAATTTTATAAATATATATAAATATATGTACGTATGTATATGTATATTAATATATAAAGGCGTTGGGCCACTCTAGAGGCCGAAAAAATAGGCGTTTTAGGGATTTTTTTTCAGAAAAACTACAAAATAAATCGATATTACAAAAAAGGGTGTTTATCATACATATCAGTGACTGTATACAATAATTTTTTTGAAGCGTTCAATTTCAAAATGGCGACTGTGCAGTGTTTATTTCAAAAGTCCATTTTTTAAGTTGGCCGGAAACCTAACTTACAAGGCACAACCCTTAGGTGACACCCTTCGATTTTGTTGAAATTTGGATATGTTATAAAACTCCGAAAAGTAAGCGATACGTATTTTCTTTATCGGCGGGATAACGGTTTTTAGGGGTGAAACCACCCCTTAATATAGGGGTGGTTCACCCATTAATTTTTTTTTGCAATGTCACTATAGTGGATTTTTCGTTGCTTCGGATTACAAGAATTTTCGTTTTTGTTTAATTAAAATCGGTGGAATCCTTGCGTGTGAAACTGCTATATTACCCCTATGGAGACGCCGTTTTTCAAGGGGTGGTTTCACCCCTTAAAACCGTTTTTTCACCGATAAAAAAAATACGTATCGCTTACTTTTCGGTGCTTTATAACGTATCCAAATTTCAACAAAATCGAAGGGTGTCACCTGAGGGATGTTCCTTGTCAGACAATTTTCAACCGATTCACTTGAAATGTTGAATATATCTTGAAAAAAAAATTGTCTATGGAATTTAGGATTTTTGTAGGATTTTTTTTTTACATTGCATAGTTCATTTGTTATTATCAATTGTCTTACGATTTTTTATATATAAATATTTTTTAAAAATAATAAACTCGAAAGTATGAGCCGGGATATTTTTATTTTTTTACACAACGTCAAAAAGGGCTTTAAGAATAACGTTTATAAATTTCCGTTCAAAATATTTTAAAATGGCGCCGTTATGCTCATTGTCGCGGAGGCCCTCCGCGCGATACGCGTGGTCGTGCTCCCAGCTGTTACCCGGTCATGTCACATCAGAAAAAAATCAGCTCATTCGTGAGTAGTGTCGCTACAGTCTAGCGTAATGGTTTTTTTTTCGACCATTAAAAAAATTATGGTGAGCCGAAGAAAAAAAATTGTACACTGGAAAAAAAATTCAGTTGGTTTAACAAAATGTATCTTTAAATACGTTCAACTTGATTTTTGATTGGCATAACAAACATTTTGTTAATCTAACGATAGTTTTAGTGGTGTGAACTGTAGCTAAATAAGCTACAGTTCACACCACTAAAACTATCGTTAGATTAACAAAATGTTTGTTATACCAATCAAAAATCAAGTTGAACGTATTTAAAGATACATTTTGTTAAACCAACTGAATTTTTTTTCAGTGTATTTTTCACCGAAATTTTTCGAGCAAAAACAACAATAAAACAAAAACTAATCAAGTTATCGCGAAAAACCTACGTGACATTTTAGACAATGTATCTAAAAGTATTGTGTAAAAATTTGAAAGCAATCGGACCGATAGTTTACGATATTTCGATAGTACCAGTTAAAAAAGTGTAGTTTCGAGATAACGCAGGACAGCTGCGTGAGCTAAAACGTGCGAGTTATAAACACGGATCGAACCGCACGGTCGACCGCCCGCAGCGGCTCAACCTTCCTGCCGTAAAATAATTGTAACTTGGCGAATTTTGCATTTTTCAATACTTACTATGGCTTAAATTATTCTTAACAGTTCAGGGTTTATTAAAAAAATATATAAAAGAATGAAGAAAGAAAATTACATGGTGGCCAGATACCTCAAGTAGCAACGTACACATGGGTGGCTGGAATGGACTTCGGGTTGGACAAGTGCGTTGTTCTTCATCTTATGAGAGGGAGAGCAGAGGGTGTCGCGGAAAAGTGTCGGGTGAAAAAAAATCAGTAAATAATATATTTTGTACCTCTTAATATGTATAATCAATGTACCCAATTCCAGATTTTTTAGTTAATATTATGAGACTAATGAATATTTTAGTGCGAACATTAAAAAAATGCATGTATTTTTGAAAATTAAACCGCTCGGGGGCACGTGTTCTCCTTATCCCAGCGCCTCCAAATTTCACACAGATTTTTTTTTCTTCATATCTTGATTAGTTTTTTTTGCTAGACGTTAAATTTTTTTTACCGAAGCAAAAATAACGGTCACCCTAATGACCGTTATTTTTGCCCGATTAATGACCGATATATATATATATATATATATCAATTTTCCAGATGATGAAAAAATCATTTTTCCAACACACATGCAAAAATAATTGTTTGGACAAATATGAAATTGTACCTATATCGCAATAATACTAAATAAAGTTGACCTGATTCGTTCCAATGTAACTATTGCCTGAATATCCCTAGGCTGATGATACCTAACCCTCTAGTTACCGTAAGACTTCTCGTCAGACCCAGTAAACTCACTAGATTTATCCTAATTGTCGTTCGAGTGTGGATATTGGTGAATGCAACGTCCAATCTAGTCGAGACTCAACATAATCTAGGAAGAATCCTCGAGCCGGAGTATCCGGCCTGTCGAGTCTTGACGTAAAGTAGAGTAAATGATGGAGCGCGTCTAGACAAAAGTCGTCGAGAAAAAGTCCAGGCACATTGGAATTGGCAGCCGTAAAAACGAGACCCGGAAACGGGAATCAAAAATACCCCGATTGGTTCGCCGTCTACACAAGTACACACACTCCCAAAGGCACATATATCGACTCTTATCAGTATTCCAAATCCGTTTCTATCCATGATCCACCATCGGATAAATTTTCTCGACCATCCGCGCGCGGCACGTTCCTACAAAGCAGCGCCACGCCAATGCCGGTCGACTTTTCCCATCTGGAGTCGCGACTACAACGAGGTTGTTAAACCCTCCCTCGAGGCATGAAAAACCAACAACAACAACAATTTCCACGCGATACATTCGACGAGAAAAAAAAAAACATTTCTACATCGACCCGATAATGCGCTCGATCGCAGCCGAATCTTGAAATTTTCTACGTGGAAGAAATATCAAGCAAGTCAGTTTTCCACGTGGGCGATGAAGACGTGCAGGGAGGGAAAGCGTCGCGGACGATTTTAGCGGAGGCGCGAAGAAAAATAGCTTGTAAAACTTACAGAACGACCGACCTACCCCCGGCCCCTCTGTCTCTCACTCCCTAGCTTGGAGGCTGCCCCTAATAACTCAAGCACCCTAAACTGCCAGGAGAGAAAGAGCGAGCCAGCAGAAAGCACAGTGTCCCACTCGAAGTTGGGGTGCAAATGTCTGTCAAGTGTTATTCAGGCGTTAGGGCAAAGCTGATTTGCCCTTCGAACTCTGCCCAACCGACGAGCATCCCCCGTATATATGTAGAACGTGAAGGTAACCACGAGGAATTCCTAACTAGCCGCAGTTGGAGGATCAACCGGCCCAAAACACGTTGAGGAATGGATGCTCGGAGATGGAGCGCGTAAAGGTCCAGAGGAGTGAAAGAGGGGTTGAGAGAGAAAGAAAGCGGGGGTTGGAGAGAGAGAGAGAGAGAGAGAGAGAGACCTGTCGGTTACGATGGTGCATACCTTTGAGCCACTTTAATTCTCTTCAACCAGAGGCTTCATGAATATTCCATAAGCTTGAACCTAACCGAAAACCACACGGACACACTCCGACCCAGGGTCTCTTTACCCACGTTAAAACAACTAACCAACCGTTAGTTCACCCCGCGGTTGCGGTGATGTTGTCGGCTGGGGGTTGCTCATCCCGCAGACTCTTTTCACTTCTTCTCATCCAACGGAGAACTCGTCATAGTCCAGTCGAGATAGGTCTAAAATTCGATTAACCTGGAATTAATTCCGGGCTTCGATTTATTTTTTTTTATACTTAGGGGGGGATTGTTGGTAGTGTAAATCTCGATTTTCGGGAAAATCCCCCTGGTGCGTTTACCGCCATCTTGATTTGAAGAGGGATTTTTTGTTTTTCGAATAACTCGCTTAATTTCAACCTTAGAGTGAAAATGATCACATCAAAGGTTGTGGGAAATGTAATTCCCCACAAGTTTGGTGATTATAGTTTTCACCCTAGGATCGATATTTATAGAGTTACACTGCAAATAGGGGTAAAAAGTTCACCCCTAAATTAAGTACAAGTGCAAAAATATTGATCCTAGGGTAAAAATGGTACTGACCAAAGTTGAAGAAAATAAAATTTCCTACCCGATTGCTCCTTACCTTTCTTACGATAAATTTGATAATAAACGAAATAACGGAACATAAAAAAATAGTTCACCCCTAAATTAAGTATAAGTCCGAAAATATTGATCCGAGGGTAAAAATGCCAATAACCAAAGTTGGAGAAAATAAAATTTCCTATGTGATTATGTATTACCATTTTTACAATAAACTTGATAATAAACGAGATAAGTTTAAAAAAAACGTTTTTTACCCCTTTTAGCAGTCTAACTCTATAAATATCGATCCTAGGGTAAAAACTATAATCACCAAACTTGTGGAGAATTACATTTCCCATAACTTTGAATACAATTATTTTCACTCTAAGGTTGAAAATAAGCGAGTTGTTCGAAAAACAAAAAAAAATCCGTCTTCAAATCAAGATGGCGGCATACGCACCAGGGGGATTTTCCCGAAAATCGAGATTTACACTACCAACCACCCCCCCTCCTAAGTATAAAAAAAGAAAATCGAAGCCCGGAATTAATTCCAGGTGAAATCCTATTTCGACTGGACTATCATACGCAGCCATCACATTCAGATTGATGCGCTAAGGGGTGGGGGGTTCGATGGGCACCAAGGGCGAGGAGAGAAGAAACATTTGGCGAGGTGACGTTATTGCGGTATGATGATCGACGTGCCGTACTAACCTCTTTGTCGCCACGCTGATGCACTCGACAGTGCAAGAAGGCCGTTTGGCCAACGGCGGTCGTCACATTCCGAGGCACGTTCGTCTCGAAGAACGGCCATCCGGTTGTGTTCTGACCACCTGACAATCTTTGCTCGCGGACGAACAAACCTGGAAAAAAAGAAAATTGATGGTTTTAGGTTTTTGCGGTGACTCCTCTGCAAAGCAGTACGAGCACGTGATTTTTCGGATCGTTGCTTAATCTTTTTGATGGACTTGGAATTTTGTTTTTTTTTCATGGATACCCCCGATCTATGACGTTATACGTTATAGAGGTGTTTGTTCTGCTTCGTGGTGTTTATTATAAATATAGCCGAGTGTATTAAGGCCTTAGGCCACAGTAAAGGGTATAAAATCATGGACGAATTTAACAATTTTTTTTTGTATGAAAAAGTGATTCACTCATACAATTAATTACACATCCATTTAGTATGAATATCAAGCGGTTAGAAAATATACAGATTTTTTTCCATGTACAAAATGGCCGACTACGCGAAACTTCTCGAAACAGCTTTTTTCCGCTTGGCGTGACAAATAACTTCAACAATCTTCACTGGATTTACTTCAAATTTAAAAGTTATGCTCCTACTTGTATTTAGCAGAGAAGTACGTACGGAATTTCTGATTAATCGAAAACTTTTCATTTGATGAGCAGTTATAACGAAATTTTTCACTGAAAATTCATTTCTTAAGTTCAAATACCTACAACTTTTGAATAAAACAATATTTTTTTAATTCCGTACGTACTTCTCTGGGTATTCTAATGTAGATTGACGAGAATTTTTGTTTTTCGTTCTAGGTAAAAAATTGTGTATGCTAAATATCACGCCGCGGAGCGCCTAAAAAAAGATAAAAGAAAATATTAGTAGTTAGCAATTTTGTACATCGAAAAAAAATATATATATGTTTTCTAACAACTTGATATTCATACTAAATAGATGTGTAATTAATTTCATGAGTATATCACTTTTTTCGTACGAAAAAAAATTGGTAAATTCGCACGTGTTAATTTCGCAAATTCGCACATACCCGTTACTGTGGCCTAAGGTCTTAATAAATTTTTTTACACGATTTTGGAAGAAAATGGCGGCGCTGGAGGTGAATCAAGCGAGTCACTTTGCTCTGACAGTATCCCGCGAACGGTAACTTTTTTTGGCATTGTATAACCATATTCTACATCGCAACACCCAGGGGATTTTTCATACGATGGAACTTTTTTCCGAAAAAAATGTTTTCGCCAATTTTTTTTTAAACATGCACTATTTCGTAAAAAAATCGACACTTTTCGATTTTCCTGCATACGTCGAAGGAAAATCTTGCCTAGGACTCGAGTTATTTTGATTTTACGTTTCAGGTAAAAAATTGGAGCCCACTCGAACAAAGGTGACTCAGGTGTGAATTTTTTTCGGTTTTTTCAAAATTCAAGTAGAGATACTCGTAACCTCTTCACCGTGAAGCTCTCTTTTCATTCGCTCAGTGCCGCTACTATTTCGATTTGCTAAATTATCGTATCGCCGATAACCGCCGTCTTTTATTCGAATTGAAAAAAAAAATCGTTTGATCTCGAAAATGTATATTTGTACTTGAACAAATGTAATATCAATTTACGTATAAGATCCTCACGATTTCTACTCCAACGCTGCAAATTATATCCCCATGTTAGAATACTCAATGTACTCGAGTAAAATGGCTTTTTCCCTGAATATTGGAACGTCGTTACACGTGGGAACCTTTGCAAATGGAAATTGTGATGGGAATACACGCGAATCTTTGATGTGGAAAGATTTTTCTCTGTTTTTTGCCCCCTCATTGCTGATTCCTCCGCAAGCCATTCCAATTTCGTTGCATTATTCGCGATAAAAATGCGGCAGGAAAAAAGAACGAAGAGTATTCACGAGTAACAGACCTGGAGGCAAAAGTGATGGGGCACAAGTCGTTTACAATCTTCAAGAGTCTTTATTGTTGTTTCTACATTATAAAATGCACGAGAGTAATAACAGCGAACTTTTGAATCCATTAAGCGGAGACCGTGGACGGCTTTTAATTAGAATCTTCAGCAATATTTTCAAGTATTTTCACACACACACATACATACATACATACATACATACATACATACATACATATATATATATATATATATACACACACACACATAGAATTAAATTTAAAGCTCCTTTGCTTATTGCTCTCGAAACAGTTCTACCACCAGATGAAAATATTTCAAGTAAACTCTTCGTGAAAATATTATTTCGAATCGATTTAACTGCCTTAATTACGAGGGCCCTGGCAAAGCCCAGAGAGAGAGAGAGAGAGAGAGAGAGAGAGAGAGAGAGAGAGAGAGAGAGAGAGAGAGAGAGAGAGAGAGAGGGAGCAATTGAATAAATTATATGTTATAAAAAGGCCAAAAATTTAAAGAACCACTAACCCATCGACATTTCATAAGCTATCATCTTCCACATGAATATTCATTTCCAGCTCTTAAAATTACAAACAAAGGTGCACAAAAGCAGCGAAAAAATATACATTCGCAAGAGTAACTTCCGTCTGCGCCAAAAAAGGAGATATCGTCCAGAGGAAAAAGTTATTCTTTGACTGCGTCGGACGTTATCAGGCGATAATTTTTCCCCACTCTTTCGGATGACAATAAGGTCGCTCGTTACAGTGTATATAATAAATAGAGGTACGTGTCGATAAAAGTGACCCCAAAAGTGTATCTGCGTCCGGTCCAGAGATCGCACTCGACCCCGGATGCTGCGCGGTCGTACGGACGTATACGAACAACCGGCATTTGATTTAACGATCTCGTTCTCGACGGTTTTCAATTTATTTACCTTGCACACATGCATCCTTCTCCCCCCTCCCTTGACAGCCATCCTTTTGCACTAGATGTGTCTCCAAAGGGCTTCAACTTCTCGGATATCTAATTGTGCCCGAAGACAAGCAAATAAAATCAAGTTGATCAATTTTTCTGTTTTGCTATATATATATATATATAAGGATGACGCAAATTTGAGGTCTATTTTTTTCCTTTCTCTCACCATCCAATTATCTTTTTCAAAGAAAAAAAAAAAATTGTCGCGAAAGCTGTGAGCGGTGCAAAATATTTAGAGGTTGCTCAAGCTTCCCAAAAATTCAAATATTTCCTGAGAAATCGATTTTTTTTCGTCCACTTCTCACCTATTAGATTTACGCTTTGCAATTTTTAAATTACCCTCGCGAAAATTCTAGCAGGCTAATGAATATTTAGTGGTCGCTCAAGAGCGTCGAAATTCTATATTTTCACCAATTTTTTTGACCCTTCTCACCCACAAATTTGGCGCTTTGTAAAATTTTCAAAAGCATTCTTTTAGACACAGATTTTTCAAGTTTACCTCACACTTCTAACCCAAGAGTTATAATCTTTGTTCTCATAAAATAATTATTTAAAGCTCTTATTCGTAAAACGGAAATGGCAGTTGTTTTCCGCGCATCGTAATGCGTCCCACAGTTGGTCTCGTTAGTCAAACTACGGACAAATCGTAGCTGTACTCTGTGACGAGCGACGCCATAGTACATACAATAATAAATAATAACATATATCGTCTCATGGTGTTTGTTACAAATTATTATAATAAATTATTCAAAAAACGTAACACTTCGCTGTTTGTTTTGTTTTCATGCTACAAGGAATGCTGCATGCGAGATTTATTTTTCGGCGGTGATGGTAAATTTCGAAAACCTGGAGCGACCAGTAAATATTTATCGGCTGGCTAGAGCTCTTACGAGGTTAATGGAAAAATTATAAAGCGTAAATTTCATGGCTGAGAAGTGGACGAAAAAAAAAATTGATCTTTCAATGAAAAATGGAATTTTCGGAATGCTTGAGCGACGGCTAAATATTTTTTGACCGCTTGCAGCTTCGGCGACATTTTTTTTTCTTCGACGAAGATAATTGGATGGTGAGATAAAGGGAAAAAAATAGAGCTCAAATTTGTGCCACCCTAACATATATTATATTTATATGCAAATATATTATACGTACATGTTATCATTTTTACTACATGTTAAAACATGTACATGTACATAATAATAACATGTAGAGTAAATGTTATTATTATTTTATTGTTATTTATATGTAAATATATTATATGCACATATAATATATTTATATGTAAAATATTATGATTATGGAAAATTGACAATCATTTTCAAAAAACCACATTTTACGTACGTACGTATTTTTTTGCTTTGACAATAACATATACGTAGAATGGGAAGTTAATCGGAAGAAATTTCATCCATACTTTTTCACATACGAATCGACCGAACCTTAACGGAAGCAATTCCAAAACGGAGAAAAAAATTCAACAGCTCGTGTGAACCTTCGGGGAAAATGCAGTACAAATAGCCGCGATTCAGGATCAAACAGTGGCGAGTTTTCCTTCAAATTTCTTGCATAATGATCTCATCGGCGACCTCGTGAACGAATAATGAGTTTTTTTCACCGACTCACGCGCCACATACAGGTAGGAGTAATCAAGATTGCGAGCAGAGAAATTATCAAAAACATTCGCGTATAGAAGCCTGTGTACACGAGCACCGAATCGAGTGAAGATTCGAAAAGTTTTCGGGGTCCATCAACGTTTTTTCATCCCATCTCGGCAAAGAAAGCAACTCGACGAAGGAGTAAAAAAAAAAGAAAGGAGTTACCGAAGTTTGTTGTCAGGGCTTGTGTTTCGACGATAACACAAGGAGAACCATTTAAATGATAATTACGAAGACCTTAAGTCATCTTTCTGAAATTTTTTACGAACTCTTTGTCTCTCTCTCTCTCTCTCTCTCTCTCTCTCTCTCTCTCTCTCTCTTGTTTCTCGTATTTTCCCGCCTCGACACCGATCGCACCTTTTTTTGCTCTTCTCTGGAGATTAATGAGTGTCGACGTCATATAATGTCCTACATATCTACCGGGTGTCCTATTTTAACCTTACACCTGATTTATCTAAAAAAATGCTGCTCCGATCAAGTATTGAGTATAATAAAACTTTTAAGGTTCAAAGGGGGACGAAAAAAAATCGTTTATGGTCCAAAATTCAAAATGGCGACCTTGAGATGACCAACATTTTTTTCATGGGATCGTAATTTTTTCACCAAAACATTTATGAGGCGAAAACTAACAACTTTTGTTGTAGTTTTTTAGGTTAGAATATCATTTTTGGCAGGAGTGACAAGCCACAGAGACCTAATCCTTGTTTGGGTTATCGAACAAACCCAAACAAACGCACACCCAAACACACGCATACTTGCAATGGGGATGTTGGGGACTTTACCTCCTCGTAGTACATTTTGGATAACGCTAAAATAGTTAAAAAAAAATGGTAATCTAACCAAAAAAATTATGAAAGTTATCGTAAAAAAGAACATGTCAACCATCTTAACGTCGCTACTTTGAATTTTGGATCAAAAAATATTTTTTTTATGTCCCCCTTTGAAGTCTACAAGTTTTATTATGCTCAATACTTGATCGGAGCAGTATTTTACGAAATAAATCGGGCGTAAGATTAAAATTGGACACCCAATATATCAAGAGACGCGGCAGCGTCTTGACTCCAGGTAATAAAAAAAAAATTGACGCCACCGACGACTTGACGAACACGGCGCGTACTCTTTATACAATAAGATTGCCTCCCACCGCTCTTTATTGAATCGCCGTCGTGCGAAAACTCATCAACGAATCGAAAATCTAATAACATTTTACCACTGTAATGTAATTTTTTCTTATCGATTTTGCTTAGGTTATTTTTCGTTCCGCCCACTCGATCCTGAGATCCCATAATATTCGGTCGAATTTCCAGATGATTTTTTGGCTACGAAAATTATTCCATACTCGTGGGTTTGTTGAATCGAACAAAGTCATTCGGTAGTATCGTAAACATAGTACATATGCCCTTTTGAGTATCACTCGACACTTTAGTCAACAGTCGCAGTGGGCGACTTTTGACGATGCGTTTGAGACTCGGTCTGCGCAGCCTCGTGAAGTAGGCCGGGCATACGCAGCGCCGCCCTGTTCACGCGGCGCAAACGGCAACGAACGCGGCAGCCGATTGTACTTTGTTTGCTATCTAGGTGTTTCTCTACCAAATGGAAAATTGATGGCCCACGTAAATTATGTATGTATTGAAAATTATTATTACTGAGTTGTATTTATCTAAAACGATAATTCGTTGCCTATTCTTGGTGCGCACTAACGCATATAACGACGTAATATCCTAAGGGGGTTCACACTATACCAGTGTGAATGCTGAAAATTCGGGTGATTTTCGGGAATGTTTTGGTAGAAAAGTAATATAAATGTCCCAGTTATTGAACAGCTAAGGATCTGGGGGATTTAATACGGTGAGAAAAAATATAAAATCAAGAAAAAACCATCGCTTTCATGTTCAAATGATACTTTGATATTTTTACTTTCGAAAAATCACCCTTTAAATTATTTTTAAATGATTTCAAATGGAAAAAAAAAAGAATACCAACGTGAAGCATGCAAATGTCCCAATTATTGAACACTGGAAGTGCCTATGTCCATAATATTGAACAGGCATGTCCCAGTTATTGAACACTCTTGAGAATTCTTATTCCGTTCTGAAAATATTATTTTGGGTATAATATTAAGAAATAGAAGCAACATCAAACACTTAAATAATCTTTTATTAATCATGTAAAAATACAAAAACATATATTTAGTCTCTTTTGACAGGTTTTTGGTTCATTCGCATTTGGTTTATTTTTGCTTTTCAACTCGAACTTTATTTTATTTTTATTTTCAGCTTCCTCGTTTTTATGTTCTGTTTTTGTTTGATTTTGTCGCAGCTTGGCTCCCTGAAACATCGGAGAGCAAAAACTGAACATTACATTCCTATTTTTAGGCTACATTTAGATTATATTCTCTTTTTACGTTTCTTTTTATGTTTATTGCACGAAAATACAAATAAAAAAATATATTTGACGATCTTAGAGTTATTATTAAAAGAATAAAGGTAAGTTTATTCAGGAACTTACAGTTTTTGTTGGAATAAATCCGATTCACACGATCTGTGCTGATTAAATAATTTTTTTCTCTATTAAAAAAAAGCATTTTTTTGCACAAGTAAGGTAAAATTTCGATAGCTAAAAGTTCCATATATGTAATGAAATTTTTATAAATAAGTAAATGCATGCAGGTGAATGAGAAATAATAAAAATACAAGACAGTATTTAATAATTGGAACCTGTTCAATAATTGGGACATTTACCTTACTCATTAAATGTTTCAGAAAATTAAAAGTATATTTGGCTATATTTGACCTATATTACATCTTTTTTCATATAAAAATATTGAGATCCAAGCGACTTATGCGCTGCCTTCGGAGGCGCCAAAAAAAAAGTTCCTCCACTCCTCACATGATTCCGGCCGATTGAGTAGCAGAAACCGAAAAGGAAAAAATGTCGTTAAACTGGAAGGTAGTTCCTGTACAATGACGTAGGATTTTCGAAAAATATCAAAATTTGACAAAATGGCGTAGTTATGAAAAAAGTCTGTTTTCTTGCCTATAAAATGGTCGTTTTTTAGATGCTAAATCGTCTATTTTCATCCAATCAAAAGTATTCTACGTCATTGTAGAGTAAATATATTCAAGCGTACTCAGTTAAAATTTCAAGTCAATCGGATAATTGCTCTTTGAGTTACAATGTCAGCAAATTTGAAAAATTTCATTTCGAGAAAAACGCGTTTAAAGATTTAACTATTGATTTTTGCAAGATAAAATTATATTGCTATAAATGATATAAATAATAATGATATTCTTGAAAGGATAAACTGTCGAAAAAGGCAACAACAAAAAAATCGATTTTTTTAAAGTGTCACACGGGAATAACCCCTTTACGTTCCTTTATAAAGATTATGACAAGATTGTCCTTGTTATTTTTTAATAAAAAGTTTATTTTAATAAGTGTAATTCCACTTATGCTGAAAGCACCCGACGAGATTTGGTGAAAATATATTCGATCGATAAAACATCATCAATTTAACATTTGTTCTAGATTTAATTTAGCATTGGTTATACGTAATAAGCTATGTTAAAGTTTCAACAAAAATAAAGACATTCGATTGGTTAAATGCGATAAAAAAACACGTTTTTTGCCTAATTTAAACAGTCCCCTGTTACGAATTTTCACAAAGTCGTCCATAAGTTGCGAAATAAAGAGAAAATGTGTCGGCTTTTTAATGATACATGTTTTATTTATTACCGCCTTCCGTTGTACATACTTCGTTGTTTATTTTTAAGAAAAAAAAACATGCACGCGGCAGCGTTGTAAGGGCGACTTTTCAATTAGTAGAGAAACACCCCTATATACACACTCCGTGAAACGAGTAGGAAGACAAGATTTGGGATCGAAACTTGGCCGTTGTTTTCACATAACGTTCGAATGAGATTCACGAAGTTTCCGTTCCCATAGAACTTGGAGGGCCATTCTGTTCGCCCATAGAATCTGGCCCTTTGTTAATCATTTCTTTGGGGAATATCTTCGGAAGTCACGAGTTACCCGATACGCCAGTTTTGAGCTCACGATTTCCTCCCTCTCTCACTCTTGCCAACTGACTATACAAACGCTCCAAATTTTCTCCCCATTTAGCACCTTGAAATAATAGTTTCCCCGACCTGTCACCCACCCAACGAGCCTTTCGTAGGTTTCCCAATTTTGCAGAAAACTTCCCATAATCAGCTTTCAAAAAGTATAGAAGAGAACCGTTTTTGTTCAAACACAATGTTCGTCTTGTATTAGTGTAATGTGCTTATATATATATATATTTTTTTTGGTGTGTATGTACATGTATATGTGTACCTATTATAAACCTTGGGAACTTTCGTCGCGGAACAAAAGTCAAAAGCCCGTCCTACCACATCGACGAGAAACCGAGGAACGCTGACGGAGGGGGTAGAGAAATAAAGCAACGATGAGAGTTGGAGGCAACGACCAGGTTTACTCGACAAGCGACAATGAAACTTTGATAATCCACGTTGAGCGAAAGATTTACAGCTAAAATGTTATACCGAGAGAGAAACCTGAAAATAGAGAGTGAGAGAGAGAGAGAGATGACGGTTTTCCGGATTTTCACGCTGTTCCACATCCACTCTCGTTATTCGTGAATACCACTCAACATTGAACTATTATATATATATATACACACACACACACACACACACACACACACACACACACACACACACACACACACACACACACACACACATACAGTATTCATAAGCACCCCATAGACCAAACTTTTGTCAGACGTTGCTCCGAACTCAAGCCACTCTCGGCTGAGAGGGTCACGTATCCAGTAAAAATCGATCTCGAGCGAGAGAGAAAGATGGACAGGGACAAAGTGGAGAAAGTTTAGTAGGATATGAATAAAAGAAGTTACGGTCAAATTTTTTGAAAATAGACACATTTCACCGATCCGACGGATTTTATAACTCGAGAATATTTTTAGGTTGAAAATTGCCAATCGCTTTTAGAAACACCCACAGACTGACACCTATACATGTTAAGGTCGACTATTATACGGTGGCTTTTTTAACAGTCTTCCACGGAGATTTTGTCACTGAGAAAAAAATTATTTTCAATGGTTCTTCATAAAAAAAAACGTATACCGTCATTTTGTGACAAGCAGTATTAGCCAGAAAACATTGAGAATTCTGGAAAAAATCAAGTTTCTATTCTTAGTACAGCAGGATGAAGGTAATTCCGGATACGAAACACTCCGGAAGAACTTGTTTCGTGTTTCCCGTCGTCGAGAAAAAAAAATGTTCAAAAATGCATGATAAAGTGGATACATGGAATGTAATGCTAGTTAAAGTTGTTGAGGAGTGTTTTATATTCGGAATTTAATTATTTTCGTTCTGTTGAGGTTAAGATGGAAATTTTATTTTTTTCCAGGATGCTCAATTTGTTTAGGCAGATACTCTGCCAACTAATATCACAAAAATATGCTATAGTTTTTTCCGAAGAAGACTCGAAAAACCATTACAAATCATATTTTTCTCGGTGGCAAAATCTCCAGGTCAGGCCCTTGGAAAACATATGGCCACTCTATGTGTGTGTGTGCGTGTGTATGTGTATATTTAAAGGGTGTCTCAGAATCATCTGACATTTTTATTTATTAATAAATCGTATTATTTATTTAAAAAGTACGAATACTTTTTTTTAATATGAGGTAAAAACATGGAGGTTGTGTGTGCAACACGATATCCGATAAATGCCTACCTCGTGGCTGTTTGCAAACGTTCACTCTGATAACATGTTGGCCTAATAGAACTAATTTTATTAAGGGGAGGGTAGGGGTTTCAGCGTGAAAAAAAACACTTTTTTGCGAATTTTTTTCATCTCTATGGAAAGAGTAAATTTATTGAAACCTTTTGTACATTGTTAAGTGTCATTTCAAGAACATTCCGTGAAATTTGTACGCGAAAATATCCACAAACAAGCCATTGCCGCGTTTTTCTCGAAACCACTTTTTCAAAGTCCGTGTTCACTGCCATTTGAAAACTACATGACCGATTTACGTCAAACTTGGTACACACTTTCTACATATAAAATACCTCCCCCGAACGGTTGGTTTGATATTTTTTTTACATTGAGGGGGTTTTCCACGCCCAAAATGGCGGAATTTTTCGTGAAAAATAGCACTTTTCACTTTACATGACCACCAAACATTTAGAAATGAAAAAAAAAACAATTATCAAAGACCGTTGGGGGGAGGATTTGATGATACTTTGACTCAATTTTAATGGTACTTGATTTCAGATAATTTCTAGCTGATATACAGTGAACACCGCAAATCGTATTTTTCCAAAGGCGTTCTTGGAAAAGCTTTGTCACCGGCTTGTTTGTGGATATTTTCGCGTACAAATTTCGCGGAATGTTCTTGAAATTACACTTGACAAAGTACAAAAGGTTTCAATAAATTTACTCTATCCATATACATGAAAAAAAATCTCGAAAAAGTGTTTTTTTTTCACGCTGAAACCCATACCCTATGGTGCGTTCAATTGCTTCCGTGAGCTCCGGAATGGTCTGTGGATCATTGGCATACACTTTTCCTTCCAGAAAAGCCCAAAGAGGGAAGTCCAACGGCGTCAAATCGCATGATGTTGGTGGCCAATTCACATCGCCGCGGTGCGAGATAACACGACCATGAAACTTCGTCTGCAACAACTGTATTGTTTCGCCCGCATTGACTTTTCAATGCGACTTTTCAACCGTCTCTGCAAATTTTCACTATTTTGTAGTGAATGTTCACTATTTCTACGGTTGGTAGATCGTGTAATTCTCCGTGACTAAACCTCAAAACTTCCTGATGCCAGTTGTCAAAGATTAGTGCTCTATGTTCGACACACAAAAAATTGCGCGGAATTTAAAATGTCAGATCATTTTGATCCACCCTTTATATAGTATAATAAAATGGTATTTTATCATTTATATGGTATACTATAATATAATATAATATAATGATATTATATTCTGTCATTAAATGTAAACATTTGGGTACACTGGATGGTATAATATAATAGAATTATTGATATTATATTATATCGTATTATATTATAGTATACCATATAATTCGATATATTATAAAATACCATTTTCTTATACTATATATACACAGGGTGTTCTGTTATGAATGGATAATCCTGCAACTGTCGATAGGTCAGAACATGTCCTACTATATGCTGGAATTTCAGTTTAGTAAAAGTCTTCAGTTTAGGTCAAATGATTACTTTTTTGACCAGGTTTAAAAAAAATACCCTTGTTTATTTATTTCATCTAGAAAAGTTTTCTTTTTAACCTTAGATATTAAGGAAACATTATGAAAAACGATCTTATGCAGAATTTTCATACATTTAATTCGAATATGACTTTCTACTGACTTTGACAGCCTGCGATGTAAGAAAAATGAACTACGCATATTGTGCCAATTACTTTTAAAAATTGCTTAGTTATTGACGATTCATATAATTTGTAGAAATGGCATGCGAAAAACCAAAAGCAGATTTTCTTTCTTTTTTTTTCAAAAAATACTAACATGACGGCCAAAATCTCGAAAACCGTGGGATTTTAACTAAACTGTAATTCTAGCATATAGTGTAACATGATCTGACCTACCGACAGTTTCAGGATTATCCATAAATTACAGGACACCCTGTACATACCGTTTGCCCAGTTCCTAAAGTCCTGAATTTTTCTTTGTCTTCTCATTCTGCACCTATCAAGACAAAGGCTCGAGACTTCGGGAATCGACGCGAACCATTCGTTTATTAGGGTTCACGGGTATTCCCTGAAGACCTCCCATTCGCAACCTCGTCCTCGTCGTTGTCTCGTGGAAGCCACGGGAATCGAAGTGAAATTCCCCCGAGAATTTGACTGGAACAGATCGTTCGGACTCGCGCAAGGTCCGATTTACAAAAGAGGCAACGACGCCAACACCGTAGAAGGCCCTTACATGGCGACGAGAAAAGCCCAAATTGCCGTGCCGAATAATCAGCTTCGAATGAAAAAGCTGCGCTCGGTGGTTATCCTAACAAATCCGAACGTTGCGTATTCAGAGCGGAAAAAAGATATGAAAATTCATTGAAAGATGTAAATAATGTTTATCGTAATAAACAACCCGAATATTTCTACTCGGGTTGTTGCATTCATTTACGAGTTCAAAATTTCTTTCTTAAGGTTAGCCTGACCAGGATCGGGCCCCGATCGGGGTGTGATACCGGTAACACCTATTACGGACATCCTGATCCGGCCCCGATCGGGCCGGAAATATTTAGGCCCTAAATCAGGCTATACTAAAATGGCCCTACTAAGACCGTCCCTGATAAGATCCTACTAAGGCTTTCCCCGATAAGGCCCTACCAAGGCTTGCCCTGATAGGCCCTAAGGCTTTCCATGATAGGGCCTTACTAAAGCTGTCCATAATTTGCCCCTACTAAGGTTTTCCCCTATAGGGCCCTACCAAGGCTTGCCCTGATAGGCCCTACTATGGCTTTCCCTGATGAGGCCATAAATAGGCTTGCCCTACAACTGCCTCAGCAGGCGATAGATGCACATAACCTCTTTTTTTCCACATTGAAACTTCGATTTTACAGCATCGAAGGTTCGGAGTTTCGATGCATTCCTGAATTCTATTTAAAAAAAGGTGCTATGGACTGTCGCGACAAAAAAACGTTATGCAACTCGGATGCGTGCTAGAAGATTTCGGCAGCTTTGTAAGGCGAAGAGAGAGAGAGGAATTATATATATATATATATATACAGGGTGATCCAGAATAGGTGTAACAGCGGGAAATGCCGGGTTCGGCAGGTTACGCCGAAGATTTCTACCGAGCCGTTTTCTTTTTTTCGCCTCCGTCATCAAATGGGAAGCATTAGAAAATAGGCGTTCGATCTTCGAAATTGACGCTCGAATCCGCCATGTTGGACGATCGAAAAGGGCAGAAGAGTAGACGAAGGGCCACGAAGTCGTAGCCGACGTCAAGAAGGTTCTGCGAAACAGCAGCGTTTGACAAATGCCAGCGCGCATGATCTGACGTTTAGCGAATCATTCGCTACGTTGCCTGTCAACCTATTCGGCCCAAGAATCGTGACACACGATTTGACGTTTCACCTATCGTCTGCTATCGCTCGGCGTATTGCGTGCCAAAGCGTGAAGCGCGCCGCAATTAATGACCATTACGAATTTTGCCGCGACTATCCATCGAGAGCGCCTGTTCTTTTTGCTTCCTTAAGAAATAAAAATTAACAAAACCAAAGAATTGTGAATGATTATCGAATTTCGATAAACCGAGCGATTTTTTTTGCGTATTGAAAAAAAATCAATACGTAAGTTTTTATTAACAAACTCTCAATAACTTGACGCTACATTTTCGAGAATTGGATGTTTTCGGGATTTCATTTCTCATTCGAACACTCCGGTCAGTATCATAGTCGGATTGATCTCCAAAAATACATTTTTCTGTACGAATATCATCTCAAAGTGTGTTCGAGCTGGGTTAGGAAACATGAGGAGAAGCTTTCCATTTCCTCATTAGGGGAGGCGAAATCAGTCGGTTCCGGCAGACGAAAATCGATACGACGTTTTTTTAGGGTTGAAAATAGAAGATCTTCTGCACCGCCTGAGATACAATTTTTCACGTACTGATACGGGTTGATTATGGAAATCCCAAAACGTTGCGACTCTGTTTGTGGTTTCTCTTAAGGGGTAACACCACTCGAGCGGTAGAAAATTAGGCCTAACTTTGACAATTTATTTTGGCAGTATGAAACAAGGAATAGGATTTCTTATGAGAGGGTTTATGTAAGACATATTAAAGTATGAAAAAATTATTGTAATTTTCATACAACATAGCGACGACAGAGCCCATCTTGAAAAAATTGTTTTTCAAACTGGGAAGCCGGAATACGCGAACCCGTAGCATGAATCGATTTGAATTTTGATCGCAGCTTCATAATTACATTCCCTAATAGACTGCGATTTTATCTGACTTCCGGTCAGAATGGGTCGAAAAGTCTGACGATGCTGCGAGAACGGCGGTAGGAGCATTGTTTATTTAACAAAGATAAAATCGGTGCTCGGAATAGTTCTGGGGGACTCGAGCGAACATTCCCGATATTACTGCTCCGAAATCGTCACCGATTTTATCTTACTTCCGGTGAGAATGGGTCGAGAAGTCTGACGATGCAGCGAGAACGACGGTCGGAACATTGTTTATTTAACAAAGATGAAATCGGTGCTCGGAATGGTTCTCGGTGCCTTGAGCGAACATTCCCGATATTACTGCCCCGAAATCGTCTCCGATTTTATCTTACTTCCGGTCAGAATGGGTCGACAAGTCTGACGATGCTGTGAGAACGACGGTAGAAGAATTGTTTATTTAACAAAGATAAAATCAGTGCTCGGAATGGTTCTCGGGGCCTCGAGCGAACATTCCCGATGATGCTGCCCCGAATTCGTCTCCGATTTTATCTTACTTTCGGTCAGAATGGGGCGAGAAGTCTAAAGATGCAGCGAGAACGACGATTGGAGAATTGTTTATTTAACAAAGATAAAATCGGTGCTCGGGATGGTTCTCGGGGCCTCGAGCGAACTTTCCCGATATTACAGGCCCGAATTCGTCCCCGATTTTATCTTACTTCCGGTCAGAATGGGGGAAGAAGTCTAAAGATGCAGCGAGAACGACGATTGGAGCATTGTTTATTTAACAAAGATAAAATCGGTGCTCGGAATGGTTCTCGGGGCCTCGAGCGAACATTACCGATGTTACTGCCCCGAAGTCGTCTACGATTGTATCTTATTTCCGGTCAGAATGGGTCGAGAAGTCTGGCGATGGCGCGAGAACGACGGTAGGAGCATTGTTTATTCAACAAAGATAAAATCGTAGATCGGAATGGTTCTCGGGGCCTCGATCGTACGTTCCCGATATGACTGCGCCGAGTTCGTCTCCGATTTTATCTTACTTCCGGTCAGAATGGGTCGAAAAGTCTCACGATGCTGCAAGAACGACGGTAGGAGCATTGTATATTTACCAAAGATAAAATCGGTGCTCGGAATGGTTCTCGGTGCCTCGAGCGAACATTCCCGATATTACTGCGCCGCATTCGTCTCCGATTTTATCTTACTTCCGGTCAGAATGGGTCGAAAAGTCTCACGATGCTGCGAGAACGACGGTAGGAGCATTGTTTATTTAACAAAGATAAAATCGGTGCTCGGAATGATTCTCGGCGCCTCGAGCGAACATTCCCGATAATACTGCCCCGAATTCGTCTCCGATTTTATCTTACTTCCGGTCAGAATGGGGGAAGAAGTCTAAAGATGCAGCGAGAATGACGATTGGAGCATTGATTATTTAACAAAGATAAAATCGGTGCTCGGAATGGTTCTCGGTGCCTCGAGCGAACATTCCCGATATTACTGCGCCGAATTCGTCTCCGATTTTATCTTACTTCCGGTCAGAATGGGTCGAAAAGTCTCACGATGCTGCGAGAACGACGGTAGGAGCATTGTTTATTTAACAAAGATAAAATCGGTGCTCGGAATGGTTCTCGGTGCCTCGAGCGAACATTCCCGATATTTCTGCGCCGAATTCGTCTCCGATTTTATCTTACTTCCGGTCAGAATGGGTCGAAAAGTCTCACGATGCTGCGAGAACGACGATTGGAGCATTGTTTATTTAACAAAGATAAAATCGGTGCTCGGAATGGTTCTCGGGGCCTCGAGCGAACATTACCGATGTTACTTCCCCGAAGTCGTCAACGATTTTATCTTACTTCCGGTCAGAATGGGTCGAGAAGTCTGGCGATGGTGCGAGAACGACGGTAGGAGCATTGTTTATTCAACAAAGATAAAATCGTAGGTCGGAATGGTTCTCGGGGCCTCGATCGTACGTTCCCGATATTACTGCGCCGAATTCGTCTCCGATTTTATCTTACTTCCGGTCAGAATGGGTCGACAAGTCTGACGATGCTGCGAGAACGACGGTAGAAGAATTGTTTATTTAACAAAGATAAAATCGGTGCTCGGAATGGTTCTCGGGGCCTCGAGCGAACATTCCCGATAATACTGCCCCGAATGCGTCTCCGATTTTATCTTACTTCCGGTCAGAATGGGGGAAGAAGTCTAAAGATGCAGCGAGAATGACGATTGGAGCATTGTTTATTTAACAAAGATAAAATCGGTGCTCGGAATGGTTCTCGGTGCCTCGAGCGAACATTCCCGATATTTCTGCGCCGAATTTGTCTCCGATTTTATCTTACTTCCAGTCAGAATGGGTCGAAAAGTCTCACGATGCTGCGAGAACGACGGTAGGAGCATTGTTTCTTTAACAAAGATAAAATCGGTGCTCGGAATGGTTCTCGGGGCCTCGAGCGAACATTACCGATAATACTGCCCCAAATTTGTCTCCGATTTTATCTTACTTCCGGTGAGAATGGGTCGACAAGTCTGACGTTGCTGCGAGAACGACGGTAGAAGAATTGTTTATTTAACAAAGATAAAATCGGTGCTCGGAATGGTTCTCGGGGCCTCGAGTGAACATTCCCTATAATACTGCCCCAAATTCGTCTCCGATTTTATCTTACTTTCGGTCAGAATGGGTCGAAAAGTCTCACGATGCTGCGAGAACGACGGTAGGAGCATTGTTTATTTAACAAAGATAAAATCGGTGCTCGGAATGGTTCTCGGTGCCTCGATCGTACCTTCCCGATATTACTGCGCCGAATTCGTCTCCGATTTTATCTTATTTCCGGTCAGAATGGGTCGACAAGTCTGACGATGGTGCGAGAACGACGGTAGAAGAATTGTTTATTTAACAAAGATAAAATCGGTGCTCGGAATGGTTCTCGGGGCCTCGAGCGAACATTCCCGATAATACTGCCCCGAATGCGTCTCCGATTTTATCTTACTTCCGGTCAGAATGGGGGAAGAAGTCTAAAGATGCAGCGAGAATGACGATTGGAGCATTGTTTATTTAACAAAGATAAAATCGGTGCTCGGAATGGTTCTCGGTGCCTCGAGCGAACATTCCCGATATTTCTGCGCCGAATTTGTCTCCGATTTTATCTTACTTCCGGTCAGAATGGGTCGAAAAGTCTCACGATGCTGCGAGAACGACGGTAGGAGCATTGTTTATTTAACAAAGATAAAATCGGTGCTCGGAATGGTTCTCGGGGCCTCGAGCGAACATTACCGATAATACTGCCCCAAATTTGTCTCCGATTTTATCTTACTTCCGGTGAGAATGGGTCGACAAGTCTGACGATGCTGGGAGAACGACGGTAGAAGAATTGTTTATTTAACAAAGATAAAATCGGTGCTCGGAATGGTTCTCGGGGCCTCGAGTGAACATTCCCTATAATACTGCCCCAAATTCGTCTCCGATTTTATCTTACTTTCGGTCAGAATGGGTCGAAAAGTCTCACGATGCTGCGAGAACGACGGTAGGAGCATTGTTTATTTAACAAAGATAAAATCGGTGCTCGGAATCGTTCTCGGTGCCTTGAGCGAACATTCCCGATATTACTGCCCCGAAATCGTCTCCGATTTTATTTTACTTCCGGTCAGAATGGGTCGACAAGTCTGACGATGCTGTGAGAACGACGGTAGAAGAATTGTTTATTTAACAAAGATAAAATCGGTGCTGGGAATGGTTCTCGGTGCCTCGAGCGAACATTCCCGATATTTCTGCGCCGAATTTGTCTCCGATTTTATCTTACTTCCGGTCAGAATGGGTCGAAAATTCTGACGATGCTGCGAGAACGAAGGTAGGAGCATTGTTTATTTAACAAAGATAAAATCGGTGCTCGGAATGGTTCTCGGCGCCTCGAGATAACATTCCCGATAATACTGCCCCAAATTCGTCTCCGATTTTATCTTACTTCCGGTCAGAATGGGGGATGAAGTCTAAAGATGCAGCGAGAACGACGATTGGAGCATTGTTTATTTAACAAAGATAAAATCGGTGCTCGGAATGGTTCTCGGGGCCTCGAGCGAACATTACCGATGTTACTGCCCCGAAGTCGTCAACGATTTTATCTTACTTCCGGTCAGAATGGGTCGAGAAGTCTGGCGATGCTGCGAGAACGACGGTAGGAGCATTGTTTATTCAACAAAGATAAAATCGTAGCTTGGAATGGTTCTCGGGGCCTCGATCGTACGTTCCCGATAATACTGCGCCGAATTCGTCTCCGATTTTATCTTACTTCCGGTCAGAATGGGTCGACATGTCTGACGATGCTGCGAGAACGACGGTAGAAGAATTGTTTATTTAACAAAGATAAAATCGGTGCTCGGAATGGTTCTCGGGGCCTCGAGCGAACATTCCCGATAATACTGCCCCAAATTCGTCTCCGATTTTATCTTACTTCCGGTCAGAATGGGTCGAAAAGTCTCACGATGCTGCGAGAACGAGGGTAGGAGCATTGTTTATTTAACAAAGATAAAATCTGTGCTCGGAATGGTTCTCGGGGCCTCGAGCGAACATGACCGATAATACTGCCCCAAATTTGTCTCCGATTTTATCTTACTTCCGGTGAGAATGGGTCGACAAGTCTGACGATGCTGCGAGAACGACGGTAGAAGAATTGTTTATTTAACAAAGATTCAATCGGTGCTCGGAATGGTTCTCGGGGCCTCGAGTGAACATTCCCGATAATACTGCCCCAAATTCGTCTCCGATTTTATCTTACTTCCGGTCAGAATGGGGGAAGAAGTGTAAAGATGCAGCGAGAACAACGATTAGAGCATTGTTTATTTAACAAAGATAAAATCGGTGCTCAGAATGGTTCTCGGGGCCTCGAGCGAACATTACCGATATTACTGCGCCGCATTCGTCTCCGATTTTATCTTACTTCCGGTCAGAATGGGTCGAAAAGTCTCACGATGCTGCGAGAACGACGGTAGGAGCATTGTTTATTTAACAAAGATAAAATCGGTGCTCGGAATGATTCTCGGCGCCTCGAGCGAACATTCCCGATAATACTGCCCCGAATTCGTCTCCGATTTTATCTTACTTCCGGTCAGAATGGGGGAAGAAGTCTAAAGATGCAGCGAGAATGACGATTGGAGCATTGTTTATTTAACAAAGATAAAATCGGTGCTCAGAATGGTTCTCGGGGCCTCGAGCGAACATTCCCGATATTACTGCGCCGAATTCGTCTCCGATTTTATCTTACTTCCGGTCAGAATGGGTCGAAAAGTCTCACGATGCTGCGAGAACGACGGTAGGAGCATTGTTTATTTAACAAAGATAAAATCGGTGCTCGGAATGGTTCTCGGTGCCTCGAGCGAACATTCCCGATATTACTGCGCCGAATTCGTCTCCGATTTTATCTTACTTCCGGTCAGAATGGGTCGAAAAGTCTCACGATGCTGCGAGAACGACGATTGGAGCATTGTTTATTTAACAAAGATAAAATCGGTGCTCGGAATGGTTCTCGGGGCCTCGAGCGAACATTACCGATGTTACTTCCCCGAAGTCGTCAACGATTTTATCTTACTTCCGGTCAGAATGGGTCGAGAAGTCTGGCGATGGTGCGAGAACGACGGTAGGAGCATTGTTTATTCAACAAAGATAAAATCGTAGGTCGGAATGGTTCTCGGGGCCTCGATCGTACGTTCCCGATATTACTGCGCCGAATTCGTCTCCGATTTTATCTTACTTCCGGTCAGAATGGGTCGACATGTCTGACGATGCTGCGAGAACGACGGTAGAAGAATTGTTTATTTAACAAAGATAAAATCGGTGCTCGGAATGGTTCTCGGGGCCTCGAGCGAACATTCCCGATAATACTGCCCCGAATGCGTCTCCGATTTTATCTTACTTCCGGTCAGAATGGGGGAAGAAGTCTAAAGATGCAGCGAGAATGACGATTGGAGCATTGTTTATTTAACAAAGATAAAATCGGTGCTCGGAATGGTTCTCGGTGCCTCGAGCGAACATTCCCGATATTTCTGCGCCGAATTTGTCTCCGATTTTATCTTACTTCCGGTCAGAATGGGTCGAAAAGTCTCACGATGCTGCGAGAACGACGGTAGGAGCATTGTTTATTTAACAAAGATAAAATCGGTGCTCGGAATGGTTCTCGGGGCCTCGAGCGAACATTACCGATAATACTGCCCCAAATTTGTCTCCGATTTTATCTTACTTCCGGTGAGAATGGGTCGACAAGTCTGACGATGCTGCGAGAACGACGGTAGAAGAATTGTTTATTTAACAAAGATAAAATCGGTGCTCGGAATGGTTCTCGGGGCCTCGAGTGAACATTCCCTATAATACTGCCCCAAATTCGTCTCCGATTTTATCTTACTTTCGGTCAGAATGGGTCGAAAAGTCTCACGATGCTGCGAGAACGACGGTAGGAGCATTGTTTATTTAACAAAGATAAAATCGGTGCTCGGAATGGTTCTCGGTGCCTCGATCGTACCTTCCCGATATTACTGCGCCGAATTCGTCTCCGATTTTATCTTATTTCCGGTCAGAATGGGTCGACAAGTCTGACGATGGTGCGAGAACGACGGTAGAAGAATTGTTTATTTAACAAAGATAAAATCGGTGCTCGGAATGGTTCTCGGGGCCTCGAGCGAACATTCCCGATAATACTGCCCCGAATGCGTCTCCGATTTTATCTTACTTCCGGTCAGAATGGGGGAAGAAGTCTAAAGATGCAGCGAGAATGACGATTGGAGCATTGTTTATTTAACAAAGATAAAATCGGTGCTCGGAATGGTTCTCGGTGCCTCGAGCGAACATTCCCGATATTTCTGCGCCGAATTTGTCTCCGATTTTATCTTACTTCCGGTCAGAATGGGTCGAAAAGTCTCACGATGCTGCGAGAACGACGGTAGGAGCATTGTTTATTTAACAAAGATAAAATCGGTGCTCGGAATGGTTCTCGGGGCCTCGAGCGAACATTACCGATAATACTGCCCCAAATTTGTCTCCGATTTTATCTTACTTCCGGTGAGAATGGGTCGACAAGTCTGACGATGCTGGGAGAACGACGGTAGAAGAATTGTTTATTTAACAAAGATAAAATCGGTGCTCGGAATGGTTCTCGGGGCCTCGAGTGAACATTCCCTATAATACTGCCCCAAATTCGTCTCCGATTTTATCTTACTTTCGGTCAGAATGGGTCGAAAAGTCTCACGATGCTGCGAGAACGACGGTAGGAGCATTGTTTATTTAACAAAGATAAAATCGGTGCTCGGAATGGTTCTCGGGGCCTCGATCGTACGTTCCCGATATGACTGCGCCGAGTTCGTCTCCGATTTTATCTTACTTCCGGTCAGAATGGGTCGAAAAGTCTCACGATGCTGCAAGAACGACGGTAGGAGCATTGTATATTTACCAAAGATAAAATCGGTGCTCGGAATGGTTCTCGGTGCCTCGAGCGAACATTCCCGATATTACTGCGCCGCATTCGTCTCCGATTTTATCTTACTTCCGGTCAGAATGGGTCGAAAAGTCTCACGATGCTGCGAGAACGACGGTAGGAGCATTGTTTATTTAACAAAGATAAAATCGGTGCTCGGAATGATTCTCGGCGCCTCGAGCGAACATTCCCGATAATACTGCCCCGAATTCGTCTCCGATTTTATCTTACTTCCGGTCAGAATGGGGGAAGAAGTCTAAAGATGCAGCGAGAATGACGATTGGAGCATTGATTATTTAACAAAGATAAAATCGGTGCTCGGAATGGTTCTCGGTGCCTCGAGCGAACATTCCCGATATTACTGCGCCGAATTCGTCTCCGATTTTATCTTACTTCCGGTCAGAATGGGTCGAAAAGTCTCACGATGCTGCGAGAACGACGGTAGGAGCATTGTTTATTTAACAAAGATAAAATCGGTGCTCGGAATGGTTCTCGGTGCCTCGAGCGAACATTCCCGATATTTCTGCGCCGAATTCGTCTCCGATTTTATCTTACTTCCGGTCAGAATGGGTCGAAAAGTCTCACGATGCTGCGAGAACGACGATTGGAGCATTGTTTATTTAACAAAGATAAAATCGGTGCTCGGAATGGTTCTCGGGGCCTCGAGCGAACATTACCGATGTTACTTCCCCGAAGTCGTCAACGATTTTATCTTACTTCCGGTCAGAATGGGTCGAGAAGTCTGGCGATGGTGCGAGAACGACGGTAGGAGCATTGTTTATTCAACAAAGATAAAATCGTAGGTCGGAATGGTTCTCGGGGCCTCGATCGTACGTTCCCGATATTACTGCGCCGAATTCGTCTCCGATTTTATCTTACTTCCGGTCAGAATGGGTCGACAAGTCTGACGATGCTGCGAGAACGACGGTAGAAGAATTGTTTATTTAACAAAGATAAAATCGGTGCTCGGAATGGTTCTCGGGGCCTCGAGCGAACATTCCCGATAATACTGCCCCGAATGCGTCTCCGATTTTATCTTACTTCCGGTCAGAATGGGGGAAGAAGTCTAAAGATGCAGCGAGAATGACGATTGGAGCATTGTTTATTTAACAAAGATAAAATCGGTGCTCGGAATGGTTCTCGGTGCCTCGAGCGAACATTCCCGATATTTCTGCGCCGAATTTGTCTCCGATTTTATCTTACTTCCAGTCAGAATGGGTCGAAAAGTCTCACGATGCTGCGAGAACGACGGTAGGAGCATTGTTTCTTTAACAAAGATAAAATCGGTGCTCGGAATGGTTCTCGGGGCCTCGAGCGAACATTACCGATAATACTGCCCCAAATTTGTCTCCGATTTTATCTTACTTCCGGTGAGAATGGGTCGACAAGTCTGACGTTGCTGCGAGAACGACGGTAGAAGAATTGTTTATTTAACAAAGATAAAATCGGTGCTCGGAATGGTTCTCGGGGCCTCGAGTGAACATTCCCTATAATACTGCCCCAAATTCGTCTCCGATTTTATCTTACTTTCGGTCAGAATGGGTCGAAAAGTCTCACGATGCTGCGAGAACGACGGTAGGAGCATTGTTTATTTAACAAAGATAAAATCGGTGCTCGGAATGGTTCTCGGTGCCTCGATCGTACCTTCCCGATATTACTGCGCCGAATTCGTCTCCGATTTTATCTTATTTCCGGTCAGAATGGGTCGACAAGTCTGACGATGGTGCGAGAACGACGGTAGAAGAATTGTTTATTTAACAAAGATAAAATCGGTGCTCGGAATGGTTCTCGGGGCCTCGAGCGAACATTCCCGATAATACTGCCCCGAATGCGTCTCCGATTTTATCTTACTTCCGGTCAGAATGGGGGAAGAAGTCTAAAGATGCAGCGAGAATGACGATTGGAGCATTGTTTATTTAACAAAGATAAAATCGGTGCTCGGAATGGTTCTCGGTGCCTCGAGCGAACATTCCCGATATTTCTGCGCCGAATTTGTCTCCGATTTTATCTTACTTCCGGTCAGAATGGGTCGAAAAGTCTCACGATGCTGCGAGAACGACGGTAGGAGCATTGTTTATTTAACAAAGATAAAATCGGTGCTCGGAATGGTTCTCGGGGCCTCGAGCGAACATTACCGATAATACTGCCCCAAATTTGTCTCCGATTTTATCTTACTTCCGGTGAGAATGGGTCGACAAGTCTGACGATGCTGGGAGAACGACGGTAGAAGAATTGTTTATTTAACAAAGATAAAATCGGTGCTCGGAATGGTTCTCGGGGCCTCGAGTGAACATTCCCTATAATACTGCCCCAAATTCGTCTCCGATTTTATCTTACTTTCGGTCAGAATGGGTCGAAAAGTCTCACGATGCTGCGAGAACGACGGTAGGAGCATTGTTTATTTAACAAAGATAAAATCGGTGCTCGGAATCGTTCTCGGTGCCTTGAGCGAACATTCCCGATATTACTGCCCCGAAATCGTCTCCGATTTTATTTTACTTCCGGTCAGAATGGGTCGACAAGTCTGACGATGCTGTGAGAACGACGGTAGAAGAATTGTTTATTTAACAAAGATAAAATCGGTGCTGGGAATGGTTCTCGGTGCCTCGAGCGAACATTCCCGATATTTCTGCGCCGAATTTGTCTCCGATTTTATCTTACTTCCGGTCAGAATGGGTCGAAAATTCTGACGATGCTGCGAGAACGAAGGTAGGAGCATTGTTTATTTAACAAAGATAAAATCGGTGCTCGGAATGGTTCTCGGCGCCTCGAGATAACATTCCCGATAATACTGCCCCAAATTCGTCTCCGATTTTATCTTACTTCCGGTCAGAATGGGGGATGAAGTCTAAAGATGCAGCGAGAACGACGATTGGAGCATTGTTTATTTAACAAAGATAAAATCGGTGCTCGGAATGGTTCTCGGGGCCTCGAGCGAACATTACCGATGTTACTGCCCCGAAGTCGTCAACGATTTTATCTTACTTCCGGTCAGAATGGGTCGAGAAGTCTGGCGATGCTGCGAGAACGACGGTAGGAGCATTGTTTATTCAACAAAGATAAAATCGTAGCTTGGAATGGTTCTCGGGGCCTCGATCGTACGTTCCCGATAATACTGCGCCGAATTCGTCTCCGATTTTATCTTACTTCCGGTCAGAATGGGTCGACATGTCTGACGATGCTGCGAGAACGACGGTAGAAGAATTGTTTATTTAACAAAGATAAAATCGGTGCTCGGAATGGTTCTCGGGGCCTCGAGCGAACATTCCCGATAATACTGCCCCAAATTCGTCTCCGATTTTATCTTACTTCCGGTCAGAATGGGTCGAAAAGTCTCACGATGCTGCGAGAACGAGGGTAGGAGCATTGTTTATTTAACAAAGATAAAATCTGTGCTCGGAATGGTTCTCGGGGCCTCGAGCGAACATGACCGATAATACTGCCCCAAATTTGTCTCCGATTTTATCTTACTTCCGGTGAGAATGGGTCGACAAGTCTGACGATGCTGCGAGAACGACGGTAGAAGAATTGTTTATTTAACAAAGATTCAATCGGTGCTCGGAATGGTTCTCGGGGCCTCGAGTGAACATTCCCGATAATACTGCCCCAAATTCGTCTCCGATTTTATCTTACTTCCGGTCAGAATGGGGGAAGAAGTGTAAAGATGCAGCGAGAACAACGATTAGAGCATTGTTTATTTAACAAAGATAAAATCGGTGCTCAGAATGGTTCTCGGGGCCTCGAGCGAACATTACCGATATTACTGCGCCGCATTCGTCTCCGATTTTATCTTACTTCCGGTCAGAATGGGTCGAAAAGTCTCACGATGCTGCGAGAACGACGGTAGGAGCATTGTTTATTTAACAAAGATAAAATCGGTGCTCGGAATGATTCTCGGCGCCTCGAGCGAACATTCCCGATAATACTGCCCCGAATTCGTCTCCGATTTTATCTTACTTCCGGTCAGAATGGGGGAAGAAGTCTAAAGATGCAGCGAGAATGACGATTGGAGCATTGTTTATTTAACAAAGATAAAATCGGTGCTCAGAATGGTTCTCGGGGCCTCGAGCGAACATTCCCGATATTACTGCGCCGAATTCGTCTCCGATTTTATCTTACTTCCGGTCAGAATGGGTCGAAAAGTCTCACGATGCTGCGAGAACGACGGTAGGAGCATTGTTTATTTAACAAAGATAAAATCGGTGCTCGGAATGGTTCTCGGTGCCTCGAGCGAACATTCCCGATATTACTGCGCCGAATTCGTCTCCGATTTTATCTTACTTCCGGTCAGAATGGGTCGAAAAGTCTCACGATGCTGCGAGAACGACGATTGGAGCATTGTTTATTTAACAAAGATAAAATCGGTGCTCGGAATGGTTCTCGGGGCCTCGAGCGAACATTACCGATGTTACTTCCCCGAAGTCGTCAACGATTTTATCTTACTTCCGGTCAGAATGGGTCGAGAAGTCTGGCGATGGTGCGAGAACGACGGTAGGAGCATTGTTTATTCAACAAAGATAAAATCGTAGGTCGGAATGGTTCTCGGGGCCTCGATCGTACGTTCCCGATATTACTGCGCCGAATTCGTCTCCGATTTTATCTTACTTCCGGTCAGAATGGGTCGACATGTCTGACGATGCTGCGAGAACGACGGTAGAAGAATTGTTTATTTAACAAAGATAAAATCGGTGCTCGGAATGGTTCTCGGGGCCTCGAGCGAACATTCCCGATAATACTGCCCCGAATGCGTCTCCGATTTTATCTTACTTCCGGTCAGAATGGGGGAAGAAGTCTAAAGATGCAGCGAGAATGACGATTGGAGCATTGTTTATTTAACAAAGATAAAATCGGTGCTCGGAATGGTTCTCGGTGCCTCGAGCGAACATTCCCGATATTTCTGCGCCGAATTTGTCTCCGATTTTATCTTACTTCCGGTCAGAATGGGTCGAAAAGTCTCACGATGCTGCGAGAACGACGGTAGGAGCATTGTTTATTTAACAAAGATAAAATCGGTGCTCGGAATGGTTCTCGGGGCCTCGAGCGAACATTACCGATAATACTGCCCCAAATTTGTCTCCGATTTTATCTTACTTCCGGTGAGAATGGGTCGACAAGTCTGACGATGCTGCGAGAACGACGGTAGAAGAATTGTTTATTTAACAAAGATAAAATCGGTGCTCGGAATGGTTCTCGGGGCCTCGAGTGAACATTCCCTATAATACTGCCCCAAATTCGTCTCCGATTTTATCTTACTTTCGGTCAGAATGGGTCGAAAAGTCTCACGATGCTGCGAGAACGACGGTAGGAGCATTGTTTATTTAACAAAGATAAAATCGGTGCTCGGAATGGTTCTCGGTGCCTCGATCGTACCTTCCCGATATTACTGCGCCGAATTCGTCTCCGATTTTATCTTATTTCCGGTCAGAATGGGTCGACAAGTCTGACGATGGTGCGAGAACGACGGTAGAAGAATTGTTTATTTAACAAAGATAAAATCGGTGCTCGGAGTGGTTCTCGGGGCCTCGAGCGAACATTCCCGATAATACTGCCCCGAATGCGTCTCCGATTTTATCTTACTTCCGGTCAGAATGGGGGAAGAAGTCTAAAGATGCAGCGAGAATGACGATTGGAGCATTGTTTATTTAACAAAGATAAAATCGGTGCTCGGAATGGTTCTCGGTGCCTCGAGCGAACATTCCCGATATTTCTGCGCCGAATTTGTCTCCGATTTTATCTTACTTCCGGTCAGAATGGGTCGAAAAGTCTCACGATGCTGCGAGAACGACGGTAGGAGCATTGTTTATTTAACAAAGATAAAATCGGTGCTCGGAATGGTTCTCGGGGCCTCGAGCGAACATTACCGATAATACTGCCCCAAATTTGTCTCCGATTTTATCTTACTTCCGGTGAGAATGGGTCGACAAGTCTGACGATGCTGGGAGAACGACGGTAGAAGAATTGTTTATTTAACAAAGATAAAATCGGTGCTCGGAATGGTTCTCGGGGCCTCGAGTGAACATTCCCTATAATACTGCCCCAAATTCGTCTCCGATTTTATCTTACTTTCGGTCAGAATGGGTCGAAAAGTCTCACGATGCTGCGAGAACGACGGTAGGAGCATTGTTTATTTAACAAAGATAAAATCGGTGCTCGGAATGGTTCTCGGTGCCTTGAGCGAACATTCCCGATATTACTGCCCCGAAATCGTCTCCGATTTTATTTTACTTCCGGTCAGAATGGGTCGACAAGTCTGACGATGCTGTGAGAACGACGGTAGAAGAATTGTTTATTTAACAAAGATAAAATCGGTGCTGGGAATGGTTCTCGGGGCCTCGAGCGAACATTCCCGATAATACTGCACCGAATTCGTCTCCGATTTTATCTTACTTCCGGTCAGAATGGGTCGAAAATTCTGACGATGCTGCGAGAACGACGGTAGGAGCATTGTTTATTTAACAAAGATAAAATCGGTGCTCGGAATGGTTCTCGGCGCCTCGAGATAACATTCCCGATAATACTGCCCCAAATTCGTCTCCGATTTTATCTTACTTCCGGTCAGAATGGGGGATGAAGTCTAAAGATGCAGCGAGAACGACGATTGGAGCATTGTTTATTTAACAAAGATAAAATCGGTGCTCGGAATGGTTCTCGGGGCCTCGAGCGAACATTACCGATGTTACTGCCCCGAAGTCGTCAACGATTTTATCTTACTTCCGGTCAGAATGGGTCGAGAAGTCTGGCGATGCTGCGAGAACGACGGTAGGAGCATTGTTTATTCAACAAAGATAAAATCGTAGCTTGGAATGGTTCTCGGGGCCTCGATCGTACGTTCCCGATAATACTGCGCCGAATTCGTCTCCGATTTTATCTTACTTCCGGTCAGAATGGGTCGACAAGTCTGACGATGCTGCGAGAACGACGGTAGAAGAATTGTTTATTTAACAAAGATAAAATCGGTGCTCGGAATGGTTCTCGGGGCCTCGAGCGAACATTCCCGATAATACTGCCCCAAATTCGTCTCCGATTTTATCTTACTTCCGGTCAGAATGGGTCGAAAAGTCTCACGATGCTGCGAGAACGAGGGTAGGAGCATTGTTTATTTAACAAAGATAAAATCTGTGCTCGGAATGGTTCTCGGGGCCTCGAGCGAACATGACCGATAATACTGCCCCAAATTTGTCTCCGATTTTATCTTACTTCCGGTGAGAATGGGTCGACAAGTCTGACGATGCTGCGAGAACGACGGTAGAAGAATTGTTTATTTAACAAAGATTCAATCGGTGCTCGGAATGGTTCTCGGGGCCTCGAGTGAACATTCCCGATAATACTGCCCCAAATTCGTCTCCGATTTTATCTTACTTCCGGTCAGAATGGGGGAAGAAGTGTAAAGATGCAGCGAGAACAACGATTAGAGCATTGTTTATTTAACAAAGATAAAATCGGTGCTCAGAATGGTTCTCGGGGCCTCGAGCGAACATTACCGATGTTACTGCCCCGAAGTCGTCTACGATTTTATCTTCCTTCCGGTCAGAATGGGTCGACAAGTCTGGCGATGGTGCGAGAACGACGGTAGGAGCATTGTTTATTCAACAAAGATAAAATCGTAGCTCGGAATGGTTCTCGGGGCCTCGAGCGAACATTCCCGATAATACTGCCCCGAATTCGTCTCCGATTTTATCTTACTTCCGGTCAGAATGGGTCGACAAGTCTGACGATGCTGCGAGAATGACGGTAGAAGAATTGTTTATTTAACAAAGATAAAATCGGTGCTCGGAATGGTTCTCGGGGCCTCGAGCGAACATTACCGATGTTACTGCCCCGAAGTCGTCTACGATTTTATCTTACTTCCGGTCAGAATGGGTCGAGAAGTCTGGCGATGGTGCGAGAACGACGGTAGGAGCATTGTTTATTCAACAAAGATAAAATCGTAGCTCAGAATGGTTCTCGGGGCCTCGATCGTACGTTCCCGACATTACTGCGCCGAATTCGTCTCCGATTTTATCTTACTTCCGGTCAGAATGGGTCGAAAAGTCTCGCGATGCTGCAAGAACGACGGTAGGAGCATTGTTTATTTAACAAAGATAAAATCGATGCTCGGAATGGTTCTCGGGGCCTCGAGCGAACATTACCGATAATACTGCTCCAAATTTGTCTCCGATTTTATCTTACTTCCGGTCAAAATGGGTCGAGAAGTCTGACGATGCTGCGAGCACGACGGTAGGAGAATTGTTTATTTAACAAAGATAAAATCGGTTTTCGGGATGGTTCTCGGGGCCTCGAGCGAACTTTCCCCATATTACTGGCCCGAATTCGTCTCCGATTTTATCTTACTTCCAGTCAGAATGGGGCAAGAAGTCTAAAGATGCAGCGAGAACAATTCCGAGCACCGATTTTATCTTTGTTAAATAAACAATGATCCAATCGTCGTTCTCGCTGCATCTTTAGACTTCTTCCCCCATTCTGACCGGAAATAAGATAAAATCGGAGACGAATTCGGGCCAGTAATATCGGGAAAGTTCGCTCGAGGCCCCGAGAACCATCCCGAACACCGATTTTAGCTTTGTTAAATAAACAATTCTCCAATCGTCGTTCTCGCTGCATCTTTAGGCTTCTCGCCCCATTCTGACCGGAAGTAAGATAAAATCGAGGACGAATTCGGGGCAGTAATATCGGGAATGGTCACTCGAGGCCCCGAGATCCATTCCAAGCACCGATTTTATCTTTGTTAAATAAACAATGCCCCTACCGTCGTTCTCGCACAATCGTCAGAATGCTCGACCCATTCTGACCGGAAGTAAGATAAAATCGGAGACTATTTCGGGGCAGTAATATCGGGAATTTCCCATCCGGGCCCCGAGAACCATTCCAAGCACAGATTTTATCTTTGTTAAATAAACAATGCTCCTACCGTCGTTCTCGCAGCATCGTCAGACTTCTCGACCCATTCTGACCGGAAGTAAGATAAAATCGGCGACGATTTCGGGGCAGTAATATCGGGAATGTTCGCTCGAGGCCCCGAGCACCGATTTTACCTTTGTTAAATAAGCAATGCTTCTACCGCCGTTCTCGCAGCATCGTCAGACTTTTCGACCCATTCTGACCGGAAGTAAGATAAAATCGAGGAGGAATTCGGGGCAGTTATATCGGGAATGTTCGCTCGAGGCCCCGAAAACCATTCCGAGCACCGATTTTATCTTTGTTAAATAAACAATACTCCTACCGTCGTTTTCGCAGCATCGTCAGACTTCTCGACCGATTCTGACCGGAAGTAAGATAAAATCGGAGACGATTTCGGGGCAGTAATATCGGGAATGTTCGCTCGAGGCCCCGAGAACCATTCCGAGCACCGATTTTATCTTTGTTAAATAAACAATGCTCCAATCGTCGTTCTCGCTGCATCTTTAGACTTCTCGACCGATTCTGACCGGAAGTAAGATAAAATCGGAGACGACTTCGGGGCAGTAATATCGGGAATGTTCGCTCGAGGTACCGAGAACCATTCCGAGCACCGATTTTATCTTTGTTAAATAAACAATGCTCCAACCTTCGTTCTCGCTGCATCGTCAGACTTCTCGACCCATTGTGACCGGAAGTAAGATAAAATCGGTGATGATTTCGGGGCAGTAATATCGGGAACGTACGATCGAGGCCCCGAGAACCATTCCGATCTACGATTTTATCTTTGTTCAATAAACAATGCCCCTACTGTCGTTCTCGCACCATCGTCAGAATGTTCGACCCATTCTGACCGGAAGTAAGATAAAATCGGAGACGATTTCGGGGCAGTAATATAGGGACTCTCCGATCGAGGCCCCGAAAACTATTCCGAGCACCGATTTTACCTTTGTTAAATAAACAATGCTCCAATCGTCGTTCTCGCTGCATCTTTAGACTTGTCGACCTATTCTGACCGGAAGTAAGATAAAATCGGAGACGAATTTGGGGCAGTATTATCGGTAATGTTCGCTCGAGGCCCCGAGAACCATTCCGAGCACGGATTTTATCTTTGTTAATTAAACAATGCTCCCACCGTCGTTCTCGCAGCATCGTGAGACTTTTCGACCCATTCTGACCGGAAGTAAGATAAAATCGGAGACGAATTCGGGGCAGTATTATCGGGAATGTTCGCTCGAGGCCCCGAGAACCATTCCGAGCACCGATTTTATCTTTGTTAAATAAGCAATGCTTCTACCGCCGTTCTCGCAGCATCGTCAGACTTTTCGATCCATTCTGACCGGAAGTAAGATTAAATCGAGGAGGAATTCGGGGCAGTTATATCGGGAATGTTCGCTCGTGGCCCCGAAAACCATTCCGAGCACCGATTTTATCTTTGTTAAATAAACAATACTCCTACCGTCGTTTTCGCAGCATCGTCAGACTTCTCGACCGATTCTGACCGGAAGTAAGATAAAATCGGAGACGATTTCGGGCCAGTAATATCGGGAATGTTCGCTCGAGACCCCGAGAACCATTCCGAGCACCGATTTTATCTTTGTTAAATAAACAATGCCCCAATCGTCGTTCTCGCTGCATCTTTAGACTTCTCGACCGATTCTGACCGGAAGTAAGATTAAATCGGAGACGATTTCGGGGCAGTAATATCGGGAATGTTCGCTCGAGGCACCGAGAACTGTTCCGAGCACCGATTTTATCTTTGTTCAATAAACAATGCCCCTACCGTCGTTCTCGCACCATCTTCAGAATGCTCGACCCATTCTGACCGGAAGTAAGATAAAATCGGAGACGATTTCGGGGCAGTATTATCGGGAATGTTCGCTCGATGCCCCGAGAACCATTCCGAGCACCGATTTTATCTTTGTTAAATAAACTATTCTTCTACCGTCGTTCTCGCAGCATCGTCAGACTTGTCGACCCATTCTGACCGGAAGTAAGATAAAATCGGAGACGAATTTGGGGCAGTATTATCGGTAATGTTCGCTCGAGGCCCCGAGAACCATTCCGAGCACCGATTTTATCTTTGTTAAATAAACAATGCTCCCACCGTCGTTCTCGCAGCATCGTGAGACTTTTCGACCCATTCTGACCGGAAGTAAGATAAAATCGGAGACGAATTCGGCGCAGTAATATCGGGAATGTTCGCCCGAGCCACCGAGAACCATTCCGAGCACCGATTTTATCTTTGTTAAATAAACAATACTCCAATCGTCGTTCTCGCTGCATCTTTAGACTTCTTCCCCCATTCTGACCGGAAGTAAGATAAAATCGGAGACGAATTTGGGGCAGTATTATCGGTAATGTTCGCTCGAGGACCCGAGAACCATTCCGAGCGCCGATTTTATCTTTGTTAAATAAGCAATGCTCCTACCGTCGTTCTTGCAGCATCGTGAGACTTTTCGACCCATTCTGACCGGAAGTAAGATAAAATCGGAGACGATTTCGGGGCAGTAATATCAGGAATGTTCGCTCGAGGCACCGAGAACTATTCCGAGCACCGATTTTATCTTTGTTAAATAAACAATGCTCCGACCGTCGCTTTCGCTGCATCGTCAGACTTCTCGACCCATTCTGACCGGAAGTAAGATAAAATCGGTGACGATTTCGGGGCAGTAATATCGGGAATGTTCGCTCGAGGCCCCGAGAACCATTCCGAGCACCGATTTTATCTTTGTTAAATAAACAATGCTCCAATCGTCGTTCTCGCTGCATTTTTAGACTTCTCGCCCCATTCTGACCGGAAGTAAGATAGAATCGGAGACGAATTCGGGGCAGTAATATTGGGACCCTTTGCTCGAGGCCCCTAAACCATTCCGAGCACCGATTTTATCTTTGTTAAATAAACAATGCTCCTACCGTCGTTCTCGCACCATCGTCAGAATGCTCTACCCATTCTGACCGGAAGTAAGATAAAATCGCAGACTATTAGAGAATGTAATTATGAAGCTGCGATCAAAATTCAAATCGATTCATGCTAAGGGTTCGCGTATTCCGGCCTCCCAGTTTGAAAAACAATTTTTTCAAGGTGGGCTCTGTAGTCGCTATTTTGTATGAAAATTACAATAATTTTTACATACTTTAATTTGACTTCCATAAACCCTCTCATAAGAAATCCTATTCCTTGTTTCATACTGCCAAAATAAATTGTCAAAGGTAGGCCTAATTTTCTGCCGCTCGAGTGGTGTTACCCCTTAAGCGAAACCACAAACAGAGTCGCAACGCTTTGGGATTTCCATAATCAACCCGTATCGGTACGTGAAAAATTGTATCTCAGGCGGTGCAGAAGATCTTCTCATCTGTTTTCAATCCTAAAAAAACGTCGTATCGATTTTCGTCTGCCGGAACCGACTGATTTCGCCTCTCCTAATGAGGAAATGGAAAGCTTCTCCTCATGTTTCCTAACCCAGCTCGAACACACTTTGAGATGATATTCGTACAGAAAAATGTATTTTTGGAGATCAATCCGACTATGATACTGACCGGAGTGTTCGAATGAGAAATGAAATCCCGAAAACATCCAATTCTCGAAAATGTAGCGTCAAGTTATTGAGAGTTTGTTAATAAAAACTTACGTATTGATTTTTTTTCAATACGCAAAAAAAATCGCTCGGTTTATCGAAATTCGATAATCATTCACAATTCTTTGGTTTTGTTAATTTTTATTTCTTAAGGAAGCAAAAAGAACAGGCGCTCTCGATGGATAGTCGCGGCAAAATTCGTAATGGTCATTAATTGCGGCGCGCTTCACGCTTTGGCACGCAATACGCCGAGCGATAGCAGACGATAGGTGAAACGTCAAATCGTGTGTCACGATTCTTGGGCCGAATAGGTTGACAGGCAACGTAGCGAATGATTCGCTAAACGTCAGATCATGCGCGCTGGCATTTGTCAAACGCTGCTGTTTCGCAGAACCTTCTTGACGTCGGCTACGACTTCGTGGCCTTTCGTCTACTCTTCTGCCCTTTTCGATCGTCCAACATGGCGGATTCGAGCGTCAATTTCGAAGATCGAACGCCTATTTTCTAATGCTTCCCATTTGATGACGGAGGCGAAAAAAAGAAAACGGCTCGGTAGAAATCTTCGGCGTAACCTGCCGAACCCGGCATTTCCCGCTGTTACACCTATTCTGGATCACCCTGTATATATATACGAGGGTGGGGTGAAAAGTTTCCGGCCTGACCAAGAGATGGTGCCACTAGGTCTAGTTTTGGAGCGGCATCCTACAGTACCATTCCTACCGAGCTTGTATGTACAGTTTCAGCCCAATCGCTACGTTAGTTGCGTTTGAGAGCACATTGCGTGAGACGCTTCCGTTGTTTTCGTAAAAATGGAAAAATTGGAAAAACGTGCTGTCATCAAATACTTCCATTTGAAAGGTTTTACACCAAAACAAATAAAAGAAGAGATGGATTCAACACTAGGAGACTCCTCCCCATCATATTCAACTATTAAGCAGTGGGTTTCTGAATTTAAAATGGGTCGTGTGAGCACCTCTGACGAGCCTCCCTCAGGACGGCCCATTGAAGTCACAACTTCAGAGATGATTGAAAAAATCCATAAAATAGTGTTGGAAGACCGCAGGTTGAAAGTGCATGAGATAGCTGAGACCTGTAGAATGTCAGCTGAACGTGTGCGAAATATTTTGCACAACCATTTGAACATGGAAAATCTGTGTGCAAGGTGGGTGCCGCGTTTGCTAACGCTCGACCAAAAACTGCTTCGAAAAATCATTTCTACCTACAATTTGGCGCTGTATAGGCGTAATCCAAACGAATTTTTGCGTCGATTCATAACTGTTGATGAGACATGGGTCCACCACTACACTCCTGAAAATAAAGAGCAGTCAAAACAGTGGGTTGGAAAAGGGGACCCAACCCCAAAGAAGGCAAAAACAATTTTATCGGCAAACAAGGTTATGGCTACTGTTTTTTGGGATGCGAGAGAAATTATATACATTGATTACGTTGAAAAGGGTAAGACTATCACTGGTCAATACTACGCAGATTTATTGCGACGTTTGAAGCACGAGGTGCAAATTAAACGACCTCATTTGGCGAAGAAAAAAGTTTTGTTTCATCACGATAGCGCACCAGCGCATTCGTCGATTGTTGCCATGTCCAAAATCCACGATCTGAAGTTTGAATAGATGCCGCATCCTCCCTACTCTCCAGACTTAGCCCCCAGCGACTATTGCCTGTTTCCTAACCTCAAAAAATGGCTTGGCGGAAAAAGATTTAAGAGCAACGAAGAAGTTATCGAAGCTGTAAATCAGTATTTTGAGGAGCTTGACGAATCTATGTTTGAAACTGGTACAACTAAATTAGAAGACCGTTATGAGAAATGTATCAGTGTTGATGGAGATTATGTTGAAAAATAAAGCAAAAAAATGTTAAAACATCGTTTTTCTTGGTCAGGCCGGAAACTTTTCTCCCCACCCTCGTATATATATATATTAGGGTGTGCGGGAAAAATCGATATTTTTTTTCAGTTGCATCCACCAAAAAAGGTGAATTAAGGTAAAAAAAGAAGAATCCTCGAAGGAGAGCTCAAAAAAAAAAAATATTTCGAACGGCGCATCGCATTTGAATACTTCCCATAAGAATAACACAGGAAAATATTGGCACTTCTGAACGTCGTAGTAAAACTCTTCAGAAAAAAATCTCACAAAAATGTCATTAAGATATTCTAATAGAGAATTGAATTCCCTACAAAAAAGTTCCTACGAACAATTAGCTTAGGACAACCGTTCAAATAGTATCGCCGTCTGAAATTAAATTTTTTATTTAACCGACGTGCGCGCTATAGCACACGCTGCCACCTGGCAGCAACATGCGGTAGCTCGTAGTACAAAATGACAAGCTTCACACTAGCGCTACGAACGGGAAGCCGCGACATTTTTCCCCCATTTTGGCCCCAAATCAAGATCCGTCACTGCTAGAAAATTTCATTCGTTATTGCGAAGTGAATCCTATAGTAGGGGAGGCTGTCTCGAAAAAATTAGCTAGTCACTTGTGGTACTTTAACGAGAAAATTGTCGCTTTGTCGTTTTTTGACAATGCTGTGCCGATAAGTGTGAAGGCAAAAACGGTACAAGCTCTGCAATCTTGAGAAAAATCCAAAAATCCTTCCGAGTGAGTAATTGTTAAAAAAAAAAATGATTGGGAAATGGTGCTGAAAAAAGACATACGCGATTTCGTTACTCAAGAATCCTTATTTCTTTTCCAGCAATTCAATTTACCTCGTGTTTTTTTGACAGTAAATATTGAATTATGGCCGGAAAATGCCACTTATTTGAGTTGCTTAGATTTTTTTTCAAAACAAAAGTCGTTAATAACGTAGCCGAACGTGGTGTCTCTTTGAAAGAAGTATATAACGGTTCATTATTAAAAAACGAAGAGCAGCTACACTATTTATTGGGCGTAGTGCAAAATCATCGACAGAAATACCCTAATTGCAACAAACAAACTCTTACAAAAAAGGAACGATGATGATCAAGCATTATAATGTAAAAACAAATTATTTTATCTTATTAAACCAAATTGCTTGAATAAAACTTTTCGAAACACGACCAATGATGGACGTCGTTTCTTTTATATTTCTTGTTGTACTTGATTCTTTTTTGTATCAGATAAATATTTTGAGAACGATTCCATGCAAATTGTATGTTAGAGCAGAACATTCTCTACAAAAAAAACCCAAGAAGTTTTTTCGTAAAGCGAAAAATTCGATTTTTACAACCTGTCGAATTATTTTTTTTTTCTATTAATTCAATTTCAGACAGCGATTCCACTTGAACGGTTGTTCTGAGCTAATTTTTCGTAAAAACTTTTTTGTTGGAAATTCGATTCTCCATGAGAATATGTTAATGACATCTTTGTGTAATTTTTTCCTGACGAGTTGCACTACCACATTCAGAAATCCCAATATTTTCCTGAGTTATTCTTATGGAAAATATTCAAATACAATGCGCCACTCGAAATAATTTTTTTTGAGCTCTCCTTCGAGGATTCTTCATTTTTTACCTTAATTCATCGTTTTTTGGTAGATGCAACCGAAAAAAAGACATCGACTTTTTTTCCGCACGCCCTAATATATATATATATATATATATATATATATATATATATATATATATATATATATATATATATATACATATGGTTGTTTCAAAAATCTATAGCATGTTATTCGATAAACCTCTTTAATTGTCCCAATTATCATAACTAATTGATATACTTTATGTGACACAACAAATAATTATAGGAATCAATTTGGTCTCTCATGCCATATCTGGGGCCAAGATGTTACAAGCACTCGGTAGCATAGGGGCAGCGTGCGTAGCTTTAGGTAGGTTGGTACGAAGTTCGATTCCCATCCCATGTAGAAATTTTAACCGGGATACCCTATGTCCGATCAAATCCCGATCAGAATTTGTCATGGATTCCCCAAAACCGGTATCCCGGTTAGAATCCAACTTGCATCAGTATCGGCATATGTACGACGACGATGGCATCATTTTGAAAATTTTGGCGTCACGTGTATTTTCTGTATTACTATGGAATTCCTATCTATAGATAGAGGAATTTCTGTCTATAGATTCCTATCTATAAAATTCCTATCTATAGATAGGAATTACATAGTAACACCGAAAATACACCTGATGCCAAAATTTTCAAAATTATGCCATCGTCGTCGTACATATTCCGATACTGATGCAAGTTGGATTCTAACCGGGATACCGGTTTTGGAGAATAAGTCTCTGTTTATACCCACCGACATGTCGGTGGGTATAAACATGTGTTTAAGACAAATTAAAATCAAATTCACAATGATTAGATTAAAATTTATACCAACCGTGAGTTCTTACGTATTTCGAGAGAAAACATTTCGTCGAGGCAAAGAAATTTTTGCAAAAAAAGTTGTGAGTTTCAAATATTACATTATAAATATGAAAAAAATCACAAAATGAGTTGTGAATTTCCTCAAGTTGAAGAAAATAAAAATCGAATTCACGACAGTTATATTAAAATTTACGGCACAAGTGTAAACGTATTTTGAGAGAAAACATAGTGTTGAGGCAAAGAAATGTTCGCACAAAAAGTTAAGTGCAAAAATTTCTTTGCCTCGAGGCAATGTTTTCTCTCAAAATACGTACGAACTCACTTTTGGCGCAAATTTTAATCTAATCATTTTGAATTTGATTTTAATTTGTCTTAATTACGAAAAAATTCACAACTAATTTTGTGAATTTTTTTGTATTTATAATTTCTTGTCAATACATTTGCATTCACAGATTTTGATGTGATTTTTTTTTAATTCACATCAAAATCTCGCGACGAGCGCGATCTGCCATTTGAATCTTTGGACACATTTTTTTTTACTGATAGTTTAATGCACCAAAACTTTATAAATGTTATTTATTTTTATAATAAATTTAACATGTCATAATTCCATTTTTGACATTTTATTTCAGCCTGTATTCACCTGTGATCCTTCCCAGATTCCTCAATGATTCCATTGGGAATCTATTTAGAGTCATTAAAGGATCCGGTTCTGGATCCCTAATGGAATCCAGTTTACGGATTTTACATTTAGTCTTCGAATCTGATCCGATATCGGACTAGATCGCGACTGGGAGCCCGGGATACAAGTCAGAATCCAGCTGTACCCCTGCCAAAATTTCTGCACGGGATATAGGCGAAATATTTACTTCGAACAAAAATATTTCAGCAGGCCAGGGAATGACGAATTATGATACAAAATCATTGTAGTGGAACTCAAAATTAAGTGGTTCATTCCATTTTGGATTTTTGAAATATTATATGCATTTCTTTCTAATCAGACAACCTGATAGGGGCCTGATCAGGCAACCAGGTCAGGCCCATATGTGACACAACGTTACATTTCCTAGTAGGGCCCTTTCAGGCCCTTGTTAGTGCCCTACCTGGGCAGTCAGGCAACCTGATCGGGCCCTGATTTGGGCCCCATAAAAATTTCTACACAGGAAGGTACGCTTGCCATTGGAAGAAGCGAAACGTGCGAGAGACGAATTAAAGGGTAAGGCCATAGTAGAATTTTGAAAATATTAATTTTTTTCCCGCTAAAACGGTGCTTTATCACCATGAGAATAAGTAACTATTCAGTTTATAGTAAAAGAAATTTATTTTTACCGACTTTGAGCGTATAACGTAAGCCCACCTCTTGCATGGCCATAGAGTACCTAAAACTTTAGACAGCTTTTTAAAATTGCTTTTAAAAATTTTTAACTTTTTAAACAGCTTTTTTTCCAATTGGCGTGACAAATAACTTGAACAATTTTCACTCGATTTACTTCAAATTTAAAGGTTATGTTCCTAATTGCATTTCGCAGAGAAGTACGCACGGAATTTCTGATTAATCGAAAACTTTTCATTTTATGAGCAGTTTTATGCGAAATTTTTCACTGAAAATTCATTCAAATATCTACAACTTGTCAATAAAACAATATTTTTTTAAATTCCGTACGTACTCTAGGTATTCTAATGAAGATTGACGAGAATGTTGGTTTTTTGTTTTAAGTAAAACATTGTGGATGCTAAATGTCACCCCGCGGAGCGCCTAAAAAAAAGATAACAAAAGAAAATGAGTAGTCGCCCATTTTGTACATCGAAAAAAAATTTTTTAACAGCTTGATATTCATACTAAGTAGATGTGTAATTAATTTCATGAGTGAATCACTTTTTCATACGAAAAAAATGGTTAAATTCGCACATGATTTTATACCCGTTACCGTGGCCTAGCCCCTTAACTTATTTTCATTCATCGACCGAAACAATCTACCATATTTTCATGACATCGGTTAAAATATTTTCACTCGTTGACTCGCAAATACTTTATTCACGGAGGGTTTCGTTTTTTTTTTTCGTGTTTCTTTTTTCGCCGATGATAAATGAAAAGGACAAAAAGTTTTTTTCCTGGAAATAACACGTGACGATGCACACGAAGGGCGGGCATTACGGAAGTCATACCCGCTTACTTTTAAATCGTTTAATGCTAGGGAAGAAAAAGCGCTGAGTAGGAAAAATAAAGTAATGTGCAAGGAAGAAGGAGCTCCGTGGTAAATCATCGCTAAATATTCCAAGTGTCGAGGGAGACCGTATGTATATATCATTGTAAGGAGCGATGAGCCGGTACGATGATCGTGGCAGTGCATGCGGTGGAAAATTCGAAGAGATGCAGTATCGTCCATATATGCATACCACTATGCACTGCACATTCCCTTGCCTTTTCTCACCCCCCCCCCTGCCTCTCTGCATTCCCAGCGGCCATGGTTACCCGAGAGAGGGAAGAGTGCCCGAGGAGTTTACGACTGAGAAATAATTCCGCGAGCCGGAAGCGCGTTTTCCCGTGAAAAAGATGGGCTTCCGGGAAAGCTCAGACCGCTGCTCCAAGCGAGTTTCCGAACAATATACGTATACATGACAGCTTATGCAGCGCCGCATTTTACCTATAAACATTATATATATATATATATATATATATATATATATATATATATATATATTCAAGGAAAATCGTTGACAACATTTTCACGGTGCGGGGTGCATTCATCCGGCAAATGCTTCGCCGGATATGGAATTAAGAGTTTGCTGAAGGATGCGGTAAAATGAAGTCCTCATATACGATAATATTAACAGAAGTAATAATAATAATAATAATGATCATACCAATAATAATGGTTATAATGTACATGACAAGCATATGTTATATATATATTATCATTTACGTTATTATCATGATATTATTTTGATTATTCATATTTATTATATTGTAATGCTATTTAGATGTTAATATAATTTTGTATTATTTAAAGATTTTTTTCCATCATTCAAACAGTTTTTTTTATTATTCAATTTTTGTTATTTTATTATTAGTAATATTATTATTAGGACTGATACGACCATTATCGTGAAGTGATATTGTTATAATATTTATTATAATATTTATAATAAATATTATAATAATATTATAATATATAAATTATACATTATAACCCGTACATTATAATATATAAATATTATAATGTATGGGTTTGTTTGGACGTATAAGCTTTTATCACCCGAAAAAAAGAAACTATATTATATTAATATCATTTTTCAATAGTGATAATAGTAGTTGTAATATAATATTAAGAATATATGTATAAAATATAATATAATATACTAACATTCTATACATGAATATTAGGGTGGCACAAATGTGAGTTCTATTTTTTCCCTTTTTTGAGCAAAAAAAATTGTTGCGCAAGCTGCGAGCGGTTAAAAAATATTCAGAGTTCCCTCAAGCCACCCAAAAATTCAAATTTTCATTAAAAAATCATTTTTTTTTTTTCGTTTACTTCTCACCCATGAGTTTTACGATTTATAATTTTTAAATTAACCTCGCGAAAGCTCTAGCCAGCCAATTAATATGTAGTGTTCGCTCAAGATTTTCAAAATTCAGAATTTCTGCGAAAAAAGAAATCTAGCATGCTCTATAATTCCTCGTCGCATAAAAGCAAAATAAACAGTGAAGTGTTACATTTCCAGAATAATTTATTATCTTGATTTGCAACAAACATCGATTAGACGATATGTGTTATTATGTATTATGTACAATTGTATTATGGCGTAAAAAAAACTGGCTAAAATTGAAAATTTCGAAGCTTTTGAGCCACTACTAATTATTCATTTGGCGGCTGGAGTTTTGGCGAGGTTAATTAAACAAGTATAAAGTGTAAAATTCATGGGTGCGTAGTGGACGAAGAGAAAAAAAACGATTTTTTAATGAAACTTTGAATTTTTGGGAGATCGCTCACAGCTTTCGCGACAATTTTTTTTTAAGGAGATAATTGGATGGCGAGGAACAGGAAACAATAGGGCTTAAATTTGTCGCACCCTAATATATATATATATATATTAGGGTGGCCCTTGATATGGGTACAAAAAAAATTGATCGCGCCGCTCTCCAAGACGGTTCCAAATAATTTTTACAAAAATCTACGCGAAGCCCCAGCTATGTCCGTGAAGAGGAAGGCGTGCCTGTAAGCATGAACTTGAATTTAAATATCAATTTTTCTTCATGATTGGAGAAATTTCGATTTTTTAAATCTAGGTTATTAGTCAATTTTTTTTACTTTCCGAAGCTATTGTATATTGGTATTCAATATACAGATCAAACAATAAGGTCCTCCATACTAGATTTGATGAGCGTTCAGTTTTACCATCCTATTATTTTGGAACAATAGTTCGATTCAGCTGCTGTCGAACGCTTTTAATCACATCGATATCAAACTTTAAATTTGCATCTTGTCAAAAAAATCTATTAAGTACGAAGGATATAAATTCACGATAAACCATTCACATCGAACTTCCGGATTGGCCAGAATTGTTTTCTTTTTAATTTTGTTAGAAATATTCCTTGCGTGCTGATATACAAACACATTAATATTTCACTGAGATCAGACTTCCAGTGCTGTGGGTAAAAAATGTATTTGAAAATTGCTTTCGCAAAAATGCATAGGGACATTTTATACTTGGCAGGATTTTAAAGTTGGCGAGCTTGTTCGTTTTATTGAAAACAAAGAAATTATTTATTCGCACAAGTCATCCAATTGGTCGGAAAAAACATAATAATTAAAAAATGTACACGTAAGATATCGATACTAGTTCATTCAGTACGAATTTATTTATTTAGACCACAGAAATATCGTGTTAAAAAATTGACAAATAAACTAGATTTAAAAAATCGAAATTTCTCCAATCATGAAAAAAAATTGATATTTAAATTTAGAAGGCGGCGCGATCAATTTTTTTTACCCATATCAAGGGCCACCCTAATATATATGTGTATATATATATATTAGACTGATTAAAAAAAAAAAATTATTCTGGATTCTCGTGCTATTGTTGGGCACTAACAAAAGAAAATTTCTCTAAAAAAATGGGCGCGGTCACTGAATATTTAGAGGTGGCTATCTCGACTTTTTTGTATTTGAATTTTTTTTAACGAACGTATTGCATTTAAGCATAGTCATGGCTTCGGATTACGGATAAAAATCGGAAAAGTTTTGAGTTTGTTCTTTTACAAACATAACAGAGAAAAACTGACCATACGTCGAAGTGCACACGAAAAGATGAAAGAAGTTTTCGAACAATGGAAATGTGCTGAAATTCCAACGCGTCAATTGAATAACGCAATCTCGAAATCAATAAAACACCATCTAGTCTTGAAAAAACTTTTAAAAAAATCGGGTTAAAAAGAATTTGCCGTCACAAATATCGAAGGAGCGTAAATTTAAGAGAGATTTGGACAAACTGTTCAACGTTGCACATTTTCGTTCTGCCCAAAATGTTAACGAACTTGAGAATGGCTGGGAAGAAATGTAAATGAGTTTGAAGATAATATAAGCGTAGCATTTTGAAATCCAAATATACGATTTATGAATAAAAGTTTATAAGTTAATTTTTCGTAAAAAGTGCGAAATGTTAATGCGTATAAATAAATCTACATGAATAACGAGAGTAGTATAGACGCCATTATTGATCTACCTGGATTTGAATTGTGAATATTGCAATCTTTTCAAATTGTTAGAGTTTATTTTTGTTACGAAAAAGCTGCTGGATGTGATTTTTATCCGTAATCCGAAGCCATGACTATGCTTAAATGCAGTACGTTCGTAAAAAAAATTCAAATACAAAAAAGTCGAGATAGCCACCTCTAAAAATTGAGTGACCGCGCCCATCTTTTTAGAGAAATTTTGTTTTATCAGTGCCCAACAATAGCACGAGAATCCAGAAGGAAATTTTTTTTGTGAATCAGTCTAATATATATATATATATATATATATATATATATATATATATATATATATATATATATTGTAACGTTGGGTTACAAATATCGAGACTATCCGAGAATGGTGTGGTAAGCGAGCTGGCATAGCTCAGTGGTCAGGCCAGTCGACCGGCAATCGGACGGGTTCGAATCTCGACCCAGAATTTTTCCGTGTTTTTTCTCGGATAGTTCTCTCGGAGTTTTTTCGGGGGATTACAATATATATAATATTAGATTATGTCATTATAATATATAATATATTATATTATGAAATATAATATGAATAATATAAATTAGTATATTACATTTATATAATAATAATAATAATAATACAATATGATAAATAGTTACAATCACTATTATAACAATGAGACCAGACGACCAAAGCGGACGTTGACCATCTTCTCGCTGTAACAATTAAGTTCACCGACGAAGTTTGCACCGGCCTCATGGACTCGTGTGTAATTAACATCAGCAAAATGTTTCATCTTTGCTGCTGTGTGAACGGCGCAGAAAGCCACCCCCGGAAATTCACCGTTGAAGTAGAGAGCTTAAAGCGGAGGTTATGAATGGAAGAGGAAATGAAAAAGGAAAAAAAAAAGAAAATCAACTCGTACCCTCGTCGCCGATAACAATAATTATAATATTCGTGAGACGAGTTCAAGGTAGTTCCCGACGGGGAAACGAAAATTAATGTTGCGACTTCCTCATGGCCTTTTTGTCTTATTATTTAGGGAGAAATAATACAATAGATATAGATATATGTGCGTGTATGTGTGTATAGGATGCGAGAAAGAGAAAGAGAGAGAAACTAATCATCTTAAAGCTCAAACAATATACTACGCGAATGACGAAATGGCGGAACAAAGAAGCGACAGGCACGAAAATCCGACCGCATAAAGCCGCAATAATTTATCACATTTTTCTTCCTCGTAGTCGCGATCACGGGAAAATATGTATATATTTTTCCTCTTTCAGTTGGGAGAGAAAGGAGACGGGTACACCGCGAAGGGAAGGCCGGAATCCAAAGACTCGAGATCATTGGGTAGCTTAGGAACGGAGTAACCGTTGGGGAGGGCGGAAAGGGCACTCTTTTATTGCGTCAAGTATTCCCTCCAGGGAGTACCCAGTGGAAAGAGAGATAGAGTTAGAGACGGTTGGGAACAGAATGAGGTAGCAAGAGAGCGGGAGACAGAAAGGAATACGAAAGGTCGGGTGAGGGGTTGAAGGAAAGGGAAATTGGAAGGGATGCACGGCCAAAGGATAGAAACTGTGGGAGAATGGACAAATATAACGAGGAAGATAAAATAATCCGAAAAAAGATGTATTCTTCTGTATACATACCTATATTAGGGTGGCACAATTTTGAGCTCAATTATTTTCCCTTTTTCTCACCATCCAATTATCGTCTTTAAAGAAGAAAAAAATTGTCGCGGAAGTTGCGATCGCTCAAAAAATATTGAGAGGTCGCTCAAGCCTCCGAAAAATTCAAATTTTCATAAGAAATTCGATTTATTTTTTCGTTCACTTTTCACCCATGAGTTTTACGCTTTATGATTTTAACATTAACCTCGCGAAAGCTCTAGCCGGCCAATGAATATTATGCGGTCACTCAGGGTTTTCGAAATTCGGAATTTCCGCCAAAAAATAAATCTCGCATGCACTATAATTCCTCGTAGCATAAAAACAAAATAAACCGCAAAGCGTTACATTTTACGAATAATCTACTATAATAATTTGTAACAAACACCAATAAGACGATACGAGTTATTATGCATTATTATGTATTGTTGTATTATGGCATCACTCGTCACGGAGTACAGCTACGATTAGTCCGCAGTTTGACTAACGAGACCAACTGTGGGACGCATTACGATGCGCGGAAAACAGCTGCCATCTCAGTTTTACGACTAAAACGGCCTATAATTTTTTTTACGGGCAAGAGCTTTAAAGAATTATTTTATGAGAACAAAGATTATAATTCTTGGGTTAGAAGTGCGAGGTAAATTTAAAAAATCTGTTTCTGAAGAAATAAGGATTAATTGTTTTGAACATTTTACAAAGCGCTCAATTTATGAGGGAGAAGAGTAAAAAAGAATTTGCGCAAATTGAAAATTTTGATGCTTTGAGCGACCACTGAATATTCATTGGCCGGCTAGAGCTTTCGCGAGGTTAATTTAAAATTTATAAAGCGGAAAATTCATGGGTGAGAAGTAAACGAAAAAAATCGATTTATCAATGAAAATTTGAATTGTTGGGAGGTTTGAGTGACCTCTAAATATTTTTTGATGACTCGCAGCTTTTGCGACAATTTTTTTTTCTGTAAAGAAGCTATTTGGTTGGTGAGAAAGAGGAAATTTAGCTAAAAAAAAGAGCTCAAAATTGTGCTACCCTAAAATTGTCCAGTTCTTAGATTTAAAGAATAAATTCTTTCCTTACTATCATTTTTTAACTATTTATTACTGGTATGATGATGATCATTATTATTATCATTGATAACCCCGCAGTTGATGCAATTTAAAATAAAATTAATTATACAAATTATGCTTATTACATAAAATTAGATAATTCACACCAGTATATTAATGTTTATAAATGATATTATTACATCATAATAATAATATTTGTTATTACCATTAGGATTATAACTGTGATGATGGTTGTTGTTTTAATATTAAGTATTTTATTTTTATAATTATACTTATAACCATGATTATTTCATTAAAACCGAGAATCAATTTTATTCCACGTCCTATTATTAATATCAAACAAAAATCCATATTATTCTTATTACTGCCGATGTTAATATTAGTAGCTATAACTATTCATCCAGTATAGACAATGTATGGACAATATCACAGAATAGATTATCCAGAATAGGTAATATATGGACAACTCACAGTCGTCCATATATTATTATTATGTCTTCTGCTGTTTTTAATTAAATATTTACTAATAATCGTAAAAATAGTGATTACATAAAAGTATACAATTTATGGTATTTCATATATTATGATTCGTCTTATAATGATTATGATTATTATTATTATCCGTTTTTTGCTCCGGGCAACACACGCCCTCAGTTGGCACTGGGAAACATTCACATTATTCTCATTATTCATTATAATTCATGTTATGATAGTGATAATGATGGTAATGATGATAATAATGATTGATAATAGTAATAACAACAAATGTTCCTATTATCAAAATCATTATTATTTTATTACCGTATCTATGTTATTATTATTTCAAAATCAATTATGACTATTTATTATACAAATAGAAGACAAATGAGAATTAAGACATTAAGACAAATGAAATTTATCTCGAAAAATACTCCTCCGATCAAGTATTGAATACAATAAAACTTTAAGGGTTCAATGGGTGACGTCAAAAAAAAATCTTCTTTGATCCAAAATTCAAAATGGCGACTTTGAGATGGCTGACATGTTTTTTTCTTAACGGGATTAGGAATTTTGTTTTCACCAAAACTTTTATCAGGCCTAAACTAATAACTTCAGGCGAAAAAGTTTTTAGTTTAGATCTGCTAAATGTTTTACGAGCTTATTTTAATGTTTAGCTTAATGAGCAGTATTTTTTTTTAGATAAATCAGGTGTAAGATTAAATTGAGACACCCGGTATAACAATGTAATTGTTGTTGATATTATGAGAAAGACTTTTCAACAGTTTAATACAACACTAATACAACCGTGGATGCACTATTTCCCGGCCCACGAATTGAGTGCTGGCCAGTAGTACGACTAAAGCGATCCCGGGCATGAGCAAGTAGCCCCGTAACACGGGAGCAGCACGAACGCGGACTCAAGTGAAAGAGGCAGATATAAGTCAGACGCGAAGACGTGTACAGTGAAGAAAGTCGTGGAGAGTCAGCCGCGCGTAACTTGCCCCGTGTGCATCGGGCGCGTTTCTCTCGTGCCATTGCAGATGGAACGTTGAAACGTTAGAGGACGAGATAAGGAAGTAATGGGTTGTTCATTTATTCATCTTGCTTTCCATGCGTGTGCCCACGAGTGGGGATAAAGAGAAAAGAAACGAAAGGAAAGTGGAAACGGACGTGAACGCAGACGTGCATCTGTTCGCAGATGGTGGACGCGGAATGATCGCTGATCGGTCGAAGAACTTTCAGCACTAGAAGGGTGCACCGTGAAACGAGAAAAATAAATTTCAGCTATTTGACAGTCAAATCGTTGACGTCGGATTTTTTCGGGCGTTCGTAGCATCGATAATGATTTCGTATTTACTTTTATTCTTTTTCGTCTTTTTGAGGAAAACGTACGAGCATGTCGTTAGAAGGCTTGAAAGGATAAAAATTGATTTTTTAAGGGTCCTGCTGGCCGTGTATCACGAGCCGCGTGCACACAAAGGCATAAATGTTGAATGCGCGCGAGCTAGCTTTACCGCCACGATAGTTTCAATTCGAAGACGTCATAGGAAAGAAGGTCAGAAAGGTAGTAGTCGGTATATTACGAGGAAACGTGGAAGAGAAACGACATCTTTTATATATATATATATATATATATATATATATATATATATATATATATATATATATATTGTATGTAAGCAGAAAATCGTCCAAGAGAGTCTCCGAGTCCTGTGTCGATTTATTCGTGCAGAAACGAGGAACAATTGAAAGCTGCGGGACGCCTTTACCAATGGGCCGAGTTCTATACGAGAGGTTAATGGCGCACGAGCACCTTTCCAATCCTCCTCTCTCTCTCTCTCTCTCTCTCTCTCTCTCTCTCATTCACCCTGCACTCTTCTTCCTACCCTCAAGCCTTTTTCATCCTCCTCCCACGGCTCTCCAGCTCCTTTATATCTGTACTACCCCTCTTCCGGGACTTGAACGAACGAGATAAAAGCGCAGTACCGTGTGTTCCCATTATTTTCGAATCACTGTCCAAAGTGCCCCGCGGCACAATTTCATTCATATATATATATATATATATATATATATAGGGAAAAGTAGTTTTGAAGACATTCTTTTGAGGACCATCCTTACAGTAGCCAATTTTCCCTGTATTCAACATTATGTTAACTGTAATGTTCCCAAAATCACCTTTACATAAATGCCAGCATTTTTTATAAATTTCATTGCGAGCGCTGTCCTGTCCCCAAAGCGGAATAACCGTTTAAAAAAGAGTTGGGGACGGAACAGCCAGATATGCTGAGAGCTAACGTTACATAAATATGGTGGGTCGAAAATATTCTCTCGCCACATACACACACACACACACACACACCGTTCGTAAAACATACATGGGGGTAATTCGGATTGGTATTGATACTATGTAAATAGATTTTCCTTTTTGCTTTCTGGCCACCCTATATATATATATATATATACAGGGTGGCCAGAAAGGGCCACCGAATATCCGAAATCGGGACCATCCGAATCACCCCCATGTATGTTCTACAATCTTTTGTAGTTTTTGAGAGAAAGGCATTTTTTTATTTTTCGTTTTTTTGTATGTACTTCCTTCGCTATTTTGCTCACTTGTGTTATCGTGATGAAGTACACTGTTAGACGGTAAAGATACTCGAGGATTTTAAAACTTTCTGAAAAGAAAAGGAAAAGGACAATGCGTATTTGAACGGCCAAATGTATGTTGCTGGCATTACAGAATAAGGGGGTCGTAGTGTGTCAGATCAAAAGAAGAGAAAACGGCCTTTAATGACTTATTTGAAGAAGGGGAAGGTGTACTTTATGGTCCAGGCATAGCAGATTGATGGTGGGACCATTTTTTTTTTATTATGAATTATATACAATTATTTTCAAACGCGTTTTTCTCAAAACACGATTTTTTCAAACTGCTGCCATATCTCAAAAACTATTTGATTGATTCTGCTCAAATTTACACAGCATCTATCTTTAGTACATATATAACTACGAGTCGAACTAAAATAATTGAGATTGCTTCGTTAGTTTTCTTTTCATCAGCTATATAGACCCCAAAAAATACGAAAAATTGATTTTTTTTTCTAAATCGTAAAAAAATATTTTATTTGGAATTCTAACTCTTTATTTTAGTTTCATGTAGAGCCTCAAGTCTCACGTTTAAAATTGCATTTGTTTTTTTTTTATTTCAGATCTCTCTTTTTATATGTGTTCCTGTTGGGCGGTGTATCTCCGACTATATTCTATATAATGACTTCCAAAAATTCACAAAGTTTGTTTAAATGTTAATAAAAATGATATACAATTAATAAATTATTTAATTTTAATGGTTTGCCAAAAAAAAATCCCCAAAAAAGCATTAAAAAACGGCCTTCACACTAGACGACGGCCTCAAAGGTGAATGGTAAAATTTCTATTGCTAAATGTAAGTTTAAACTTTCAACGCGTTTTGAAACAATGCTTTTTAAACTGGCTTGAACCATAAATCCGCCAACTCTGCACTGAATTACTTGAAATTTAGAACCTTTTTGCTCAGATGCATTCTCTATGGGAATACGTACAATATTTGCGATTGGTTATACATTTTGCTTTATCGACAATTACTCATGTGGTTTTTTTGCTCAAAAATGAAAGTTTTCGAAAAATTCTATACTACCGTTGTTAAAAAAAAGGCAATAAGAATAATCTGCAAACATTATTTATTCGGGATTACAATCCTCTGCAAGTATAATAATTATTCTTATCTTATCAATGATAATTCTTTGCTATGGCATCATGAAACTACAAATAAAGCAAACTTTGATTCCATAGAACAATTTATTTTTATTTTTAGAGTTGCCTGACGACGGTAATTGGAACGCGGGTTGAGGATGCTTGACTAGTGAGTTTTTCACTACCCCGTTTGTCGCGTCAAATATTGTGGCTCAGGCGAGAGAGTGTAGGAAGGGATGGGAGACTTCCCGTCTTCCTACGATGGGGTTTTCCTTTGGCCTTCGGCCTTAGAAAAGGTCGTTGGCCGGATTAAAGAGTATTCGGAGTCCGTGGGTATGCTATAGTCGTCGTTAACAGGGGGTGGGGGGGGGGCAGAGCGAACGAAATCCGAAAAATCGGCCATGATGAACAGTTTTTATTACGTTTCCCAAAGGTATACTAAAAGATGAATCGATTATTCAGGGATGTTGTCTAAATACGCGGCTTAAATGTTTACAATTAATTAACTCGTATTTACATGTAAGTGAATAAATTATTATAATTAAGGTTTTACTCAAAATAATCTGAGGGAGGGTAACTACACGAAGGTAGCAATTTAAAAAAAACGTATCAACACTGGGTTTGTGGTAAGAGGAATGGGTGATGATGGAACCTGCGCGGTTTGGAAACGGGGGAGTTCTTCCTCTTCGGGATACCGCACGCCTGAATGCCATGCCCTCCCCTTAAGGTAAGGATCAGCCGCTTCTTCAGCGGACGGGGAGGGGTCCAGTTTTTCAGGGGTATGGAGTCACTTTTTCAGTGGTCGGGGGTAAGAGGGGAACCACTTTTCAGTGAACAGAACGGGTAGCCGCTTCTTCAGCGGTCGAGGTACTACTTTACAGTCGTCTTACCTTTCGGTAATGGGCAGAAACTGTTGCCGAGTTGGTTCGCGCTGCGAGCCTTATGGACTAGCGCGTACCATGAGGAGAGTCGGGCGCCTCGAGCGCGTCGGCTGGGGCCCGAAGCTTCGGGGAGTCGAAGCGGGGACCGGAACAACATACATTCTAGTGCGCGGGTCTCCCTCCGCAGCGCTGGAGCAGCTCAACTCTCCGGACAAAAATATACTGCGCGGATGTCCCGTCTCGGCGCTGTAGTCGCTCGAATTTCGGGTGCGAAATGATACGAAGTGTCGATTCTCGCCCCGCATATATACCGTGTCGCGTTTGACAGCTCGACGACTCGTAATTATTATAAAGTTCTTTTAAAATGATTATTAACGCGAGGATTTAGGGTTTTTATAACGGAAGTGAGATTTTTGTGCGATCTTAACCGGCAAATATACATCGGGGTCCTCCCCTCGCTCGGCTTTCAAAGAAATACCGCGTTTTGATCTGGTAAGTGTAAATCTGGACAAACATCATTTGTCCAGATTGAAAGAAAAATTTAAACAATAAAAATAAAAATGAATGCGTGCATAAGCGTTTTGAACTGTGCCAATTTATTTTAATAACGATTTCGTACGGGAGTTTATTTATAGGTTATCCCCGGAGAAGTATCCACTCGGAGAGGAGCTTGGCGCGGACCTTACAGAAACTCAGGTAAGATTTAAAATTCTTAACTTCAATGATACATTATCCACCTACGTACCCGAAGCTTCGACCTCTTTGCCCTGGTGTCAGAGGCTTCATCGAGGATTACCAACTCGACGAGTCTCTATGTCGCAGCGTTGTAGCTCGTATGCTCCGGGGAATACCCCGCGACACACTCATGCGACAAAATAATAATTTTGTCGCATGCGTGTGTCGCGAGGTCGTGAATGATTGGTGTATGCGAGGTGTGCGAGTGTTGTGTGAATGTTGTTCGCAAGGTGTGCGAATGGTGAATGAATTGTACGCAAGGTGCGCGTATGGTGTATGAATTATATGCAGGGTGCGCGAAAGGTGCATGAATTGTACGCAAGGTGTGCGAATGGTGCATGAATATTACGCACGATGTGCGAATGATGTATGAACTGTACGCAAGGTGTGCAAATGGTGTACGAGTTGTACGCAAGGTGTACGACTTGTACGCAAGGTGTGCGAATGGCGTATGAACTGTACGCAATGTGTGCAAATGGTGTATGAACTGTACGCAAGGTGTGCAAATGGTGTATGAACTGTACGCAAGGTGCGTGAACGGTGTATGAACAGTACGCAAGGTGTGCAAATGGTGTATGAACTGTACGCAATGTGTGCAAATGGTGTATGAACTGTACGCAAGGTGTGCAAATGGTGTATGAACTGTACGCAAGGTGTGTGAACGGTGTACGAACAGTACGCAAGATGTGCAAATGGTGTATGAATTCTACGCGAGGTGTGCGAATGGCTTATTAGCTGTACGCAAGGTATGCAAATGGTGTACGAATTCTACGCAAGGTGTGTGAATGGTGCATGAATTATACGCAAGGTGTGCGAATGGTGCATGAATTATACGCAAGGTGTGCGAATGGTGTATGAATTGTACGCAAGGTGCGCAAACGGTGTATAAATATATTTAATGTAATCTTCTAATGTTTTTTGGGTTCTGTTTCAGATTTGGAGAAGACGCAGCAACAAAAATGGCAGCATAAATTTCAGGGCACGCCAGGGTGGCGTACAGCATACCTATCCCTCACTTTAAGAAGGAATGATACCTCATCGCGGTCGGTATGGTAGAACAATTATAGATTCCCAAAAATCTCGAAAACGGCTCTTCAGATCCCGTCGAAACTTTGCCAAACGATGTCAAATAGATAGACGAACAGCTGTCTTCCCCTCAAATTTTCTGAATTTGAGGAAAAAAATGTAGATTGGCTTATTATAAGCCAATCTAGTTTTTTTTCTCAAATTCAGAAAATTTGAGGGGAAGACAGCTGTTCGTCTATCTATTTGACATCGTTTGGAAAAGTTTCGACGGGATCTGAAGAGCCGTTTTCGAGATTTTTGGTAATCTATAATTGTTCTACCATACCGACCGCGATGAGGTATCATTCCCTCTTAAGAAAAATAAAAAATATAACATCTCAAAATTGGTTCGCTTTTGCATAAAGAAAATTTGAAGAATCGGATGAGTATGGCTATACACGTGACGTTGCATAAAACATGGGCAAGTCCGCCACTCTCGGCCTCCGGCATTTGGTACACAGTTGTTCGTATGCCTGTGTCAACGAACCTCCGCTTCTCCCTGTACCCTCGAATTTGCGCGTTTGTATGGGGTAGTGAATAGGGCTGGCATGTTGGGTCACAAATATTCGAATGACGAGAGAATAAAAGTGGTGAGTCGTGGTGGAAGAAATCAACGCCTACTACGCTGTCGATCACGGTGGTTCGTCTTCGATAGCTTACAGATGTCGTGCAGACGGGATAAATCTGAGGGAGGCGCGTGTAACATCGAGGGTAGTCGGTGGGTCGAAGACATTCCAGGAAACGTGTGCAAACCTCAGCGTGAGAAAGAAACTGTTCGATTTGGTATAGCAAGATCGAAAAATAGATAGATAGGGAATGAGAGAGAGAGAGGGGGGGTGGGGAGTTGAGTTGGAATGGGAGAAATTTATCCAATGGAGCAGTCGGGTCACGCACGAAGCCAATAGCATTTCTGCGGTACATTTTCCCAGTAGTAATCCACCAGGTTTTGCCGGGTACCAACTTTAGTCTCTCTCTCTCTCTCTCTCTTCCTTTTTCTTTTTCTTCCGGTATAAACCTTGTATATTGGTAAATTGAAATGCCTAAGCGAATAATAGATGTTCCAAGAGGGAGAGAGAACGAAAAAAGCTTCCACCCGTGCAAAAAAATCTCCCCATCGAAAATAATATCAACGCTCTAAAGTTCCAAACGTCAGAAAATGTTCAAAGTCCCTAAACCTCAACGCTCTCAAATTTCGTTATATCCGGGAAAGTTTCGCAGGCATTCCGGAAGTAAGTTCAAGTTTCCCTCCGGCTAGCTAAAATAAGCCGATTGACGAGTGCGCGCTTTCGAGGAGCACTCGGGAAAATCAAAGTACCTGCTATTTTAATATTCACTTTACGAAACATCCTCTTTCGGTGTCACTTACACTTCCGCTTTGGATTTTCGCCTCCAAGTTTCCATTTTCGCAGGTACACTGCCGTTCCAACAGCCGTATATGCAAGCGAACTTTACCCGTACGCTCTTCGCTTCTGATACGTACATTTTGGATATTCGTTTATGATGAACCTCCATTGATAGGTCAATAGCTCCTCATGATTCATTAACCTTCCAAGGGGCTTTTGAGTTTGTCGTGTTATATAGATAGTGCACTCGATATGGCCGGGGGCAGACAAGTGGCAGAATGCGAGAGAGGGAGCAAAGGGCGTGGGAGCATGTGCTCTAAATGTACTTTTAATCAATGGCTTACGAGAGGAGCTTTCAGATACTCGCTGCGTATTTCAGAGATGCTAAAGGACCTCTCTGCTTAGAGGAAATACTATCTATATTCATGTATGCATCTATATTCATCGGGAAAGGGTGTTTTGAAGCTATTATATCTGTGTAATGTTGGCTATCAGCTCATCTGGCTGTCCTGACGATGGTCCTTGAAATTGTTTCAAACGGGTCGTTGATTTCAAACACGGGAGCGTCCTTGAAATGACCTTCGCTTAACGGGTGGTGTTTAGTTGCGATAGTCGAAAAAGCTCGTTTTTTTTGTTTTGTTTTGGAAACTCGTAATGATAAATGAATACAAGAATTAGTCATTTCAAAAAGTATCATCTGAAGAAAACTTTGTAATTTTTTTGCATCAAAATATTAAATTATAATCGATTTACGGCCGATGTTCGGAAAGCACCTTTTGAAAACGTCTTTTGCGGTGAGCAATGCCCTTCGGAACCCGGTTTTCTAATGTAAAACAAAAATAAACAGATTTTGGTAGTACATTAATTTATCCTATGATCAATCGAAGGAATTTCCGAAATAACAAATTTTAAAAAATGGCGCGTGTTCAAATTGAGAGTCTTGATTTTTGCGAAAAAATTGGAATTTTTCGTTCATCGAATTGAAACTATAGGTACAGCTTGAAAAAATCCTTGAACCTAATACTATATTTTTACATCTAGAAAAAGTCCTATAAATTTCAGAAGGTCGATGCAGTAGTTTTTTTTAGATATTTTGCTTACCGACTTTGAAAACGTACTTTCGAAAAAAAAGCGTTTAAAGTTTCGAACAACGCTCCGAACGAGCATTGACATAACAGCGTAGAAATCTGTCAAATTTGATATCATCACCTTGAAATTTGCAAGGAAATAAGATGATATATTGACAAAATATATTGGTTTCGAAAGAAAGTGATTTTTCGACTTTTGCAACTAGGCATCGCTTCTTAAATGTGCTTACATCTATCTTGGAGTGATTTTAAAGACGTCAGGGAATCTGTTGAGTATAGGGACAATTGGCTACTAATAAGACGGTCCTCAAAGTTTAATTCTATAGAATTGTCTTTCTCCATATATATATATATATATATATATATATATATATATATATATATATATATATTATATTTTTTTCCTTTTGCTCATAATCCAGCTATTTACTATAAAGAAAAAAATTGTCGCGAAAGCTGCAAGCTGCCTCCCGATAAGCCTCCCAAAAATTCGTATTATTATTTAAAAAATCGATTTTGTTTTTTCGTCCACTTCTCAACCATGAATTTTACGCTTTATAATATTTAAATTAAGCTCGCGACAGCTCTAGCCGGCGAATGCCAATGTAAAGGTCGCTCGGAAGCTTCGAAATTTTCAGTTGTCCCAAATTTTTTTTCTCTTCTCACTCATAAATTTAACACTTTGTACAATTTTCAAAACAATTAATCCCTTTCTTTCTTTCCAAACGGATTTTTTAAATTTACCTCACACTTCTAACACGATAAAACGGGGGACCTATAACATTGTTTACGGACAAGAGCTTTGAAGAATTATTTTATGAGAACAAAGATTATAATTCTTGGGTTGGTAGTGTGAGGTAAATTTGAAAAATCTGTTTGTAATGAAAATCGATTAATTGTTTTGAAAATTTTACAAAGCGTTAGATTTATGAGTGATAGGAGTAAAAAAAATTGGTGAAAATTGGAAATTTCGAAGCTCTTGAGCGACCACTAAATATTGATTGACAGGCTAGAGCTTTTGCGCTATTAATGTAAAAGATATAAAGCGTAAAATTCGTGGGTGTAAAGTGAACGGAAAAAAAAAATTGAATGAAAATTTAAATGTTTGGGAGATTTAAGCGCCCTGTAAATATTTTTTGACCGCTCGCAGCTCTCGTGACAATTTTTTTTCTTTAAAGAAGATAATTTGATGGTGAGAAAAAGGAAAAATAGAGCTATATATATATATATATATATATATATATATATATATATATACGGGTGTGTGTGGGTGTGTGTGCACATTGATTTCCTTCTTTACATCCTACGTATAGCCTTCCGCGTTTTTACGTATTACCCGTTCTCCTATATGCTGGGATTTCAGTTTACTATAAGTCCCACGGTTTTCAAGATAAAAATCATCTGCTTTTGGTTTTTCGCATGCCATTTCTACAAATGACGACTGTTTGGCCTGGTTTAAAAAAAAAATACTCTTGGTTATTAGTTTTATCCAGAAAAGTCTTCTTTTTAACCTTAAATGTTAAGCAAACTTTATAAAAGAAGATCTTATGAAGAATTTTCATACAAACCAATTCTAACATTTGACTTTGATAGTCCGCGCTGTAAAAAAAAATGTACTACGCATATCGTGCCAATTACTTTAAAAAGTTACTTAGTTATTGTCGATTAACACCAATTGTAGAAATGGCATGCGAAAAACCAGAAGCAGATGTTTTTTTAAATAACATAAAGCCCTAAATCTTAAAATTCGTGGGACTTTTACTAAACTGAAATTCCAGCATAAAGTAGGACAACATCTGACCTATCAACAGTTGCAGAAATATACATTCATAACAGGACATCCTGTATATATATATATATATATATAACCAACAGAGGTAGATTCGGGGTTTATTGAGTATCAAGTAAGTCATTGAGCGCTATGCATACGTGCATAGATCTATAAGTACACTGAAATATAATCCCAATCAACTCCCCAGCATCAGATAGTCTGATAACCCGCGATGAACTCGGATCGCTTACCCTGGCTGCAAACGTATTCGTATGCTTTCGCAAAACAAGACATTCTGAGCGGCCGAAAATCGCTGCACCATCAAAGCATCCTATTATCGTAATAATCATTCAATTATCTCAGATCATCATCTAATTATACGATACTCACTTCAGTAATGTCTATAACGAAAACAATAAAAAAAATCTCTCAAATTCACCTCTCCATACCATCGTCACTGTAATTCGTATTTTAATGCAATCGCGCATTGAAAATAATAAGAAAAGCATAAATTACCGAGAGAACGTCTCTTGCCTGTTGTTTTTTAAAGCAATATTTAAAGTGCTTTTTTGTCGTCACGAAGCGGCCGCGAGTGCCCGGAGACAGGGAAAGGACGAACGCGAATTTAAGTTCTATATCAATTACGGTAATGGATTTAGCTCCATATCAAGTAGGGCAATGGATGGGTAAGGATGGAGGGAAACAGTTTCTCGTCGCAGTAAATTTTTGCCCTACGCTCGGGTGAGCACGGGAAAGAAATTGAGCACCTCTCGAGAACGGCGAGCGCGCGTGGGACCGTCGAGAGTCGAATTTTCAATAATTCTCGATAAACGGCGTATGGACCGAGCGATTTAAGCTTCGCAGGATATACAACAATGGGAGTGGAATAAAACAGGGAGGTGATTTTTTTTCGTCCCGCGGTATACATCCCTGCCACCTGCCCCTCCGTCTAGATGGACATAAACATAGCGACGCACTTAGAGAAACTTTATGCTGTCGTTTCGGTTGACGCTCTACGGCCCCTCACGAGCACATCAATCAACCCTATTTATCTTTTCTCTTTCTCGCTTTTCACGTTAACCCTCTCTCTCTCTCTCTCTCTCTCTCTCTCTCTCTCTCTCTCTCTCTCTCTCTCTCTCTCTCTCTCTCTCTCTCTCTCTCTCTCTCTCTCTCTCTCTCGACCCCCGGTGCTGCTATACAAATGGAAGGTCGTTATGTCTCCCTTCTCACTGACCATTCAAACCTCTCGGCTCGTTGTTCCCCTCTATTTCCTCTCACGCCACTATTCTTTCTTCGTTTTTCCCATTTTCACCCTCGCTCATCCCCTCGTTTGCCGTCCTTCCATCGCACCAAGCGCTTTTGAAATGAACGATAGCACTGTTTTTTCATCCGCCTCAAACACGTTTTATCACTCCTTGTGTATAAGTGTGTGTGTTCTATTTTGTATTCTATTTTTCTTATTTCGCCCGCGACGATTCAAAGATCAAAGTCATTTGGTTTAAGAAGATATATATATTGGGTTGGTACAAAAATCTTGCAACACTTTTTTTCAATTAAAATATTTTTCCTAATAACGAAGTTCGGAACATTCGAGAATAGGGAATACACGAATGGTCTAGAACCTTCCATGCCGCAGGATATATAAGCGAGTCAGGTGTTCCGTAGAGTCAGTATGAGCAAAGATGGATCAACGTGCACTTCGAGCAATCGCATATTACGAATTTTTGCAACGACATTCTGCAAGAGCCGCAGCTCGTAATATGTGCAGTGCGTTCAAGGCTAATGTAGTTAATTATTCAACGGTCTCCTGTTGGTATCAGCGTTTTCATTCTGGCGATACATCTTTTGAAGACAAACCTTGGTCCGGGAGGGAATCGATTGTGGACGATGAAGAACTGCGAGCACTTATAAAGGCAAAGCCTAATATGTCGTCACGAGAATTAGCCAAAAAACTCAACTTCAGTCATCCTACGATCCTTCGACATTTACAAGAGATGGGATATAGGAAAGTTGTTTCGTCTTGGATACCGCACAATCTCAGCGAATCAAACAAAGCAACACGCATGTCCATCTGTATTTCACTCCTTCATCGTCTGCAAAGAAAGGATTTTCTTCAAGAAATAGTCACTGGGGGTGAAAGCTGGGTGTTGTATGTTAATCACACGCGCAAGCGTCAGTGGCTACCGAAAGGGGAAAAACCAGAACCGACCCCTAAACGGTCCCGTGAAATGAAGAAAGTTTTACTCTGTTGGTGAGATTCTGAGGGCATGCTCTATTACGAATTTCTGCCAACCAATACCACAATACAGGCAGAGATTTATTCTGCACAACTGCAAAAGGTGGCTAAAATTATGAAACAGAAAAGGCGTAAACGTCTTCAAGTTCGGCTTCTCCATGACAATGCTCGACCCCACGTCGCTAAGATGACACAAGAAACTATTTCGCAGCTAGGATGGGAAGTTCTACCACACCCACCGTGTTCACCAGACTTAGCACCTACCGACTATCAGCTGTTTCGAGCTTTGAAGAACTATTTACGGGACAAAAAATTTGATCGTCTGTCGGATCTCAAAAATACATTGGACGACTTTCTTAATTCACGACCAAAAGAATTCTGGTCTTCGGGCGTGCAAAGTCTACCAGAGCGTTGAGCAAGAGTTGTAGATGCAGAGGGAACCGACATTACTGAATAATCGTTTATTGTTAAAATAAAATATTTTTCTTTCTTACTCGTGTTGTGTGTTGCAAGATTTTTGTACCAACCCTATATATATATATATATATATATATATATATATATATATATATATATATATATATATATATATATATATATATATATATATTAGGGTGATTCGTTTCAGGGTAACTTATTTTTTCTGACCCATCATGCCCGAAAACCTCTAGTTGGTACCCAAAAACCAAGTTTCGTGAAAGGGGGGTGTTGTCAAAAAATATTTAGAGGTCGCGAATCAAAATTGAAGGTTTCCCATTTGATTAGCATTGGAAAAAATGTTTTTCTCACTATTAGTGTTACCATTCCGCGAATTTTGATATCGCGATATTTTCCAAGTGGGTTCTCATAGGAAATATGATACTTTACAATAAAGTTCATTGAGCCATGTCCGTAAATTCATCCGTTTCAGCGGTATCATTATTTCAAGTGAATATTGTATGAAAATATCTATTCAAACGGCTTTAACGCCTAAGCTATTAGATATATCGAAAAAAATTCAAATGAGAACTATGTAGAGAAAGTAATTTGCTACAAAAAAGTCTTATAAGCCGAGCCCGTAAATTCAACTCTTTCTCAGCTATAGGTAGATGAAGTAAAATAGATTTTTTTTGTTTAAAAGAAAATCTATGCCGGGGGGCACAAATAAAGTTATTCGGGAGTATTCCGTATTTGGAATTCTCTAAACTTCATTCTCCTGCACGCAAAATGGAATTTTCATTTTTTTCCAGTATACGCAATTTTCTCTGGCAAACACTATTCGTGACGAAAATACGATATATTTTTTTTTCAACGATAGCTTGAAAAACCATTAAAAATCATATTTGTATCAGTCGCAAAATCACCGCGCAAGGCCCTTAAGAATCACATGGCCACCTTATAAAAGTCACCCTGTATGTGTGTGTGTGTGCGCGCGCGCGTGTGTGTGTAGAGGGTGAAACAATTTTGAGCCCGATCTTCTCCCCTTTTTCTCACCATCCGATTCTGTTCTTTAAAGAACAAAAAGATTATTGCCGAAGCTACGAGTGGTAAAAAATATTTAGTCGCTCAAGCCTCCCAAAAATTGATTTTTTTTTCTTCCACTTCTCACCCATGAATTTTACACTTTATTATTTTCAAATTACCCCCTAGCCGGCCAATGATATTCAGTGGTCGCTGAAGGTTTCGAAATTCAGAATTTCGAAAAACAAAATAAACATTCATAAAAACAAAATAAACAGCAAAGTGTTACATTTTTAGAATAATTTATTATATTAAATTGTAACAAACACCAATCAGATGATATGTGTTATTATGTGTTATTATGTATTATTTTATTATGGCGTCGCTCGTAACAAAGTAAAGCTGCGATTGGTCCGCAGTTTGACTAGCGAGACCAACTGTGGGACGCATTACGATGCGCGGAAAACAGCTGCCATTTCGATTTTACAAATAAAACTACCTATAATTTTGTTTACGGATAAGAGCGGTAAAGAATTATTTTATGGGTACAAAGATTATAATCCTTGGGTTAGAAGTGTGAGGTAAATTTGGAAAAATCTGCTTATAAAGAAAAAGGGTTAATTGTTTTGAAAATTTTACAAAGCGTTAAGTTTATGAGTGAGAAAACTAAAAATAAAATTGGCAATTTCGAAGCTCTTGAGCAAGATTCATTGGCCGGCTAAAGCTTTGGCGAGGTTAATTTAAAAATGACAGAGCGTAAAATTCATGGGTGAGAAGTGGACAAAAAATCGATTTTTTAATGAAAATTGAATTTTTGGGAGGCTTGAGCGACGTCTAAATATTTCTTGACGGCTCGCAGCTTTCGCGACATTTTTTGTCTTTAACGGGTTATACGCAGTTAGAAATGTGAAAAAATCGATTTTTTTTAATTGCATTTTCGTAATGTACAAATATGTGAGTATATTCCCTGAAAATTTCAAATCGATCCAGCGAATATTCTCGGAAATACCCCCAAAATTGTAAGGACGCTCGAAGCGCTACAGAGTAAGCGTCCGAAACTTCAAACGCGTTTTTTTCAAAACGATGTTTTCAAAGTCGGTAAGCACGATTTCACAAAAACGGCTCAACCGATCGGTCTGCAATTTTAACACAACCTTGTCAGATATATTCTTCAGGTATTGATCGAAGGAATAAGATTTCCGATAATTATTTCTATTTTTTTTTCAACGATTTAACGAAAAAAAATTGGTCGAAAATCGAAATTGTTTCTTTCCGGAGCCACCATTTTGTCAAAAATTAAAATTTCGACCATTCCTTCGATCAATACCTGGATTCATCTATCCCCTAAAAGAATCTTTTTGGTTTTTTCATTTTAGATGATCCAAACCGGAGATACTTTGCTCACCGCCGGACACTTTTTTTTCGGGGACCTCCAGGAGACTTCCTACAGGAGCAATATTAATGAATATTTTTTCAAATAAAAAATGCCAATCTAAAGCTTAAAAATACCACTACACTGCCTAATACTTTTCGTTTTGCCCAAATGAAATCCTTTTCCAGAAAAAATCGTGAAAAATCGACTTTATTTGGCCTTGCAACTGCGTATAACGACTTAAAGAAGATAATAGGATGGTGAGAAAAAGGAAAAAAAAGATCTGAAAGTTGTTCCACCGTAGTATATATATATATATATATATAGTCATGTTAGAGAAAATAATTACGATAATACGGCAAAACTGCCAGAACGATAAAAAACTTACGAAAAAGTGCAAAAGTTATGATCACGTGGCATATTTTTAATTGTCCTCTACTGCCACTGCATTTTAGCCTCGTGCCACACAAATGATCCACGTTTTAAATACACTTTAATATTCCGACCCAAATACGCCTCGCGGCAGCATAAATGTTGTGAAGAATTATATGCCCACAAACGGGAGTTTTATAATAGTTGAGGAGAAACGAGGAACAAACGAGAGGGCAAACTTGAGTTTCCTACTTCCGGAAGAACTGGCACGTAGACCATGCGCTTTTCCGCGTGGCCGTGAGTTTGCAGGCTCTCAGAGAGAGAGCGGGAGAGAAAGGATGCGAAAGACTGTGAGAGATGCGGAGAGAATGGACAGTGGTTAAAGTTTGATCAGTCTTTCGCGGCCGTTTATGTGCACTTGCAAGACTCTCAGGAGCACTAAAGAAAAACAAAAAAGAACAAAATCTCACAAAATGTGTAAGAGATGGCAGTCTGGAGGGCAGCACTGAAATGAACCACGATATAGATGTAGGTGAAGAAAGAGAGAAAGATAGAGAGAAGAAGAGAGAGAGAAAGAGAGAGAAATGGAAGGACTAATTTTGCAGACACCCATTAGGGCGATTAAAAAATTATATTTTTAAATCGTCTTAAAGTTCGTCTCAAATTTACCAAAGTGAATTGGCTTGAATTCGGAAACCCAAAAGTCTAGGGAGAAAAGAGCTCTGTTCTTTTATTCATTAGAAAAAGCCTCTGTAATTTTAGTAATTACTGGGGGATATGGTTTCAGGCTGTGACCAACTTTTCTCTCTCTCTCTCTTTCTCTGTCTCTCGCTCTTCCTAAAATTTAGATAAATTCCAAAGTAATTTGAATAAAGTTTTAAAAAAATTGATCAATTTTCGCAGAAATTTTAACAAATTTCGAAAAAAATTGATCAACTTTCGGAAAAATATTAATAAATTTCGAAAAAAATAGACCAATTTTCGGAGAAACATTATAGCTTTCGAAAACGACCCTTGTAAAAAAAAATTACGCTGCAATATTCCAATTATTCGGGTCCCAATATTTTTATCACTTTTCCCGAAATTTCAATAAGTTTCGGGTACGCAATTTTCGCCTGACAAAATCGCCATATTGCAATCCTTCATTTGCTAAAAACGCATCCGCTGACCGATTATTACGAATTATTTATTTGCCTCATTCTACCAATCCGTATATATCACTGATGACATCTGGTTTTAAAAAAATACAACCATGTATTGGTCGATTGGCAGACGTGCGTCACGGCGTACGATCGAACTACGCGGATTTGAGACAAACAGGGAGAATTTTATATTTCGATGGTTGTACCCACGTACGTGCATTGACGAGGTATGTATTTAATCGGGCCAATTTTGCCCCTTCCCCCTCTCCGTTAATCATACGTATCTGAATATCTCGTTTGATTCCAATTAAAATGTCCAGAGCTTCATTTAGACGAGTGCAAATATAACCGAGTACACTTTTGCCGCCCACGCACCTCCCTTTCCAACACAATTTCATTGAAATCATCCTTCAATCTTCATTTGATCATAATCAAGTGCATCAATACATTCGATCATAATCAAGTGTATCGATGTATCCGATTGATATGCCAGGGCAATGAAGCCATTAATTAATTTTATAAAAATGCATCAATGTGTTATACTTTTAAAATGCGTATTTTTTTCTTTGATACAATAATGGCTGTGCGAACATTCTACAAAATTTTCCTTTTTATTTATTCTGGTCCTTAATATATTTATTCTCTGATGCAGTTCTTTCAGAAAAAAGAGAAGATTTTTTGCCAATGTGCATGAATGGTCGAGACAATATAGTTTCTTTTCCGCTGCACCGTTATTTACTTTGCGAGTAATTAAAGTCCACGTAATTGCAGACGTCGAGATGCGTCGATGTAAAATACTGTACATTTATGTTCTTCGTTCATCTTGTATCTCCATTCAGTAATTAATAATTAAGAGGAGAAAACTCCCTGGAAACATGAATTGCAGCTAATTTTTTTCCTTCCTCACAGACGAGACTTTCCTTTCATGGGGAGTCTTTGGGTTTGTTGGGCGTTTGTTTTTTGTTTTGTCTACATCCGAGTAAAAATATTTTCAGGACGTTTCGAAAGGTCGAAAAATTGCATTTACAACGAAAAACCGTATTTATAATGCCACATTTATGAGAAATGTGAAAAAGATTGTATATTTAGATTTTGAGATGTCGGGATTACATTTTTTGCTAGACCAGACTATCATTGAAAGTTGGTGCCGAATTTTGCTTTGATCACTCGAGGAATTCGATGAAACTTTTTGTTATCGATACAGAATTGGAATTTCATTTTTCATTGGTTATTACATTCACTATCTCATTCCGTATGCGGAGGGCCGTATTTTGTGGGGGCACAAGTAGGGCCCGTTTGAGTCATTGGTAAAGTAGAGCGGTACTTAATAAAAATGAGGCATAATAAATTATTATGCCCAACGATAAACTGGAATAAAAAAGTTCGTCCAAATATAGTAGTTTGTGACATTTTCTCTGACGAGTTGCGGCTACGAAAATTCTTCTGCTAGTCACATTTTTCTAAGTTTTCTCATGAATATTTTCTTTAAACATTTGGTGACCCCCTGTTTTATCTTCGATACGGAATCTTTATAATTTTTTACACGCTTTTAGTACTTTATATCAGGCATCTGGAGTTATTTGGTGTATAAATTGTTACGTAAACATGTAGCCAAACACGTGGCCATGTCATCTCCATAAAGTGCCATAAAAATGAAACGATTTTTAGAGTCGTAATTTTTCGTTGAAAATTCGGGAACTTGGCTTGAAGTTTTATCAGAATCCCGGGATGTATTTTTACTTGATTATAAACGAAAATCAGTTGAGGCGGTCGTCCCATATGACAGGTCCAAAAAATCGGGGCCGGGTTGAAACTCCGAACTTTGAATGATCCGACGGTTTCAAATTCTGAATTTTAATGTTCCGAAATTCAAGATGGAGCCGGGTTAAAATTCCGAACTTTGAATGGTCAGAACGCTCAAAACTCCCAAAGAATAGTACCCCGAAAGATCAAAACTCCGAAAGAATTTTACACGAAAGACCAAAACTCCGAGAATCTCAACACCGTCAAAATAATTTGGTTATGAAAGTTTTAAAATTTTCAGAATTTGCAATAAATTGACGAATTATTTTAAGATTTTTTTTTTATTCAGAAGTGATTTTGCGTCAATTTTGAAATTTGTCTAGACAATGTTATACGTTCTACATCATTTACAGTCAACTGTGTAGACTTCCGCTGGCATGATTTTGACATGAGGGCCGGGTTGTAATTCCGAACTGTGAATGCGCCGACGGTTTAAAATTTCTAATTTTAATTTTCCGAAATTACAAGGTTCGTCAAGATTACGCCAGCGAAAGTCTACGCAGTTGACTGTAAATGATGTAGAATATGTAACATTGTCTAGACAAACTTAAAAATTGACGTAAAATCACTTCTTAATAAAAAAAAATAATTCTCTAAACAGTTTGTCGATTTATTGAAAATTTTGAACCTTTGAAAACTTCCAGAGCCGAATTATTTTAACGGTGTTCAGATTTTTGGAGTTTTGGTCTTTCGGGTAAAATTTTTTCGGAGTTTTGATCTTTCGGGGTAGTATGTTTTCGGAGGTTTGAGCGTTCTGATCATTCAAAGTTCGGAATTTCAACCCGGCCCCAAAAAATCGAAAAAAAATGTTTTGCCTCAAATTGAAAAATCAACATTTCTTTTGTGTTTACCGTACTTGAACTTTAACTCACGTTTTTCTCAAACCTGAATTTTTCAAATTGGCTTCCATGATATCTCTAAAACTGTTGAGCGGATTTGGCCTAAACGTTTATGGTATAGTCAGCACATATATAGTTTTCACCCGAATTAAACGATTTTTTATAGCTGCCACAGTATTTGGAATAAAAAAAAGTAGAAAAAAACCCGAAACTTGAAATTTAACTTTTAAAACCATGCCAAAAAATCAATTTTCGACATTTTGACTTTACTCCGGTTCCGGCGATAGTTTCAGGTCTACAAATTCGAATGATGTTTAATTTTTTTTATTTCAGATGAGCAAGACCCCCGGAATCATGGCAGCCGTCAACAAAGATTTTTTACACATGAGTGTCTTCCGAACGGTGTAAAGTCGATTCAACTCATTATTTTTGTTTGAGCCAATGCCGAGGGACTGTAAAAAGTCTATAAATGTGTAATAACAATTCAAACATAGTGGCGGTTCATCAAAAACATTCTCAAAAAAGCGAAACAGACAACCGCCACATGAGATAACCCCGTTAATTATTAAATATTCGGATTCGCGAAAGGAATACCTGAATTTCGTCCGAGTTAACAAGAATAAAAACACCGTACACACGAAGGTTTTATACCAGCGGAACTTTGCCAAGTCCAGGTGCGCCCATTTGTCGGTTTTTCCTCGCGGTAGATCAACTTTTCTATATAATTTTCCCGGCTCAGTGAGACGTATGTAATTCGCCAAGTTTTACTTTTTTCCTTCTGTAGGGGAGCCGACGTCGACAGAAGGGACAAGGTAAGGGAACGCGGTCGCTGATTGAAAGGAGCAATCATGGATCGTTGGCGTTTGAAGTAGTGAACGGTTAGCACAAAAAAAAACGAAAAGTAACAAAAAAAGACATTATATCCACTCGCTCTTCACCGACGATGAAACTTCGCCATCGGCGGAGTTCTTGTTGAAGGCGCGGGTGGCCGGAGGGTAGAGGCTGGAGAAAAAAAGAAACAAGTGAAATAAAATAAATGAGCGAGGCGAAGTGTATGTGAACGAGAGCTATGAGCCTCGTACGAAGGAAACATTGAAGGGCTGGGGTATATATTTATATAAAGTGTATTCCAACTGGCGGTCAATGAGTGAGAGAAAAATAATGAGTGAGCAGGTAAAGACTATACACATATCGGTATACACGTCTATATATATAAAAAAAAATAGTCAAAAGAAATGAGGGGGCGTGTATGTGCATGAGAGAGATTGAGAGAGAGAGAGAGAGAGAGAGAGAGAGATAGTATCTCGGTGTATGATCGATGATGATAGAAAAGCGATTCTTCCAATTATGGATTATAAAAGAAGGAATGAAAGAATAGCTGTTAAGTTAGAAAATATTGGCAACGCTTTGGCTTTTACTTACACCATTGCAATTTCTCGTAATTAATATTATATATATATATTATATATATATATATATTGTAACAATGGAAGCTGACACCTTTCGCCTCGAGATAAAAACTTCGAGCGACAGTATATTTTTCTTGAACGACGAGTTGCACATTAAAATGAAACATAGTCTCGAATGCATCTCCAATATGCAATATTGCATCTGCAATATGATGCAATATTTCTCCCAGATGCGCAATCATGTGAAATATGTTAGATATCAAACGCAATCGTGATGACATAAAAGGCCAGTCTTGATCAAGCGTTGAGGAGTCGATCAATCAGACAGTCGCATTCACACATCAGTCGCGCTCCGTTGCTCGATATACCATTTTTTGTCGATCGATTTACAAATCGATTTCCAAGCTCATTCAAGAACGCCAATATTTTCCATAATACGAATTGTAAAGCGACGAGTAACCAAATAAAGAGTCTTCATAGAGATCACCGACGTATTCTTAAAAACTTAATGTTCGCCGGTAACGGTGTAACAATACACACACACACACGCACGCATATATATATATATATATATATATATATATATATATATATATATATATATATACATACATATATACATACATACATACATACATACATACATATATATATATATATATATGTCGCATCGCCATGGGCATGGCTTTTTCAACAGCACTTTCGATTTCTTGACGATGTTTAGAGTCAAGTTAAGAGTCAATCCACGAGCGTGTTGTGTTGCATAGAGGCCTAGAAAAATTGGAGTGGGAGATGTATGCGTCTCGGGTCCCGAAGTCATTCTTTTTTGGGTCATTGGGTCGAAAGGACTAATTTTCGAAAAGGCTCTGTAACACACCTCACTAGCACTGCTATCTGGTGATTTTACGTGGTACTGAATATTTTATTGTATCGAGACAAAATAAACCGTGTAAGCCGTGTCACGGCGGCAGTCAGTGAGATAGACATTGTTCTCCAATTCATGTACGGAATTCCTGGCTCTCTCTATATTCTTTATATCTGTTATATATATAACAATAATTTGAAGAGTTTCTTATCACCCTCCGGTGATAAGGAATAGGATATATATATATATATATATACGTACAGGGTGTTAGGAAGGTCGATGCAAAGCCTTAAGAGGGTGATAGGTAGACTCGTTATGAACATCTCTGACCTAGGTGACCTTAGTCCAAAGTCTAAGAATTTCGTGTTATCATGGTAAGTATGATTTTGTTGAAAATGTCCCAAAATTACGTACTAACTTGTTCATAATGCTCACACAATAATTATTGGTAAATATAAACTTATTTGCTAGTTAATGGTATTTAAAAAAAATAGCATTAACATAAGAGGTGAACGAGTTAGTACCTAATTTTGGAAAATTTTCCAAAAATTATACTTACCATGATAACTCGAAATCCTTAGACTTTGGACTAAGGTAACCTAGGTTTGATATGTTCCTAACGAGGTGAACTATCACCCCCTTAAGGCTTGGCATCGACCTTCCTAACACCCTGTATACATATTGGGGTGAATGAGGAAACGACTTTTTTGTTTCAAACTGCCCTACTTAGTAGTTGCAGCACGGTCGAATAAGACGCCTGTTGCAATATGAGCCTTCAAAATTAATATTTAGAGGTCCTCATCGCGATTTTCTATTTCCATGCTAATAATGGGAAGTAAAAAATATAATCTTCATGCCATTAGCGGGAAAAAAACTTTGCTTGCTACTGTTGAATTTTGTAACTCGCCAACGCGTGAACTTACAACAATGGCCAATACATATTATGTAGGGTATTGAACGCTCTATAAAAAAGGTCTTTTATCGTTTTATGGTAAATCTACTCTTTCAAAAGTTATGCAAGATCAACGTAGAATTTATAGTAAATTTCAAGATTTTTTCACTTTTCCGACGAAACTATCCGATTTATCATCAGGTCATTGGACCTTTTTGTAGATCATTTCATTGACTATAAAATCATGTCATTAAAGAATTTTAAAATTCAATAGTTCAATAGTTAACGACTTCAGAAATTCATTTTTAGGAAAAAGTTGCTATTTTCGTGAAATTAATTGTTATATTAACCGAACACATAAATTTAAAAACGCTAATTTTGATAAAGTTACCCTTGAATATTAACTGTTGATGGAAATTGTATAACACATGACTATTTTTTCGTTTTATTTATAATTTTTTCTAAAACAATGCGTTTTTTAAATTTCAGATGCAAAAGTTATGAAAAAAAATCTTAACTATTTCTTACTGTCAATAAACGTTAACAAGTAACTTTATAAAAATTAGCACCATTTATTTATATTTTTGAAACTTTTTTATTTGTGTTTTTAATTATTTTTAAGTATTTATATTTTTTTACCTTTCTCCAAAAAATGAACTAGCAAAGCTTGTAAAACTTGTAACTATTGAATTTTTTAACTATTTAATGACACGACTTTATGGAAATTGAAATGATCTACAAAAAAGGTCCTATAACATTTTGTGATAACTGTGATAGTTTCGCCGGAAAACTTCAACTTCATTCAACTTGTAAAATACAACCTCGAATAACTTTTGAAATAGTAGATTTATAATAAAACGACAAGATACCTTTTCTAGAGAGCTTTCGATTCCCTACAAAAATACGTCTCGGGCATTGTTGTACGTTTATCCTTCGGCGAGTGATAAAATTCTAAAGTAGCAAGCAAAGTTTTTTCAATGTCATTAGCATAGACATGCTAATGACTATGCTAATGATAAGGAAAATAAATAGATAATAGGGAAATAGAAAATCATGATGAGGAACCTCTCAATATTAATATTAAGGGATCATATTTTAACAGGCGTCGCATTTCACATTACTGTAACTACTGAATATGGGAATTTGAAGAAAGAAATAGTCGATTTTTTTTAATCACCCTAATATATATGTATACAAAGGTAACTTTCATGAAATGCGCCTTCGTTCTCCCAATGCCTTCACATTCACCTTCAGATACCTATGAGGATATTTATATAAACTTCACTCCAAGGACCCTCCTGACTCCAAAATCTATGATATAATTGGACAATTTCAAGCTTCGTTCTGAGAATAAATAGATGTGCTGATGAGCAATATTACATTAATATAATGGGTTCAAAATGTGCTTTCTCTACATTTAGATATAGGTATGTAGGTGTGTGTGTATGTATTTACCTTCTGGCGTGAATGCACGTCTGTGCCTACATATATTTATGGTCCAGTATAAGCTTTTTGTTTCACGTTGAACTAAAGAATCTCGAAGTCTGGGAAAAGTTGAAGTTTTTAAGATCCTTCGTAGATCCTCACAAGCTATGCAAAATCTTCAAGCTTGTGCTTTGCTTCCTTACCATTTTATATCTATATAAAGCTTCATTTGAGAAGAAGCTCTCATGCTCTAGCTTATATATATATATATATATATATATATATATATATATATATATATATATATATATATATATATATATATAGAGAGAGAGAGAGAGAGAGAGAGCCGGTTTAAAATCCTCTGACTTATGTACGGACAGAGAATGGAGTAGACAGGAGAACTTATTCTCTAATTCGTAAATCAACAGAGTGAACATAAAAAGGAATAGAAATCGAGAACGAGAGACTGAGAGAGAGAGAGAGAGAGAGAGAGAGAGAGAGAGAGAGAGAGAGAGAGAGAATTCCGCATTACCTTTCATTAAATTTCCAAACAAATCCAAATTAACATTATCCTTGACATTATATCCAAACGATTTGCTTTCTTTTTTCAAATTCGATCGTAAGGTTCATTCTATGATTCAACGCGATCGTCTAATCCTTTTTCTTGTACCAATCTCCTTCCGTATCTGTCCTAAAAAAAGAATAATAACCCGTGACTTATTCATCCCACCGCAGGAATTTCTTTTGGCCTAATTTGCAAAAATATTAATGCCGAGAGCTTGAGACTCCGGGTGACGTGTAAATCTCGAGTTATACGTGAAATCATATATATATATATATATATATATATATATACATATATATATAGTGGATCAAATTATTGTGTCACACACGTGGCTAGACACGTTTGCCGGTGTTTCGGCTTAAGTACGCAGCATCCCTTTGGCATAATAAGCGCGTTTCACTGTTTGTTTTAATATGTCTTGGGGCACTTGAAATTCGTGGGTTCCCGACGAGTCATGTAGCGAGAGATAGAGAGACATTTGCGCGCGTCGCGCATCCGTTAAACTACGAGTAAAACTTCTGAATATGCTAATAGCTCGCAAGGACGCGAGCGCTCTCTCACTATTCATTCTAATGTTGGAGATTCCACACCTAGGACAAAAGTCATAGATATACGGATGTGTGTGTCGGTCGTTTCAAACTAAAACGCTAAATTTGTACTTCTCATTTTATATATATATATATATATATATATATATATATATATATATATGTATGTATGTATGTATGTATGTATGTATGTATATATATATAGGTGATTCACAACTACTAGGGTTTCCTTGGTGATCTCGGTGGGTCACGGCAAGCAAAACCTTTTCTTTTTTTAATTTCGTGCGACAAAAATTGGCCGAGATATTCACGTTCAAAGTCCAAGTAGTAAACAATGCCACGAGTTGCTCACGAGCGGAACGTGCAAGCCAGATCAAGCGCAGCTTCGGATCCACCTTTGGAAAAGTGAATTTCATTGCTTCACGTTTTATTTTCAGTAAAAAATAATGAACTCGGAGACGTGATTTGCAAATCCATAACAGGATTCGATCATTTTCGTTTTTTCATTTGATACTTGAAGAACAAAAAAACTCAGAAGGAGTGAAATTGAACTAGTAAAGCAAACGAGTTCCTCTTCAACCGGTGTTTCTACCAGGGGAATAAAAATAACTTACAAATGATCAAAATGAAATGGAAGCAAGATTATTCGAAATAATCCTACAGCACTTAGACGATTGGCTTATGAAATTGATGGTATTGAGAATGAAACCACTTTTATATGCGAAAGATGCCAATAATTCGTGTCCCATCATTATTCCAGCGCTGTTTCATATTGCCCCGCATACGGGACAAGATGGGAAAAATAAAGGTTTAATTCAAAATATATATTGCATGGTACAAATCAGAAAGATTGCTTTTTTTGCTTCCAAAATGAAAAGATTAATAAATGTTGATTAGTTTAATAAATAATTAAAGTTGAGTGACTCATATATGTATTGTTTTATTTGAACGTGACTTTCGCGTTATCATCTTGCCCCGATTTCCCCTACGTACCTACTTAAAAAACCCCACATCACATTGCTCGACACCAGACGAATACCCCTTTCGAAATTTGCCGTTGTGATGTATGCCCCACGTATGGGGCGTGGGATATTTCCAAAAACTTTAAACCGTTATACCTTTCTTCACTTTTGAGCTAGGAGTTTCTTTTTCTGTCGGATTTATCTTAAGAGAGCATTGCGACTGGCCGAAAAAGGTCGTTTTTTTTCCGGTTTTTCTTTGTCGACTAGATTATTTATTTGGGTTTTTGAAAAAAGTATGTTATTAAGCATTCATTGAACTTATTTCATGTAAATTTTTATTTAAAACAATAAGAAGCTAACAACGTTATTGAAGTATAATAGAACCTATCTGTATGAAAAATGTGGTCCAGCAGTCGAATCGATAAGCTGATAATGATTGGTCTGATAAATAAAGATAAAAAGTTTTATAACCTTTATAAGTCTAGTTATCGTCGTCATAGCCGACGTTCGAAGGAAAAAATTCAAAAAATAGAGTGTTACAAAATGTAATTTTGGCGAAATTTTCACTTATATTCGGGGGCTTGAAACGATACTAAATTTTAAACAAAAAAACAAAACGGCTACGTACAACGATAGCTACTGCAACGACGAAAGTTTTGGTCTTCTTAAATTGAAATTCGGACAATTATAGCTAGAGCTATGATTCCGGCCAGGTCGAGAAAAGTCGTTTCGAGAAAACAGCGATTGAAAGTTTCAGTACACGTAAATCGTGGCACTACGTGCTCTCACTGAATCATCTGTATCTTGGTCAATCTTCAATATTTAAACTTGAACATTTTTCCACTTATTCGTGAAAATGTATACTTAAAAAAAAAAACAAAAGAAAAATCGATTTTTTAATGAGACGAGCTATTTTTCTAAAAAGTAAAAACCATACATTACCTTCCAAAAAATTAAAAGTTTCCGTAGTATCTCGTAGACGTGTTGTCCCCTTCAAAACCATAAAACTTTTGTAGGAAACACTTTTTCCTACACTGAGAAAAAAAACCAATTGAATCAAAAAAATATATTCGTTTGTCCAAATAAATGTGCTGCTGCGGAGTACCACCGATATATGAGATTGTTTCAGTACTATGAAATATTGGAAAATGTGATTGATTTAAATAACATATTATTTTGTTTGCAAAAGTTCTTCTGTTCTCTGAATATCTACATTATCCTTCAAATGAAATTATATTCTATTGAAATCATTCTATATACAATCCGTAGATGTATTGGATCAAATAATTAAGCGGTTACTACATCGAAACGAATATGCCATGAGATGTAAGTTTATCAATTTGTTTTAAATTTTAAATAAAAAGTGAGCATTAGAATGATCATCCACGATAATAGTGGAGAGAATATCAAATATCCAATGGCATATCCATGGAGGGAATATCAGATATTCAACTGATTAGAACAGATACTACACTTTGATCTCAGCCACAGGCCAAGAAGAGATACTCTTTAGAGTTTCTCCAGCGTTTAAGTAGATTTTCGGTTCGCGCTACGCTTACGAGAAACGAGCGCGCGTGCGGCCTCTAGCGGTTTTTCCGAGAACTACGGGTTTCCTCACACCTATAATTTCGGTGGCGCTCGACCATGATTTGGTTGAATTTTTTCAACCGCATGTACAAGAAACAAATTCTACTTTCGCATAATTTTTTAACCAATCCAGACATTTGCTTAATATTTTTCAATCAAAATAAAATATTAATATTTTAACGAATAATGTACTTAAAATTAATATCGTATATGGTGAAAACAATAAAATAACATATTTACTCAATAGAAAGTTTATTTGAATCAAACGAGCGAAATTCTATTTTTCTTGTGTACTCGAATCAACAATATTCATGTTATGAATTGAAACGCTTTTTTCGTTGTTATTGAGGTCATCAGCGTTTTGTTTGGACTACTAAATCCGATTATTTACACCAACAATTTTACAATTGAATCAACGGAATTTCATTCAATAACACCAATGATATTGAATCAGTGATTTTTTTTCTCTGAGTACAATCTCACGATTTCGATTTATTTTAACTGGTCTTTTCACTTTAGACGCTAACAAAGGCTATTTTCATGAATTTTTTTGATAGGTCTATATATATATATTGATATTAATATGAAAATATAGATATTGATATAAAAGTTGTTACACTTAATAAATACACTTTTGATAAATCTCGGAGATGGATCATCCGAAACAAACAAATCAAACGGTTTTAGACTCAGTATGTTAATGGCTATAGCGCATATCGTACGATCTTTGATATATGCAAAAATAACAAAATGGCGGACATTTTTTCGAAAAAACTGCTTTTTCACCGTTTTTGCCAAAAAAATTTAGCAAATTTAAAAATTGAAAAAATCCTTGATATGCTCTATAGCTATAGTTGTAAACATTATGTGGTCAACATTAGTGAACAATATTACAGTAGTTTCGAAGATTTTATCAACAAGCTGTCAAAAAACGTTGTTTTGAGAAAAACGCGTTTAAAGTTTGTTTGGGTTACATAATTGCATTTAAAAAAATGTAATGTATTTCGAAAGTGTATTCATGAAGTTTAACAACTTTTATATCAACATCTATAAAATAAACCTATAAAAAAAATCACGAAAATAGTCTTTTTAGCGTCTAACGTGAGAAGACCCCTTGCTTTTTTTAAAATGTCTTTTTAAAAATGTTTCACCTTCCATATATTCACGTACTCATAAATCTTGTCGATTTCGGCCCCAATTTTGGGAACCCAAACAAATCCTATTTTGGCTTTGTTTGGTGCCCAAACAAAATCCAAAGATAGGGAAATTTCCCTATGCTTAAATCCCCATCACGACGTTTCGCCAGCCCAAATTTTTCAAAATTTCTCTTTCCGTTTCCCGACCTCTTCATTTCACCTCTTATTTTATTTACCATGAAATGTCCTGTACATACGCATTAAGTTGGTTCTAAATGAGGTATAAACGAATTTTCGACCCTGTCAAGGGCTTTCGACGTGAGTTTTAACTCGTCCGAACTCTCGCACCCCGAGTCTCTCTCCCTCTCTCGCTCCTCTTCACTCGCTCGCGCACATAGACGGAGTAATTAGCCCCTAGTATCGCGAATACTTAATGAAGTATTTCACGCGACATGCACGAGGACGCGAGAGCGATGAGAGGAACGTCGGAAATTGTACATCATACTCAAAAAGGGGATGATGGCTTTCGTCAGTTATCTCTCCCCCGAGCTTTATACGCCTATACGAGATCTCGTATACTCCGAGGATTCGGAATAGATTTGAAGTTTGTACACTTTAACCGGTGACCCCACGAAACCCCCTGTGCCTGTATTTCGTGCTCTCAATTTCGACAACTTTGTGTGCCTTCTCGTCGCTCATTTCTCGAGTCCCCTTCTCTCTTTCTCGCAATAATGCGAAGTGTGTAACGAGAGGTGTGCCAGTATCTGTATCCGTGTGTTGGTATTATTACAGTCTACTCGAGCATTCTGAGCTCAAACTCGTCCAAAGATTTTTCTCATTTTTTTTTTTTTCATTCTCCCTCTCATCAAAGTTGGATAACTTTTTTTTTCAACCACTCAGCCACGTTTTCGCACGCAGTGGCAAAGTGCACACGGGGCTTATATATATATATATATATATATATATATATATATATATACACATATATGGAGAAGGAGTCGAAAGAAGTTTGCAAATCGTCTCGGTCATATTTTACTACCCGGAGGCTCCCGTGGTATCTCCGTGAGTATACTTTGAACGGGGTGAAAGGGGGTCGCGTTTTTATCCCTTACATTCTTTCTTCGCGCGCCCTTTTTCATTCTTATAGGTAGCGACCACTCGTCTCTCTCTCTCTCTCTCTCTCTCTCTCTCTCTCTCTCTCTCTCCCTCCCTCCCTCCCTCCGCCCTCATAACTATTTCTTTTCTCTTTTTACGACTCAAAAAAAAATAATCTTCCCAAGTATATGCACTCGCCGACGAGCCGTGTGACGTGACTTTTTACGAGCATCGTGAATCGTCCGTGACTTTATTTGCGTGATAGAACGCGCGCATACAGCAGGCACCTTACATTGGCCGCTGCTTAAACGTGCCGCGGGGCTCCTCCTTAAGGGGCTATATCAGTGTGACACTTTTAAAAAATCGATTTTTTTGTCGCTTTTTTCGACAGATACCTTCAAGAAGAATAGCTGATTAGCAGTTTTTATGGTAAATAGAATTTTATATTGCGAAAATCGATAGTTAAATCTTGAAACGCGTTTTTCTCGAAATGAGATTTTTCAAATTTGCTAACATCGTAACTCAAAGAGCAAGTATTCGAATGACTTGAAATTTGAACTGAGTACTCTTGGATATATTTACTCTACAATGACGTAGGATATTTTTGATTGGATGAAAATTGGCAATTTGGCATTGAAAAAAACGACCATTTTATAGGCAAGAAAACAGACTTTTTTCATAACTACGCCATTTTTGTTAGATTTTGATACTTTTCGAAAATCCTATGTTATTGTACAGGAAATACCTTCCAGTTTAACGACATTTTTTTCCTTTTTCAGCGCTGAAGGCGCTGAAATAGCGCATAAGAAGGCAGCGCATAAGTCACTTGATTCTCAATATTTTTCTATGAAAAAATTATGTAATATAGGTCAAATATAGCCAAATATATTTTTAATTTTTCGAAACATTTAATTGAGTACTTTTCTTCCAAAAAATTCCCGAAAATCACATAAATTTTCAGCGTTCACACTGGTATAGCCGCTTAAGGGGGGCAATCACAGTAGCACACAAAAAAATAGGCATATTTTCGGGAATTAATTTTGGCTGAATAAAAATATCATTCGAAAATCTGTAAAGTAGGTTTTATAGCAATACTAAAAAAGTACAAAATGTGATTTTTTCAATAAAAAATATTTAAAAATGGCGGCTGCGCAGCATATGCCCCAAGGCGCTTTTTTTTGAGCTCGCCGAAGACATAACTCGAGCAAATTTTTACCGATCGACTTGAAATTTTGACAGTAGCTTCGAAACAT
>OZ023315.1:11026467-11048967 GCA_964007375.1 Ophion obscuratus | reverse complement strand
AATGGCAAGAAAAGTGGCAAGTGTTGCACCATTTTGAAATCTTGATTAAATGCGCCATCTTTTGAAACAACTTGCCAAGGGTAGTGTAGTACATTTTTTTTCAAAATGAAGTGTCAAAGTTGTGTAACAATATTTTTGTGAACCATGACTCACTAAAACTTAACTTATTTTATTAAATTAACAATGTTTTTTGCATTAATTTGTAGTTGCGATTAATAGCATCGTTAATGAAGATCACGAAATTTAAAAAATCACAGCGAAATTGTGACATTGGTGATCACAGGACTTGAAAATGCGACCAAGGGTGTCGAATTTCAACTTTTTTTTTTTAAATGTCTATTATCGCTGAACTGAGTGATATGGATTTTTTTTTGTATTTTTCCCAGAACTGGTATAACTTGGCCTTTCATCCGGTCTCAGATTATCGTTGAGTTTTGGGACACCCTGTATATATGTGTGTGTGTGTGTGTGTGTGTGTGTGTGTGGGTTACAGTCCCGTGAAAGGGTTGTAGGACCAGTTTTCCGCTATCAAATAACCCGGTAATGCTTTATGCAAAGGTGAGCCGAACTTATGCGAGATATTATTTTTTTTCACGACCGGGGTAGGTAAATTTAAATATTAATTTAAAAAAAACTTTTCTATGGAAGCAATCCTTTTAATTGTTTTTAGTTTCAGGACACAGTAACAAAGAATTACCAGCAATAAAATAAGAATAATCTGCAAACGTTTTCGAACAAGAGGTCCAAAACTCTGCAAGTCTAATAAATATTCTTATTTTCTTATTTATTCTTTGTTATTCTGTCCTCAAACTACAAATAATAAAAAGTTTGATTGCATACAACAGTTTTTTAAAATTAATTTTTAAATTTACTTACCTCACACATTAAAAATAATAATAATATCTCGAACATGGTTCATATTAGTACAAAGCATTACTGGGTTATTTGATAGCGGAAAACATGCCCTACACGCCTTTCACGGGATCGTGACCAATAACCAGTAGCCTTGTGTGTGTATAATTACACATCTATTTAGTACGAATATGAAGCTGTTGGAAATCTTTTTTTTTTCGATGTACAAAATGGCCGACTACTCGAAACTTCTCGAAACAGCTTTTTTCCAATTGGCGTGACAAATAACATCAACAATTTTCACTCGATATCCTTCAAATTTAAAAGTTATGTTCCTAATTGCATTTCGCAGAGAAGTACGCACGGAATTTCTGATTAATCGAAAATTCTTCATTTTATGAGCAGCTTATGAGCAGTTATTACGAAATTTTTCACTGAAAATTCATTTCTTAAGTTCAAATACTTACAACATTTGAATAAAACATATTTTTTAAATTCCGTACGTACTTCTCTAGGTATTCTAATGTAGATTGACGAGAATTTTTGTTTTTTTTGTTCTAGGTAAAAAATTGTGGAAGCTAAATGTCACGCCGCGGAGCGTCTAAAAAAACGATAACCAAAGAAAATATTAGTAGTGGGCCATTTTGTACATCGAAAAATAAATATATATTTTTTCTAATAGCTTGAAATTCATACTAAATAATTGTGTAATTAATTTTATGAGTAAATCACTTTTTCACACGAAAAAAAATTGTTAAAGTCGCACATGATTTTATACGTACTTCTCTAGGTATTCTAATGTAGATTGACGAGAATTTTTGTTTTTTTTGTTCTAGGTAAAAAATTGTGGAAGCTAAATGTCACGTCGCGGAGCGTCTAAAAAAACGATAACCAAAGAAAATATTAGTAGTGGGCCATTTTGTACATCGAAAAATAAATATATATTTTTTCTAACAGCTTGAAATTCATACTAAATAATTGTGTAATTAATTTTATGAGTAAATCACTTTTTCACACGAAAAAAAATTGTTAAAGTCGCACATGATTTTATACCCGTTGCTGTGGCCTAAGGCCTTAAGGGGGGATTGTCTTCTTTTTCGCAAAATTTACCCCTTTTTGGAAATTTTTTTGTGAAGAAAGTATACAACGGAAAACTTGTGAAACTTGGCATATAGTTTTATTGATCTGTTTACTACATACAAAAAAATTTTTAAACAATTTCATCAAAAAATCCGCCTCCCACCCCCCTCGACGCGCGATGGTCCTTTTTTGATGGTGTGCACGATTTCTCAAAAACTATTCAACCGATTGCCTTCAAATTTGGACAGAATGCTCAGCTGACATCCTTTTATCGTTTGATGAAGCAAAAAAGCAATACGTTTAATAGTTTTTTATCTATAACAAAAAATCGATCAATTTTTTTCCAAAAATCGATACTTCAAGTTCAAAACGTCACCAAATCGTCAATTTTTTTTCCCTTCATCGAACGATAGCTATATGTGTCTAAAGTAAAATGCTTTTTGGGTTTTTGTTGCAGGATGAACGTGAAGGCTGTAATCGTGCACACCATCAAAAAAGGACCATCGCGCGTCGAGGGGGGTGGGAGGCGGATTTTTTGATGAAATTGTTTAAAAAATTTTTTGTATGTAGTAAACAGATCAATATAACTATATGCCAAGTTTCACAAGTTTTCCGTTGTATACTTTCTTCACAAAAAAATTCCCAAAAAGCGGTAAATTTTGCGAAAAAAAAGACAATCCCCCCTTAAAGCATCGACGTAAGAAGCCGTTCCTTCCACCAGTTTTGACGAGCCCACCCCTTGCCGCCTTTTCCCCACACTCATCCCTGCAATATTTCCAGCTCCTGAGAGATTCTTCCGTAGCGTCGTCCGCAGCCACTGCGCGACGGAGCGGTCACCGATCCGAGTATTGGTCCCGGCTAAGGCGTCTCAACACGTAAGATCGCTTGAGCGGCACATCGACCGCGCGTCTTCTACGATGAATCGCCTTATGAAATAATATATGATACATGGGGGTGGCCGCCCTGAGGATCCCTCGAACCTCGACCGATATAATTATAGCCGGCACTTTTATCTTCCCGCCTTCAACTAAGCGCGGTTCCCTTTGTGCAAAATTGCGAGGCTTTGGTTTTGCCCCTCGTCGCGCGGCTCTCATCGGGGAACACGACGCTGAGAGAGTAATCCGCTAATCTGGACACCCTCGTTATCATTATTCCGTGGCATCGCATTAACCGACGCAAAAAATTTCAGAGCTCGTCCAATTACGAAAGAAGCCCGTCAAAAGCTTGCACGAAACTTGTTCCACTTGGAAAACTTCCGGAGCCTGATTAAAATACATGATGATTTCTTGATAAATAATACGGGAAAATGTGGCTAGCTCAGCGCAGGGGAAGAAAATCTTAATAGGTAACTCGTCAAGAAAGTTCTCTGACCCTCGTGCGATTAAATATGTTCCTTGGTATTCGCTTGACTGGGGCACCTAGAGAAAATGAGGTCGAGCCCTCTCTCTCTCTCTGTCTCTCTTTCTCGATATGTATACAGGGTGTCCCAGAAGTGAATGCGTTCCCTGAAATGGGGGGTTGGGGGTGAAATTCCGAGTCGATTGATATAAGCATGTGTGGGTCTCAGATCAACCCTTGAATTATTATTAATTTTCAAAGGCGGGCGCACCTGATTGGCTCGCCTTTAACAAGGAATAATAATTCAGGGGTTGATCTGAGACCCACACATGCTTATATCAATCGACTCAGAATTTTACCCCCAATCCCCAATTTCAGGGAACGCATTCACTTCTGGGACACCCTGTATATATAGTAAAATATCAAGAGAGAACTTAGTCCGAAAACTTTCAATTGTACCTCGAGCGGCCGTAGACCGCGAAAGCCACAGCGTAAAACGCCTTCTCTTTCTCTCCCTTATTTCTCATCCCTCTCGCTCGCTCCACTTGAATCCCTGCTCTCATTTATCGCCCGACAACTTCCAGCTGTTTTGAACTTAACGCTGGAACGCTGCGACAGCCGTGTGAGCCACGCGAAGCGCGCAGTTTGCGCCGAGGTCCCAGCAAATAATAATGAAAAAATTCCAAACAAATATATATGAGGTATTCCACGTGAATCCGGTGGACTTTTCCCCTGAGCCTCGCCAATTCGATTTATTTTAAAAATCTGATTCCAATGACTCTATAAGACACACGGAATTTTTTTTTACATTTTTCGAAACAACCCTTAGTCAAAAAAAATCTCCGTAAAAAACGCCCCGATTTAAAAGTCTGAAAAAAAATTCCAAAAATGCGTGATTGCATGTAAAAAAATTCAAGCTATCACCCGCAATGAAAGTATGATTTTTTCTGTGCTTCCTGCGCGGTTAACGTTAAAAAAAATCTGGAAAATTACCCACAATGAAATTTTCGGATTTTTTTAACGTTTACATATAATAACGCATTATTGGGATTTTTTTTAGATTTTTAAATCGGGGCGTTCTTTTCTGGAGACATTTTTTTTTGCTAAGGGTTGTTTTAAAAATGTAAAAAACATTCAGGTTGGCTTTTATGGTAAATGGAATCAGATTTTAAAAAATTAATCGAATTGGCGGGGGTCAGGGAAAAAGTCCACCGGATTCACGTGGAATACCTCATATGTGTATATGTAATTAAAAAACGAGGAGCCAAAGGCAGCGACAGAGGAATTCCGACGGACCGACGAGTCCAAAAAAACCGGGGACGTATTTAAAAAATGGTCGAAGGCGGGTTTTAAAAAGGAATCAGGTGTCGTTTGCATCGACCAACAGGGGAGGATTAATCGAAAAGTTGGAATTTTCGAAGATGGGCCCTCGCATTAATTGTTTCGGGATTGAAATTAAAAAGGGATTAAAAAGGATTGAAAAAATGTATGAAACTGCAATTATTATATTATTTTTTTTGGGTCTTCCACTTTTGATTAAAATTGAAAATAGTGTCGCCTCAGTTCGTGAAAATATTCTTGAGGGGTGGCTTGATGGAACGGAAACGCAAAACTAACAAGGCAACCTTTGAAGCTGATTGGACCAGAGCTCGCCTTCCTTGCATCGCGATATTATAGCGAATTTTGGTCAAAGATGGGAGACATCGATGTTTTTTTTGCACCCTCTTAGGGAGGAGATATCAATTATAATCAGAAGTGGAAATTGTTTCCCTTGGAAGGCAGTAGAAAAAATCATTATCTTCAACCCTCGACTAAAAGTTGCTACAAGTTTGCGATGCTTCCCGAAAGAAGGGTGTTCCTGCAACCCCCTCCAAGGGCCGCCTCGTTATCTTCGCTTTTTACGGATTGCCAGTTGTAATCAAATGTAAAAGACCCGAAAAAATTGACAATTATTCTTATACTAATATTGAAGTATTTTTATTTATTTATTTATAGTAAACCTTTACGCGAGGGAGTTAAGCTACTAGTTAAAGGAAATAAATAAACAGACTCCAATTTTTCTGAAGTTACTTTTTAATGTTTACAATTTATTAATATTGTAATACACCTGAGTATTGTTTTTACTTTTATTTATAATTTTTTTCTAAAACAACACATTTTTCAATTTCAAATATCAAAGTTACGAAAAAAAATCTCAATAACTTTTCCAAACTTTTTATAACCGATGAAAAGGAATTTTATAAAAATTGGCTTCTTTTTATTTATATTTTGGGTGAATATAACAATTAAGTTCACGGCAACAGAAATTTTTCTTCCGAAAATGAATACGTAAAGTCGGTAAATATTAAAATATTGAATTTTTAAATTATTTAGTGATATGATTTTATAGAAAATAAAATGATCTACAAAAATGGTCCCATGACATTTTGTGACAAGTTTAGCTGGAAAAGTGAAAAAAATCTTGGAATTTACTACAATTTGAACTTCGACCTTGAATAACTTTTGCAAGTGTAGATTTGTCATAAAACAATAAGAGACCTTTTTATAGAGCGTTAAATTCCCTATAAACTATATATCTTTGGAACTGTTGTACGTCTACCCGTTGGCGAGTTATAAAATTCATAAGTAGCAAGTAAAGTTTTTCTCTATATTATTAGCATGGGAAATAGAAAATCGTGATGAGGAATCTCTAAATATTAATGTTAAGGGCTCATATTTGAACAAGCATCTCATTTACCTTATTGCAACTACTGAATAGGGGAATTAAAAAAATAGTCGATGTTTAAATCACTCCAATATGTATATATACAGAGTTTTTGGCACATGGACGGACAAATTTTTTTAGGGATTTGGGGGAGTCAATTGCTACTTTTTTCACCCTTTGACCCCTATGTCCTAAGTGTCAACGTAATTAAGATATGATTTTTTTTCTCGTTTTTTGTAATATTCGTTTGTTATAACATTTTGTTTGTGCCTGTAATAGCACGGAATAACTTTTATTGTATTCTGGAATATATGTTTATTATAAATAAATCATCATTTGATACAATTGATTTCAGGAAAATGCCTCATGAGCTTCCAAAGACTTAAAATTGCGTAAATGTGTGAAAAATGTCAACTTCTCAATTTATTATTAAAAAAAAAACATAAAAGCTGTGTTGAACTTTGCTTTGTTTTAAAAAGTACTCCAGTTTATACCTTTTCCAACGGTACGCTACATGTCATAGAAAACATTCATTATGTGGTAAAAAGAAAGAGGATAAGTTGTTTTTATAATGAATTTAGGAATAGAAATTTTTCATACATTTAAACTTTTTTAAGTCGGGAAGCTCAAGAGACACTTTCTTGAAAGCAATTGTATCAAATAATGATTTAGTTATAATAAACATACATGGCAGAATACAACAAAAGTTATTTCGTCCTATTACAACCACAAATTAAAAAGTTATGACGATTGACAGGCACAATTTTGGGTAATGAAAAAAAACGAAAAAAAAATATCTTAATTACCGCGACACTCAAGACACGAAGGGTGAAGGAATTAGCAAATGACCCCCCCCCCCAAACCCTCAAAAAAATGTTTCGGCCCATGCGTCGAACACCAAATATAAGGGTGGATCATTTAACGCGACCACCCCAAATATCTCCGTTGCCTTTAGAGTGACGAAAACAAACCCAAACGAACCCAAAATATTTTGGTGAAAAATCATTTCAACGTCATGATATCACAGGTTGTTCGATTCGTCTGAATATCGGCTACCACGTCTTAATGTCTTAATAAAAAAAATGACATGTTCCCATTTGAAAGACCATTGATGACCTGATGAACGCCAAAACTATTAGCTGGACAAAAATGAATTTTTCATCACCAATTTTTCGAAATCAATCAAATTATCTCCTGACATTTTTTACATCACTTTAAAGGCAACCGAGATATTTGGGGTGGTTACGCTAAATGGTTCCAGTATATATATATATATATATATATATATACACACATATCAAATACATCAACAGACATCAAAAATGCATAAACGCATTAAAATCCAACAAAAATAATATTTACGTACTATTAAATTAATTTAAAAAAACTAATTATGATTTTAGAAAAATTACCCCGACTGACAATCCGTCCCGAAATTTCACCCAGGCACTGCCAACAACTGTCAACCCCCGTTACGAACCTCCCTATCTACGCTTCCTCATCTTCTAATTTTTCTTCCCTTTTCTCGTTACTTTCCGCCAATCGTGATTCTTTCCCCGCGTATGCGCACACCGACAATAGTCCCGAGCCGGGTCACTTTTCAATTTGCTCCAAAGTAGGAAAAAAAAGGGCAAGGTGCAGATGAAGAAAACAGAAAAGTAGACGAGGGGCGATCGGAGGAGCTGTGCGGCGAACAAAGTCCGAGAATGGCGAAATGACCGGAAGTACGTTAGTTGGAGGAATACCCGGAGTCGGAAAAGTTACGTTGCAATCGGAGCGAGATATATGGGACGAACAAGAACAAGAGTCCGGTGGTTCGGGTGGATGACTATATGCGAGAGGATATTGCAGAGCCTGGAGAGATGAACTCTCTCCCTCTCTCTCCCTCTCTCTTTCTCTCTCCGTCATGATAAAGGAGTCCAAGATACGGTGACAAGAGGAACGACTACTGGGAGAGGCGAATGAACCCCCACACATATATGTGTAAATGTGGGTACATGTACGATGCACATGGAGCATGGATATCATAGGAAGGGATGAGGAATAGGAAGTCAACGCTCTTGGTGCACCAGCCACGTGTATTCGGGAACAATACAACCAGTGCCTAGTTCACCAAAGATAATTACATGTCTCTACGTCATATTATTGTTGCGACGGGCCTATTGTTGAAATCCTCTCCTACAATACAATGGCTTATACGTGAAGGGGCAGAAGGGTGAGGGCGAAAGAGCAAGAGGGAGAGAGACAGAGCAACGAGGAAGGATGCACTCATACCTCAGTGACACAAACGGTACATATATATTGTCCGAACACACGGATAGAGATCTTGGAAGCAAAAAGGTCCGACCTGCATCATCGTGACGCGGAGAACCCAAGGGTTGCGTCCTTTTGCTTGCAAGCGGTCCATCCCTAATACACCAGCGTGGAGAAAACATTTTCATCCCGTTGGATTGCGGCAATGGCTGGTTTGATGACGGCCCGGGTTCTTTTTATCCCAATCGCTGATTTTAGGACCAGCAAGGTCGTTGAAATGACCTTTGGGTATGCTCAGATTGACCCGAAGATGATTCTGAAGCCGTTGCGGTGCAGAGTGACTGTGAGGACCGTTGGCGGCCATGAGGAACGTCCTCGAACTCGAATGTCTTCGAAGTCACCCTTGCCCGTGGAGGTACAATGGAGAACACTTTTGGCCTACCCTGCTGGTTGTGGGAGACACCCAAACGAACCTCGTGCATTGTTCAACAATTTGTACTCGGCGCTACGGTGACAAGGCTGGGAGAGAGATTTCCTCGTGACCTTTCGGCACACGCGTCCTCTTGGGCCAAGGGACCCAAGTGTACACAAAACGTGCTCATCCATCCAGCACACTTTCTTGCCGTATGTACATCCATAAATAAACGCCTCTATGTACACGTATATGTATGTGCACAGGGTGACAATCGTAAGGTGGCCATGTGTTTTTTAAGGGTCTGCCGCTGAGATTTTGGACTCGAGGAAAATATATTGTTCAATGGTTTTTCATGTGCCCTTCGAAAAACAATATTGCGGACTTTTGTGACGAGCAGTTTGCGGTAGAGAAAATTAAACCGGGACACTACTGTGACGATTTTTTGCATTTTCTCAAACTATATATATTCAAAAATATATGAAAAAATGTTCAAGTTTAAGGCCTCAGGCCACACTAATGGGTACAAAATCATGTGCGAATTTAACCATTTTTATTCGTATGAGAAAGTGATTTACTCATAAAATTAATTACACATCTATTTAGTATGAATATCAAGCTGATAGAAATTTTTTTTTTTCTTTTCGATGTAACAAAAATGGTCGACTACTAATATTTTATTTTGTTATTTTTTTAGGCCCACATTTAGCATCCACAATTTTTTACCTAGAACAAAAAACAAAAATTTTCGTCAATCTACATTAGAATACCTAGAGAAGAACGTACGGAATTTTAAAAAATATTGTTTTATTCAAAAGTTGTAGGTATTTGAACTTAAGAAATGAATTTTCAGTGAATAATTTCGTTATAACTGCTCATAGACTGCTCATAAATTGAAAAGTTTTCGATTAATCAGAAATTCCGTACGTACTTCTCTGCGAAATGCAATTAGGAACATAACTTTCAAATTTGAAGTAAATCGAGTGAAAATTGTTGAAGTTATTTGTCATGCCAATTGGAAACAAGCTGTTTCGAGAAGTTTCGAGTAGTCGGCCATTGTGTACAGCGAAAAAAATGACTACCAGCTTGAAACTCATACTAAATAGATGTGTAATTAATTTTATGAGTGGATCACTTTTTCATACGAAAAAAATTGTTACATTCGCACGTGATTTTATACCCGTTACTGTGGCCTAAGGCCTTAAGTATTGAAAATTGACCAAGTTACAGACGATTTAGTGAGAGCAGGTAGCGCGGGGATTTACGCATATTGAAACTTGCGCTTTTTTCTCCAACGAATTTTCTTGACCTGACCGAATCATAGCTCTAGCTATAATTGTCCGATTTTCAATTCTGAAAAATCCAAATTTCCGTAATTGTAGTAACTATCGTTGAACGTAGCCGTTTATTATTATGTTTTCATTTCGTACTTTTTAAGCCCTTGAATGTAAGTAATATTTTCGCCAAAATGTTACTATTTGTCACACCCGCCCTTTTGTGATTTTTGTCCTTTCGAACATCGGCTACATGCAACGAGAACTACATTTATATAGATTATAAAATTTATTTATTTTTATTTTTCAGAACAACTATTGTCACGTTATCACTCTATGATAGCTTAATGACGTTGTTAATTTCAAGTTTTTTTAAATAAAAATTTACACGAAGTAAGTTCAATGTATGCTTAATAACATATCTTTTTTTTCGAATCCCAAATAAATTATCTGGTAGACATACATTTTTTTGGAAAAAACGACCTTTTTCGGCCTGTCAGAGTGGTGTCCTCCCTTAAGAATTTTGGGATCAAATGAAAATTCAATTTTAAGTTTAGCAGAATGAGGATTTTTAAACTCCGACCACGAAACACTTTTGAAAAATACTTTCTTCAAATGCAATCAAATTTTGTTTGTCCCCGTTTTAAGGCATCTTTGATCATTGTTTCTCGATGACGGGATGCCCAAAAAAAGTTTTTCAGGAGCGTTTCGTATTGAAAATTGAATTGTCTTCATTCTGCTGTACTTGAAATGGGAATTGGTTTTTTTTACCGGAATGCTCATTTTTTTTCTGGCAAATATGACTTGTCAAAAATACGCAATATTGTTTTTCGAAGAGGCATTGAAGAGCCATTGAAGATCGGGTTTTTCTTCGTCGCAAAATGCCCGGGCAAGACCCTTAAAAACACATGGCCACCTTATAAACGTCACCCCGTATATACACACGTAGGACCTAATTTTGTGTGTTGATTCAAGCGGTGCGGGGAAGGATGTCGTCGTTGGCGTTGTGACGACTGCGGGGAGTTTATTATAACGATGGGGCAGGGGGAAAAAGAGCTTCAAGATCTGGCCATTCGGCTGAACAACCCTTTCGTATATGGGGGCGTGCGTATATGGGACATTCCACGCCTTTTAACCTAGCCCGACCATTTATGGTTAGCCCGGTTTTTTTTTTTTTGTAAATTTGTACCCCATGAAAGGAATATCCACCCCAATTTTGAAATTTTTATCTCTTCTGTTTTAGGAGTTATAATTTTCCAAAAAATATCGATTTCGGGAGTTTTGGAAACGTTTAAACGCTGATAACTCATGAACCATTCGAGATATCGACAAATGTCACTATATAATTGTTTTTTTATTTTGAAGCATACTTTCGTTGAAAAATATGAAAAAATGATCAATTATCAACGTCAATGTTTTTTTTTGCTTCTAAAGTGAAAACTATTTTCTTTAAAGATGATTGCCTCTTTTAATTTTTGTCAATTTTTTTTCTAAAATACACTAACCCATTCTATAAGTTTTCAGACTAGTCTCACCGTGGGCCCATTTTTCCTTCTATTTTTTTCTTCGAATTAATCATATTTTTTTGGGAAGATTCTTATCATTTCAATCCCGAATAATGCTATTAATAATTTTGTGATTTCCAATTCGGCTTCGACAGGCCTGAAACGGTTTATTTTCAATTTGTGCTGAATTAAACAAACAAAAATGATTTTTCATTCAGAATCATATTTTCTCGTTAAATTCCGCACAAATTCAAAATGTTCGGAAACAATGAAAAAAGGTTATCATATTAAAAAAAAGTTTTCACTTTAGAAGCAAAAAATCGTTGACATTGATAATTGATAATTTTTTCATATTTTTTAACGAAAGTATGGTCCAAAATGAACAAAAATTAAATAGTGACATTTGTCGATATCTCAATTGGTTCACGAGTTATCAGCGTTTAAACGTTTCCAAATCTTCCGATATCGAATTTTTTGGTAAATTATAACTCTCAAAAGAGAAGAGATAAAAATGGAGTACAATTGACAAAAAAAATCCAGAAAACCAAAAATGGTCGAGTTTACGGGCTAGGTGAAATGACGTGAAACGTCCCATATATATTTAAAGAATGTGGGAAACTAGGACACACTCGAATACGAAGCTACATATACGTGTGGCACTTAAATTCCAGCATACTTCGTGATAGTGAACTCGGGACTCCCTTGTTTGGGTTAGACATCCGCCAGAGGAAGAGGGTAAAAGCGTAGAGGATATCAGAACCCTGAGATCAATGTCATCAATGGCATTGATCTTACAATTAAGGTTGGACATTTCGTATCTCATGGAAATTTGTGACATGGATCAAAACAACAAGGTCGAAGGCTAAGATCGACAGGCATTCTATAAAGAAACTTCTCGTGCTGTTAGAAGGATACAAATAATGATTGGAAGTGGCAGAAGGGTCGAGAAATATATCGGAAACCCAAAACCAAACTAAACAACAAAGTTGAAGAGCAAGAACAACCGTTGAACGAGAAAAAAAAATGCTGGTGCTTTTGTAAGGATAGAGGCAATACCTTGGAGTTGCAAATGGATGAAAGGCTACCAATCTGTTGGGCTGAAAAAGGTTGTTTTTCCAAAATTTTTTGTCCACTAGATTATTTATTTATGATTTGGAAAAGAGATATTTTATTGAGCATACATTGAACTTATTTCGTCTAATTTTTTAATTTAAAAACATTAAGGGGCTATACCAGTGTGAAGAACGCTGAACATTTGGGGATTTTTTTTTATTTTCGGGTTTATTTTGGAAGAAAAGTACTTAATTAAATGTTTCGGAAAATTAAGAATACATTTGGCTATATTTGACCTATATTACATAATTTTTTCATAGAAAAATATTGACATCCAAGCGACCGATGCGTTGCCTTCGGAGGCGCAAAAAAAAGTTAAAGAAAAATATCAAAATCTAACAAAATGGCGTAGTTATGAAAAAAAAGTTTGTTATCTTGCTTATAAAATGGTCGTTTTTTTTTCATTGCCAAATCGTCAATTTTCATCCAATCAAAAATATCCTATATCATTGTAGAGTACATATATTCAAGCGTACTCAGTTCAAATTTCAAGTCAATCGGATAATTGCTCTTTGAGTTAAAATGTCAGCAAATTTGAAACATCTCATTTCATATTCTTGAAACTATAAAAATCTTGAAAGTATACAAATCTCATCTCATATTCTTGAAAGTATGAACTGTCGAAAAAGGCAAAAAAATCGATTTTTTGAAAGTTTCACACTGGTATAGCCCCTTAAAAGTAAACAAAGTTATTGAAGTATGGTGGAGCCTCTGTATTTTTGTATACAGAGGCTCTACCATACCTCAATAACGTTGTTTACCTTTAAAGGGTGAATACCAGTGTGAAACTTTCAAAAAATCGATTTTTTTGCCTTTTTCGACAGTTTATACTTTCAAGAATATGAGATGAGATTTGTATACTTTCAAGATTTATCCAGCGGCCCAGCGGCGGGATCGATAGCTTGAGATGGTTGGTTGGAAAAAAAATTCACAAGTGTCATAATGTATTTATATAAATGTAGTTCTCGTTGTACGTAGCCATTTTTCAAAAAAAAAAAATAATCACAAAATGGCGAGTGTTCAAAAAAGTGTAATTTTGGAAAACAATGGCTACCGCACTGATGGAATTTTTTTTTAAGTTGAAAATCGGACATTTCGAAAAAAGTCGTTTGGAGGAAAAAGCGATTGCAAGTCTTAAGGCCTTAGGCCACAGTAACGGGTATAAAATCATGTGCTAATTTAACAATTTTCGTATGAAAAAATTCGTATGAAAAAGTGATTCACTCATAAAAATAATGACACATCTATTTATTATGAATATTAAGTTGTTAGATTTTTTTTCAATGTACAAAATGGCCGACTACTCGAAACTTTTCGAAACAGCTTTTTTCCAATTGGCGTGACAAATACCTTCAACAATTTTCACTCGATTTACTTTGAATTTAAAAGTTATGGTCCTAATTGCATTTCGCAAAGAAGTACGCGTGGAATTTCTGATCAATCGAAAACTCTTCATTTTATGAGCAGTTTATGAGCAGTCATAACGAAATTTTTCACTGAAAATTCATTTCTTAGGTTCAAATACCTACGACTTTTGAATAAAACAATATTTTCTAAATTCCGTACGTACTTCTCTAAGTATTTTCATGTAGATTGACGAGAATTTTTGTTTTTTGTTCTAGGTAAAAAATTGTGGATGCTAAACACATCGAACAAAAATATATATATATATTTTCTAACAGCTTGATATTCATACTAAATAGATATGTAATTAATTTCACGAAACGAAATTTTTCACTGAAAATTTATTTCTTAGATTCAAATACCTACGACTTTTGAATAAAACAATATTTTCTAAATTCCGTACGTACTTCTCTAAGTTCTTTAATGTAGATTGACGAGAATTTTTGTTTTTTGTTCTAGGTAAAAAATTGTGGATGCTAAGCACATCGAAAAAATATATATATATATATATATTTTCTAACAGCTTGATATTCATACTAAATAGATATGTAATTAATTTCACGAGTGAATCACTTTTTCATACAAAAAAAATTGTTAAATTCGCCCATGATTTTGTACCCGTAACTGTGGCCTAAGGCCTTAATAAACGTAAATCGATGTGCCAATTGCTCTCACTTAACTGCCTGTAACTTTCTCGATTTTCAATTTTTTAACGTGAACATTTTTTCACATATTCTTAAATATGTCGACTTTGAGAAAATACAAAAAAAAATCGATTTTTCAACTTATCACAGTGGTGATATATTAGGCCTTAAAAAATATATTGAAAATGTTAAAACTGAACATCGGCCGGGTAAGAACGGCCGTCAACCAACGCTCCTCTTCCCTACGTTAAATTAGACGGAATATTCAATCGAACGTGCATCAAAATTTATTCCGTAATTAAAAAGCAAAAACAGAATTTTTTTTTAACCGAGCGAATGCCGCCTGGCCCTTACCATTTCCATTATCCGCCGCTCTCGTTATTGATAGTGGCGAATATTGATAAAATCGACTCGCTCCACTGGGGCAACTTAATGAGTGCGTTGAAATAACGAGGAAGAAATTTAAGATTGTTTTTCGATATGTGGCGGAGGCTGTATTTTTTTTTATCCGTGGGAAGAATTGCCGGCGCACTGAATGCTGAAAAAAAATGCCCCCGTTGCTCTCGGCCCGTCGAGAATTTAATTTCGTTCTGCGTGCCTCGGTGAATGTGTTCGTCTATATTTTATTCTTGTCCGCAACACGCGCCGAGGGCACGTAAATCCGCGGGCTCTTAAGTGACAAGTATTAATTAGGCGAATTTTCATCCATCCCCCCCCCGCCCCCCTTCACTCCTTGCTGCCCCTGTTATTCATTAATCTCCCTTATCATCGGGGGGAAAAAATCTTTCGTCTTTTTACGAAAAAAGAGCGAGAGAGAGAGAGAGAGAGAGAGAGAGAGAGAGAGAGAGAGAGAGAGAGAGAGAGAGAGAGAGAGAGGAAGCGGCGGTGTAAATAGAAAGAAAAATGTGACAAAAAAAGAAAGAAAAAGGACGAAACAAATCTGCTGTCGGATGTTCGCTTCCTTTCTGCCTACTTCGGCTCGCGCCCTGCTTTTTGTTTCTTCCCTGATGTGTTTTTTGCACGCAACCTCTTCTCGCTTCATTTATATAAAAAGATGCTTTTGCACTCCTGTACACAAATATATAGGTATATATATATATATATATATATATATATATATAAGCTATCACCCTTAAGGGGTTTTGCTGCATATGCGCTCATGCTCAATTATCCCGGGGGTACGGGGGATAATAGTACGGGGGATAATTGAGCATGAGAGCATATGCAGCAAAACCCCTTAAGGGTGATATCTTGAGGAAATATATATATAATAATAATATACAGGGTGTCCTGTAACGAATGGATAATCTTGCAACTGTCGATAGGTCAGATCGTGTCCTACTATATGCTGGAATTTCAGTTTAGTAAAAGTCTCACGGTTTGCGAGATAAAAATAATTTGTTTTTGGTTTTTCGCTTGCCATTTCTACAAATGATAACTTTTTTGACCAGGTTTAAAAAAAACTCTTAGATATTTGTTTTATCTATAAAAGTCTTCTTTTTAATCTTAAATGTTAAGGAAACTTCGTGAAAAAAGTTCTTATGCAGAATCTTCACAAAAACCAATTCGAACGTGTGGCTTTGATAGCCTGCGGTGTATAACAAAAGATATCACGGATATTGTAGAAACAGCATGCGAAAAACAGAAAGCAGATGATTTTTTTTTTTTCAATAAATGACATAACATCCTGTATATATATATACATATATAATTACAACCCGTATATATATGTAACGTTGCGTTACGAATATCGCGACGGTCCGAGTGAGGTGAGGTAAGCGGGCTCGCGTAGCTCAGTGGTCAGAGCAGTCGACCGGCAATCGAAAGGTTCCGCGTTCGAATCCCAGCCTAAAACCACACCGCATTTTTTCTCGGATAGTTTTCTTGGAGTTTTTTTCCGGGGGATTACAATATATATATATATATATATATATATATATATATATATATATATATATATATTAGACTGATTCAAAAAAAAAATTTCCGTCTGGATTCTCGTGCTATTGTTGGGCACTGATAAAACAAAATTTCTCTAAAAAGATGGGCGCGGTCACTCAATTTTTAGAGGTGGCTATCTCGACTTTTTTGTATTTGAATTTTTTTTAACGAACGTATTGCATTTAAACATAGTCATGGCTTCGGATTACGGATAAAAATCGGAAAAGTTTTGAGTTTGTTCTTTTACAAACATAACAGAGAAAAACTGACCATACGTCGAAGTGCACACGAAACGATGAAAGAAATTTCGGAACAATGGAAATGTGCTGAAATTCCAACGCGTCGATTGAATAACGTAATCTTGAAATCAATAAAACTCCATCTAGTCTGTAAACAACTTTTAAAAAATCAAGTTAAAAAGAATTTGCCGTCACAAATATCGAAGGAGCGTAAATTTAAGAGAGATTTGGACAAACTGTTCAACGTAGCACATTTTCGTTCTGCCCAAAATGTTAACGAACTTGAGAATGGCTGGGAAGAAATGTAAATGAGTTTGAAGATAATATAAGCGTAGCATTTTGAAAATGTAAATATACGATTTATGAATAAAAGCTTATAATTTAATTTTTCGTAAGAAGTGCGAAATGTTAATGCGTATAAATAAATCTACATGAATAACGAGAGTAGTATAGACGCCATTATTGATCTACCTGGATTTGAATTGTGAATATTGCACCCTTTTCAAATTGTTAGAGTTTATTTTTGTTACGAAAAAGCTGCTGGATGTGATTTTTATCCGTAATCCGAAGCCATGACTATGCTTAAATGCAATACGTTCGTTAAAAAAAATTCAAAAACAAAAAAGTCGAGATAGCCACCTCTAAAAATTGAGTGACCGCGCCCATCTTTTTAGAGAAATTTTGTTTTATCAGTGCCCAACAATAGCACGAGAATCCAGAAGGAATTTTTTTTTTTGAATCAGTCTAATATATATATATATATATATATATATATATATATATATATATATATATATGGATGAAATTATTCCTCTAAAAAGGAAAATCACTCGAGTCTCCGATTTCGTTAAAACTTATATATGTGATAAAGCGTTGAAAATTATTAGATATGTATTTTCATTTATCGGAAGAAAAACAGTTTCTAGGGGGGAAATCACCCCTCAAAGAAAGGCGCGTCATCTCTTAATTTAACTTCATTTAAGTATTTGTACAGTGAATTTTTCGTTGCTTTACAATAGAAGAATTTTGGTTTTTGTTTCATTCAAATCAGTGGACTGCTTGTGGGTGAAACTGCAACATCACCTCTCGACACGCCTTTCTTTGAGGGGTGGTTTCCCCCTCAAAACCGTTTTTTCGCTGATAAAAAAAAATACATACGCGTCTAACAATTTTCAATGCTTTATCACATATATGAGTTTCATCTAAGTGATGTTCCTTTTAAGTATGTTTGGGTCGATAAAACATATACATTCCTCCATATCAGTCACTACAAAAATTCTCATTTGTAATTTCCACAAAGATCCTGCCAGTAAAATGTCAATTTATTTCTAACTTATTTTTCGATCTTGTCAATCATTAGAAAATGGGATCCAGCGCGCTGCATATTGTCATCAACACGAAATAGGAGAGTCACGAAAATGGCTTCAAATTCGTTGGGGAAAAATTAATCTCCGGCGAAATAGAGTCTCAAGTGTGCCCAAGCGCGCCAATTGGCCAAAGTCGTACAAACTTGGTGTAGAATTCGCGAATAGTGTATACAATTGGGAGTGCAATTCTCATTGGAAGACGATGACAAAGAGCGCGAAAGAAAATTCGCGAGCTTTCGTCGTCGTTGTTTTTCGTTGCGCTCGTCTCCGAGGAGGAATGAGGCGGAGTGAGGAGGAGAAGGAGGAAGAAAATTGCGAAGATTAAAAGAACGAACGTCTTCCATGGATGAATACTTAACGGCTTCTTATCTTCCACCTTTGCATCTGCAAATGCAATTTTCTTATTCATAACTAACGAAAGGCCTTGAACGTAATTTTTTTACCCCTACTCTATCTTTCTTTCTCTCTGCGAAAACACGTTTTCAGGTCTATTTTAATTAATAAGCTCGATTCTCACCGTGCGGAAATTGTGTTATCATCATTATTCATATGCCGTGAAAGAGCGAGAACGATACCGACGTACCGTTTTTTCCCTTAATTAAACCGTCTCGTCACGAGTTCTCTGTTCGTTTTATTAACTGCACGGGCAAAACTACCTTTGAAGAATCGCGAAAATCTATTTATTAAAATAAAACCGCTATAATAATTAATGATGTTCGAAATTCTTTGTTCTTTCATTTTAATTACCGAAAATTTATTTACAAATTGTTTTCATTTTATTCGCTATTTATTTTAATTTTGTTCACAAGTTAGTTTCATTTTATTTACAATTTACTTCCATTTTACTAACTATTTATGGTAATTATGCAGTTTGAGGACTTATCCGAAAAACGACGGGAAATTTTTTTTTTCCACAGTGAACTTGCTTATTTTATTATGAAGAGTGACATTCCGTCGGGGAAGGGCGACACTTTATATGAATTCCATAACTTATGGGCTTTTGAAGTTCGCGGAAACGCGTTATAAAATAGGTCGTTTGTAAATATTTCTAGGCCTACATTAGGGGTGGGGGCATTTATAAAAAAACTTTTTTAAATGCAATGCCGAAAATAAATCGCGGCGGTCACCCTCCCATAAATAGTATAGGGTTTTAAAGTTCACGATAACACGTTATAAAACAGCGTATTTTTGAATATTTTCGGAACATCTATTTTGGATGTAGGGAGTGGGGGATTTAAAAAAGTGGCTTTGTTAACCCCCCCCCCCTCCCGTTTTTGTGCGTTGAATGCAAAAGGCGTCTGATGTGGTTACGCAGGGGGTTCCGTGAGGGGGGGGGGGTACGCCCCCTGCGCGCTATAATGGAATTAATAATGGAATTAATAGAAAATATCAGCCTCCCCTGACGGAGGACAAATAGTGATGACCAATTGAAGCAGCGCATGGCAAAAAAAGGTTTCCGTCGTTTTTCGGAAAGGTCCTCAAACTTGCATAATTACCCTCTTTATTTTTAATTCATTTACAATTTACTTACAATTTACTTATGTTCAATTTCCATTTTATTTTCCATTTATCCACCATTGATTGACAATGGTTAATCGTTGACGATTTATTCACTTTTTAAAACGTGGATCCGATTTAAAACCGTGAATGTGGATTGAGATGCGTGAATTTGGCAAACCAAGTTTTATCGAGTATTTTTCTATCGGCCGCCACAAGCATTAGCACACGATAATCAACGCAATACAAGTTGATCGCAGCAAAATGCATATCTATGCCCTCTGTTGCGCCCATCCGAAAGCACTCGGGAGTTAAAGAGGTGTGATTAATTGAAAGAGGTGTGATTAATTAATCACCGCAGTCGGATCGAAATACTCTGCCGTCTAGGCAATATCAGGCAAGCCATCCGGATAATAATTATTCGAGCTCCGAAAAAAAGCTTCCGGCTCCATGACCTGTACGCGTTGAGCCCGTCCAACTTTGACGGAGAATTTTCCGGGTATAACGGCGAATGTTCATTTTTCAAATATATATATACACACACACACACACACACACACACACACACACACACACACACATATATATATATATATATGTATGTATGCATGTATGTATATACACATATGTGTCTTTTTTACAATACTCATTAACGAAACTAATAATTGATGTCAGTTTTTTTAAATATCTATATATACATTCTAAAAACAACATGAACCATATTTTTCATAGTCAGTTAAAATTAAATATATAAATTGTCTAAACATGTCGAATAAAAATACCTATAATATCGAGGAATTAAGGCAGAATATTTTTACCCATACAAATGTATACTCCATAAATTTGTCATTGGATTTGACCGTGTTTAATATATATGTGTGTGTGTGTGTGTGTGCGCGCGCGCGCGTGTGCGTATGTATGTTTGTGTGTATGAATATATACATATTTAAAAATGGACACGAATTATTTGGTTTCTATTTGTCCACATTTACTGAAAGATGACGATAGTTTAAATTATATATATATATATGTGTGTGTATATATATATATATATATATATATATATATATATATATATATATATATATATATATATATATATATATATATATATATATATATATATATATACATATACATATACATATACACATATATATATACATATTTAAATTCATTTATTACATGGTTTTTATTCTAATAAAATGTATTATTAAATCTTATTTTAATAAAAATCTTAATTAAATCTTCATTTTCATCAAAATGAATGGTTTAAAATTCTACACAAAGGGTGTCTCAAAATGGCCTGACATTTTTAATTGCAGGATATATTTTTTGTGTTGAACATACAGTACTAATCTTTGACAACTGGTATCATTAAGGGGCTATACCAGCGTGACACTATCAAAAAATCGATTTTATTGCCTTTTTCGACAGTTAATAGCTCATTAACAGTTTTTATGGTAAATATAATTTTATCTTGCAAAATCGAAAGTTAAATCTTTAAACGCGTTTTGCTCGAAATGAGCTTTTTCAAATTTGCTGACTGTAACTAGAGCAATTATCCGATTGACTTGAAATTTAAACTGAGTACTCTTGAATATATTTACTCTACAATGACGTAGGATATTTAAGATTAGATGAAAATTGACGATTTGGCATTGAAAAAAACGGCCATTTTATAAGCAACAAAACAGATGTTTGATTTTGTTAGATTTTGATATTTTTCGAAAATCCTACGTCATTGTACAGAAAATACTTTCCAATTTAACGACATTTTTTTCCTTTTTCGGTTTCAGCTACTCAATCGGCCGGAATTATGTCAGCAGTGGAGCAACTTTTTTTTTGGCGCCTCCGAAGGCACCGCATAAGTCGCATGAATCTCAATATTTTTCTATGAAAAAATTATGTAATATTGGTCAAATATAGTCAAATATATTCTTAATATTCCGAAATATTCAATTGAGTACTTTTCTTCCAAAAAAATTTCCCGAAAATCACCCAAATTTTCAGCGCTCACACTGGTATAGCCCCTTAAGTATTGAGGTTTAGCCATGGAGAATTACACGATCGAGCAACGCATAGAAATTGTGAAAATGCACTACAAAAATGGTGAAAATTTTGCAGAGACGGTTCATGGTCGTGTTATCTCCCGCCACGGCGTTGTGAATTGGCAATATCGTGTGATTTGACGCCATTGGACTTCTTGCTTTGGGTTTTCTGAAAGGAAAAGTGTATGCCAATGATCCTCAGACCATTTCGGATATCAAGAAAGCAATTGGACGCATCATCAATGAAATTAGTCCGCAATTGTGCCAAAATGTTACGAAAAATTTCATCAAAAGAGTGAACGTTTGCCAACAGGAACGAGACGGCCATTTATCGCGTATTGCGTTCCACACATACCCTCCACGTTTGTACCTTACATTGAAATAAAAATATTCGTCATTGTCAAATAAATAATACGTTTTATTAATAAATTAAAATGTCAGGTCATTTTGACACACCCTTTATATATGTATCGATACTTACGTCTATTTTCAATTAGATTTATGGACTATTTCGAGAATAATCCGAAAATCAGATAGATTAAGTTATCCCAATAATACAAAAAAAAGCGAGGAAATTTTTGTGCAGTTGTGCGATCAATTCTGATCGCGGACTTTTGTATCGTCCAGGGCATATGCGATTATGAAATGAATGATCGTTTTGGTATACCGCGTGTTGCGATCGTCAATCGAGAATCGGTAAATTTAATAGTCTTTCATTATTGCACGCGGCACACTGCGATAATTATAACGCGATATGTATTTTCTATCCAAGTCCCTGGGCGCTATGTATTGGACTGGAATCTTGTTGAAACCAGGAGGGAGGAAA
>OZ023315.1:10765242-11026267 GCA_964007375.1 Ophion obscuratus | reverse complement strand
GGGAGGGAGGGTGGGAGAGAGAGAGAGAGAGAGAGAGAGAGAGAGAGAGAAAGAGGAAAAATGGCGCTTTTACGGTTGCAGTCCTGTTTTATCCGCATCAGTTTTCTCTCTCTCCCTTTCTCTCTCTCCCTTTCTCTCTCTCCCTTTCTCTCTCTCCCTTTCTCTCTCTCCCTTTCTTTCTCTCTCTCTCTCTCTCTCTCTCTCTCTCTCTCTCTCTCTCTCTCTCTCTCTCTCTCTCTTTTTTACGCTCTCCAATGCTGTTTTTATGAAAATCTCGATTGGAACACACTCATCGATCTGGGTCATGCGGATGACGATGAGCACTCTCTCCCTCTTTCCTGTGGTCTCTCTCTCTCTCTCTCTCTCTCGCTCTATCCTACTGGAGTCGCTACTGGATCACCGTACTGTTTTATTCAAAGGAAGAATTACGACCATAATTCTGCATCATAGGAAATATATGAGGGAAGGTACGAAGGATACGCGGGCATCGTCCAGTGCGCACGATTCATTTCACTCCTGGGGAATACTTTTCGACTTTTCTCTACTTTATCGACTTTCGTTTCTCATCGTATATCCAGCCGATTCATGAACCACTGGCTTCAGGTTCAACCGCGTACATCCACAATTCACACGTCAACCACATTCATTGCAACCGAAAGAAAATATCTCTGGAATGATTGACAGTGCTCGTGAAATGAAAACGATCTGAATCTGGGCTAGCCCTTTTTCTAAGGGTCTATTCTTTAGAATCGTTCGGGCTCGTACGGGTTTTAATGCTGGTGACAAAATATCCCTAGAATGATTTTTTTTATCTTTAAAATGATTTTTCTTTCATCTCGAAAATTATTTTTTGTTCAACTCCAGAATGTTGTTTTTTTCATCTTTAGAGTTATTTTTTTTAAATATCTTGAATGACTTCTTTCGTCAACTCGTATTTAGGATTTGTTCGGGTTTCACTGCTGCAAAAAATTATCCCCAGAATGGGTGACTGTGCTTGTGGAAAAGAAACTGGATTTAGGCCACCAATTTTTTTCCTAACGCTCATTCCTGAACTGCATGTAGGTTCGTTTGCATTTTTCTGCTGGTGAAGAAATATCGCCAGAAAGATTGGCAGTGCTCGCAAAAAGAATGATCCGCATCCGGACCGCCCGTTTCTTCCGAAGGCTCAATTTATAATAACCGTCCCCGAATAATTGCCAAAGGTTTAACAACAAATGTGCCAAGCTTCATTCTTCGATCAAACACACATCGATCAAATAAATGTCAATAAATGACATTGATTGCAAAAAAACAAACATTTTTCGCCAATATACTTCTAGAGGGGCTGGGTTGAAAGTTTGAACTTTGAATGATCAGAACGCTCAAAATTCCGAAAGAATACTACACCGAAAGATCAAAACTTCGAAAGAATTTTACACGAAAGACCAAAACTGTGAAAATCTGAACATCGTGAAAATAATTCGGCTCTGAAAGTTTTAAAAGTTTCAATATTTTCAATAAATCGACGAATTATTTCAAGAATTTTTTTTTTATCACGCAGTGATTTTGCGTCAATGTTGTAATATGTCTAGACTATGTTATACGTTCTACATAACTTACAGTCAACTGTGTAGACTTTCGCTGGCATGATCTGGCCATGGGGGCCGGGTTGAAATTCCGAACTTTGAATTCGCCGATGGTTTAAAATTCCTAATTTTATTGTTCCGAAATTACGAGGTTTGTCAAGATTATGCCAGCGAAAGTCTCCACAGTTGACTGTAAATGATGCAGAACGTGTAACATTATCTAGACAAATTTCAAAATTGAAGTAAAATCACTTCTTAAGGGGTGAGATGCAGTCAGAATTTTCAAAAAAATCGATTCTTTTTTACATTTTCTTGAAGTATGATGTTTGGAAAATATTCCATGAATATTTTAAGTCAATCCGATGAATAGTTTCCGGGATATCCCACAATTAGTGAAGGGGCCATGTCTATTCTCAACGTATAGACGTGGCTGACAAAAGCGCAAACGATAATACCCGGTAAGGCAGAATGCTTCGAAGACAACAATACATTGATATTTTGGAAGCTTCCTCATCGGCAGAAGCCCTATTGTGTGGGCCAGGAATTGATGATTCGATGTAAGCCATTTTTTAATTACTATTTCTATACATAAATCAAGTGTCAAATTGGAAAACTCTTTCGGAAATGTTCAAAAATTTATTACTCAATAAATATGAATTTTAGCAAAATTTTATAAAGGATACTTTCGTTTTTAAATTGCCCAAAATGTGAAAAAAAAATAATTCATCCCGAAAAACTAAAAATTTTTGAAAAATTGTTTTAACAATTGGCTATAAACAATTGAATGCTCGACTTTTCGGCAAAAAAATGTGATATTCGGATTCAGCGAATCAAAATACATAAAAAAGTTTAGCTTCATCCATCGAGCTCAACATTTTACGAACATATAATACCGTATCCATATCGAAAAACTTTAAACACGTTTTTCTCGAAACTATGTTTTTCAAGTCGGTGACCACTATAATTCAAAAACCGCTCGATCGATTTTGATGAAATTTAGCGTGCTTATTGATAGCGATAAAAACTGGTCTTTAATCGAAGGATTTTCATTTTTGTTGAAAATTTCAATTTTTTAAAAACAATAAACGACCGATTTTTCGGTCGAAAATCGAAAGTTATCTGTCGGAAGCCGCCATTTTGTTAATAAAAAAAAAGCTTCGATTAAGGACTAGATTTATTATTAAACTAATAATTTTTCTTGGTTTTTTTATTTCAGATGACACAGTACACTTTTATGATGGTCACCGCAAATCACTACATGCCGAAGGGGTCCGACAAAGATGGCGATATTTTCGTAAATAATCAATATTTTTCTTTGAAAATCTGTACAGCTCAAAGTGGGAAAAAAAATAAAAAAACAAGTATGTGTAACCACTTTTGTAAAACAAACTTAATTACTATAAAAAAAAATTATTAAAAATGTTCGTTTTTTTACGGCTCTGACTGGATCTCACCCCTTAAGAAGAAAAAAATCGTGAAATAATTCGTCGATTGAAAATTTTGAAACTTTTAAAACTTCCATATCCGAAGTATTTTGACGGTGTCCAGATTTTCGCATTTTTTGTATTTCCTGTAAAATTCTTTCGGACTTCTGATCTTTCGGGGTAATATTCTTTCAGACTTTTAAGCGTTCTCATCATTCAAAATTCGGAATTTCAACCCGGCTCCCTTCTCGAGCTTCAACCTAAAAAAAAATGTAAGCCTCCCTCGCACCTCCTCAACTTTATCGCTCCAACGCCTGACGCTCCAAACCTGCTGCATCAAAGTTCCCCCAACGCTTAGAAATCCCCACAAATAAATCACGCATCACCGGTAAGATGGCCAATTTCCTATCATTTAAGAATCCACCACACAGTATGCTGCGCAAACCCAATATTGTTCGAAACAAAAAAAAACGACCTATCCTCCGATGAAGATCGATGGACGCGAGCCCCTGCAACGTTTCCGGCGTGCATGGAGTATCCGGTCATCTCGTTCCACCCGGGATATCCTTGAACGGCCGAAGATATCGTATTCGGATTTCGAGTTTGCAATATCTGGCGTTTTGATATCGTATATTGGTATGTTGCAATCGAACGACTGCTCCACCCCCACCCCCTCCTCCGTCCGTATCACGACCTCGTTGACCTGCAGTCTTTAGGCAAGTGAAGCCAAGAACACAGGTGGCCATAGCACGATATCGAATATCTTTATCGAATGGTGCACAGGGGTGCTGTGGGGTGTTTTGGGGCTAGCAGAAGCTGAGCGTCCGTCGAGCCAAGCCAGGCATAATAATCTACACGTTGATCCGGATAACAAGAGCGGCAGACTGAACCTCCCGACGTCGATGGATTATGTAACACAGAGCGTGCGATACCCCCCCCAGGCATGTATATACATAAACATATATATACATATATACATGTGTGTGTGTGTGTGTGTGTTCGCCCGCGCGCGTGTGTGTGGGTGTGTGTGAGAGTGTGTGTGTGTGTGTGTGTGTGTGCGTGTGTGAGTGAGTGTGTGTGTGTGTGTGTGTGTGTGTGTGTGTGTGTGTGTGTGTGTGTGTGTGTGTGTGTGTGTGTGTGTGTGTGTGTGTGTGTGTGTGTGTGTGTGTGTGTGTGTGTGTGTGTGTGTGTGTGTGTAAATATCACGAGGGGAGTATACGGTGCACACATGCACTCGTCGGAGGAGAGGAAGAGACGAGATCGGCGATGGATCACGTTTAACGCACGTCCCTTTCCATCGATGCAGCTTAAACCTTGCTACGAAACAAAAAAAAAACATAAAAAAAAAAAGAAACTTCGCCCGTCCAATATGCATGAGAGATACACGGATTACGATATAGAGGCGAAGGATGAGCTCTCTCGGAATATCCTTTGGTATTTTATTTAACGGCTATGTCTAGATGTAACAATCGAAAACAGCTAATTTTTGGGATTTTTGCTAGCTTTTGTTTAACTCGACTTTCTGTGAGATGCATAACGGAAAATCGACATTTTACCAACTTCCCGACTACTTAGAGCTCCAAAATTTTGCAAACATGCATCTTAAAGGTGATAAGGGTGGTCCATAGCAACGAAAATATGAAGAAAATTATTCTCTACATTTGGTACATTTGAACCATACCAGAAAAACCGATTGTTTTTGAGTTATTCAATAAACTATTTTTTTTTGTTTGTTATTTTACCATTTTTGGGGGCGAAGATATTATCGGAGAGTGATGATCGAATACTCGATCGACGCGTCTTTTTAAGGGCTACAACGTTCCCATTCGAACGAAAAGTGTACGATTGTTTAAAAAAGAGTTATTGAATTAGAACTGATTTTTCAAAATTTCACCCCACCTTTTCAACCTCAAAATGAACTTCCACGACTTCGGCGCTGTAGACAAAATTAAAGCCCGGATTTTTCTGAACATTTTGTCTCACGGCGCCGACCTCGTAGGGGTTGTAGTTTGGCATTAATCCACCCCCATCTCCTTTCATCCCCCAAAAAAGAAACCTACACCCCGATTTTTAGGCAAACTTGAATTTAGCACCCGTGGCACCTACAAAATCACCTGTCAAAAAATTAGCCTACTTCTAATTTTCTCCGATTCCGGGTTTTTTCAGCGACAGCACGACTGTACTACATAGCCCGTTTTTGTTCCGGTTCTTTCCGCTAACAAGGAACATCCCTCAGGTGACACCCTTCGATTTTGTTGAAATTTCGATATGTTATAAAGCACCGAAAAGTAAGCGATACGTGTTTTTTTATCGGCGGAAAAACGGTTTTAAGGGGTGAAACGAACCCTCGAAAATAGGGGTGTTTTTCGTTTTTCGTCGATAACGTTATCGTTCTCATCTCCAATGTATAGTGCACAAAAAAATAAACATTGTTGCAATTTGAATTTTTTTTAATGTCTCGCACCGTTAAAACGTTATCGACGAAAAACGGAAAACATCCCCATTTTTGACGGTGCGTTTCAGCCCTTAAAACCGTTTTTCCGCCGATAAAAAAAATACGTATCGCCTACTTTTCGGTGCTTTATAACATATCCAAATTTCAACAAAATCGAAGGGTGTTCACCTGAGGGATGTTCCTTGCAAGGCAAGACATACTATAGCAATTTCAATGTCTTTAATAGCGATAATCTTTCGTCCGAGGCTTTACGCTTACACAAAGGATTGTTCTGGCAACGACCCTAACTACTGAGCTGCGGTTCACTTGGCCGTTTTACCCTAATCCATAACCACACTTGCTGGTAATGGGTCGTCGAGTAACTCTCCGCACCGCATACACCTACGTCCCATGGAGGGTCCTGACGAATTTCTTTGGGTGAACAGACTCATTTAAACTTGATATACGTTGCTCGAGCACGCCATCTTGGTTCCAGTAATAATCTGCCTGGACCCACCGCGCCTCCGGAAATAAATTGTGCCCTTCGTCAAACTCTCGGCGAGGCCGCACGAACGACAGATTAATTGTACTCATTATCCCCGGCGAGCTCTTATCACACGATTACTGAGCTGATACGATAAATGATTTGCGACGGAGAAAGGAAAAACGCAAATGGCAAGAGCACGCGAAGGGCCGCGGCCAAGGTGACCGGAGAGAGAAACGGATTAGTCCCATTGACAAATTTCGCATTCAGGAACGTCTGAATAAGTTGACGGTCAGGGCGAAAGAACCGGTCAGTGTCCTTGAAACGACATTTTGGTTAACGTCAAGCAGGTGCATACAAAATAAGGAAGTGTGGACAAGCGGATTAATGGAAAGGATAACGTAACCTTGTGTCGAATTGACTTGATCTTCAAATTTGGATTGACTGGATCGAGGAATAATCGGAATTGACGTGACCTTAAAATTTGGATTGACTTAATCTGTAGGGGTGATTGGAATTGACTTGACCTGGAAATTGGGTCTGGAATGAACAGCAGTCCGATCCATCCTCAAAGGGCTATACCAGTGTGGACCCTGAAAATTTCGGCGATTTTTGCGATTTTTTTGAAAGAAAAGTACTCAGTTAAATATTTCGGAAAATTAAGAATATATTTGGCTATATTTGACCTATATTACATAATTTTTTCATAGAAAAATATTAAGACCCAAACGACTTATGCGCTGCCTTCGGAGGCGCCAAAAAAAAGTTCCTCCAATGCTGACTTGATTCCGGCCGATTGAGTAGCTGAAACCGAAAAACGAAAAAATGTTAAACTGGAAGGTATTTCCCGTACAATGACGTAGGATTTTCGAAAAATATCAACATCCAACAAAATGGCGTAGTTATGAAAAAAGTACGTTTTCTTGCCTACAAAATGGTCGTTTTTTTCAATGCCAAATCGTCAATCTTCATCCAATCAAAAATATCCTACGTCATTGTAGAGTAAATATATTGAAGAGTACTCAGTTCAAATTTCAAGGCAATCGGATAACTGCTCTTTGAGTTACAGTGTCAGCAAATTTGAAAAATCTCATTTTATATTCTTGAAAGTATAAAAATCTCATCTCATATTCTTGAAAGTATAAACCATCGAAAAAAGCAAAAAAATCGATTTTTTAAAAGTGTCACACTGGTCTAGTCCCTTAAGAAGATGTTACTGTTGTTTTTCTCAACCCGGACTCGATTTCGGAGCATAAGGGCCTCGTCTAGAAATGTAGTCACGCGCTTCTACTCTACAATGCCTGCTCGCAAAGATGTTTTTTTTGCATAATCCGACGATGAATTATCATGACCTTGACGGGGAATTTGATCGCGCGAATCTACCGCACAATTGGTTCTTACGAAGATTTTATTGTTCGCTCTCTTTCTCTTTTTTTTATTGGAGCCCCTCGTTCATCAATAAAATCAAGCAGGTCCAAAAGTCGTGTTGTTTCACGCCCGATCCTCGATGACCAATAACAGTTTGCGCGGGAAAGGAATGTTCACCGAGCTGCTATATGCAACAATAAATCGTGACTTCACCGAAGCAGGGGCTCAAATGCAGATTTGGCTAGTATGCGTATACACGTCACGTATATGAGCTCGAGTGAGTGCCAAACATGTCCCGCGGGAGGGGGGAGGTGCGTGGTATCGTGTACAAAAGAGAGTACCTGCGTATATACCTGTACATACGTACATACTCGAGCCGATGTATGTATAGGGTGATCGTAGGTATGTATGTATGGAAGTCGAAGGTTGCGAGAGCGGAGGGAAGAGCAAGGCAGGAGAAGGACGAGAGAGAGAGAGGGGGCGAGGATGTTGGTTGAACGGCGGAAGGGTTGCGTATCCACGCGCATCATAATTCAATTATCGGGGCATCGAATGTACACACGCATTGGTAAGCTCCCTGGAATAATGATCGTATCGATCCCTCCGTCTCGCTCACGTGGCTATCTCCTCATACCTCTGTTACCCTGGAACGATGACCCAGCTCTGATGGGTACTTCCGCCTTCGTCCCGTGCGTAGACTCACGCAATGAACGCCTCTGATGATGGAGAGAGCCGGAGAAAGAGGGAGTGCAAGGTGCCTTAAGTACTATTAGCTCCGCAGTAAGAAGAAACTAGCCCCAAAGGATCAATGGAGACCGAAAGAGAGGACTAGAGGCAGAAGAGAGAGCGCGGGAAAGAGCCAGAGAAGATCAAGAGAGGAGAAAGAGAGAGACAGAGAGAGAGAGAGAGAGAGAGAGAGAGAGAGAGAGAGAGAGAGAGAGAGCGAGAGGATGGAACAATCATCAGCATTGAAGGTAGAATCGATTGACCGGGATTCCCCGCTTGAAACTTGAATTCCGAATGTATACGAAGTACACTGTTCACGTACACATAAATTGCCATATAGTAGACCGACAAGCTTCTCTCATCTGACACCACCAGCCGAAGGCTTCAAACACCACAAACACGCACATACAGAAACGCGTATATACAAACGTGCATATACATATATGTCGTCCCTTCTAGGGTTCCATCTATCCTGGAATTTTGCTGTTTGCCTGAGTGTATATCCGTACAGATATATGCACGTAAAGACCGAAACATTCCAGAATAGATGGAACCCCAGAAGAGACGACACTGCGCCAAGGCACCGGAGGTCCCAGTAAAACCGGATCTTAATCTCCAACTTTGAGCCAAGAATCTCGTATCTTTTCGTTAACAAACTCTGACAGCAGCCAACTACGTTTGAACGGACCGAATGAACTTTCGCGAAACGACGGGAGTTGCGGAATATTCGTTTAAATAATTCTTTACCCTCCCTCGTTTTCCTTCGTCCCGGTCCATTTTGCCGCTTTTACCGCAGGACTTCTCGGGAGTTTGAAGCAATTACGACGGCCTGCCGCGGGATGTCTTACCCGTCATCGCGATTCTGACAGCTAGCGAGGAAACTTTAACATTCATAACCGTTGAATAAAAAGGTCGTAACAGCGCGATGAAAGAGTTGGGAACAGCATGTGCTCAGGAGTATTACGGCAGTTTCCAGGAAGAACGGCCAAATGGAAGTCATGTCCGTACGATCGGCATGGGAATCCTGCGGGCATACGTAGTGAATCCCAATCGTTATTCATTCCGGTCGATCCACAAATGTATTCCGACACCTCGTTCTTACGCTCTTCTCTCGAGTAGCAATCATTCGCCGACAAAGACGTTCGCTCTTTGGGGATTTATTTTTCTCCTCTGCCAGAAAGCTGTCAGAAATCGATTCACAGCCTCACCACCTACGCAACGGAAGCCAACAACTCTTCTAACCACCAACTGTACCGGAACAATCAAGAGAAAGGAGGCGAAAGAAAGAGCAAGGGAGATAGGAAAGTGTTCTTCCTAAAAGTTATTTTACCAGAAAGTCGACCGCATCCTGGCATTCGCCAAACTTTAATTAAAGTTCTGTATAAAGTTCTGGAATGAAACAGTTACATCGTAATTGAATGAGGCAGAAAGAATTTTTCCTCTATCTACACACCGCACGAGTTGGAAAATCTCTAATGTTGGAAAGCCGTCCAGCTGCCTCATATTGAGACTGCAGCTGATTATTACTTTCGGAATTTTACCTCTAACATGGGAATATCGTGTTCGCGAGAGCAAATGTCATCAGGAATCTGGAAAAATATCAAGTGTAATCGAGCATGAAAGGTAGGACGATTTTTGTGCAACTTGTTCCTCTGCTACGGAATGTTTGAAATTCCACTGTGGACTTGCCATAGTACCAACGAGGGTGCCGTTTCTCCTGACGCTGACATATATACGTGTACATGTGCATATTGAGTACTAGACGACTCCACACCGCCAGCAGAGTATCCTTCCACTCGACGAATCTGTATGCCGGAGTTTGGCGACTCGATCTGACTCTCGGGTATGCAGATATACATGCAGAAACTCGAATATCCAGAATGTTCAAGGGGGGCTCCAAACATCGAAGGAGTCTAGACGCCTGTGGGTGTGTATTCACGATCAAGTATACATGCACACATTGTAGCGCTGTATGCACACATACGAACACCTTGGCACATATAGACGGATGTCTTAGGACACATGTACCAGGTGTAGAAGTATGAAACCGGGGTTTCTTTGTAAAAATTATACGTCTGTTGTTTGAAAATGATAAAAAATATTTTATTCAAAATAATCTCCATTGCTATTTATACATTTTTCCCACCTCTCCGGCAGCTTTAGTACAGTCGTGCTGTATATTGGAATCGGAAAACATTAGAAGAAGGCTAGTTTTTTGACAGGTGATTTTGTAGGTGCCACGGGTGTTAAAACCAAGTTTGCCTAAAAATAGGGGTGTAGGGTTTTTTTAGGGGTTGGGGGTGGATTAATTCGAAACTACAACCCCCACGAGGTCGGCGCCGGGAGACAAAATGTTCAGAAAAATCCGGGTTTTATTTTTGTCCATAGCGCCGAAGTCGTGAAAGTTCATTTTAGGGGTGGAAAAGTGGGGTGAAATTTTGAATAATAAATTTTGAAAAGACATTTGAACGATACCCAAAAAACCGATTGTTTTTGAGTTATTCAATAAACAATTTTTTGTTTGTTTTTTAACCATTTTTTTGGGGGTGAAGATATTATCGGAGAGCGATGATCAAATACTCGATCGATGCGTCTTTTCAAGGGCTACAACGTTCCCATTTTTTGTTTTTGAACAAAAAACGATACGATTTTTTTAAAAGAGTTATTGAATTAATTTTTCAAAATTTCACCCCTCTTTTCACCCCCAAAATAAACTTCCACAACTTCGGCGCTGTGGACAAAACTAAAGTCCGGATTTTTCTGAACATTTTGTCTCACGGCGCCGACCTCGTAGGGGTTGTAGTTTGGCATTAATCCACCTCCTTCTCCTTTCATCCCCTAAAAAAGAACCCTACACCCCGATTTTTAGGCAAACTTGGATTTAGCACCCGCGGCACCTACAAAAACACCTGTCAAAAAACTAGCCTTCTTCTAATTTTCTCCGATTCCGGGCTTTTTAAGCGACAGCACGACTGTACTATTTATGAACGGCACGCCAAAAAAACAGTTCTTCTTTTAAAGCGAACCGGTTGTCGAGCCACTTTCGTACATTTTCATACGAATTGAAGCGTACATTTTCGTACATTTTCATACGAATTGAAGCGTACGTTTATGTACATTTTCATACGAAGCGTACATTTCGTACATTTTCATACGAATTGATCAGCGAGAGCGTGTCCCATTGATGCGAACAGGTGATAATCGGACGGAGCCAAGTCTGGAGAATAAGCCACATGCGCTAGTATTTCCCAACTGAACGCCTCGATCGTTTCCCTGACCCGTTTTGCTGTGTGTGATGGAGCATTATCATGGAGCAAAATGATGTGTTGCTTTTTTTCATATTCCAGTCTTTCAAACGAATGGAGACGGCTTTCTGCGTCACACTCAATTGATCCGCGAGTTCTTGTTGACTTTAAGTATCATCTTCATCCAATAAGGCTTGCAATTCGTTGTCTGCGAACTTTTTCGGTGGTTTCCCACGCTCTTCGTTTCTCACGTCAAAATCACCACGTTTGAATTTTCTTCAACCACTCGAATCACTGTGTTTTACCAAAAGCATGTTCACCGTAAGCTTCGACAAGCATTCGATGCGATTCCGCAGCAGTTTTCTTCAAATGATAGCAGAAAACCAATGCTGTCCGCAACTCGTAGTTCGTAGGCACAAAACTCCACATGTTTGAGGTTGTAGAAAGATATACCGGTGTAGGGAACTTGGGTTGTTGTGTGTTGAAAATCTTCGTCAGCTGTTAGAGGGAGATGACGGCGCTGCAGAAGCGGTCTTACGAACCCTAAACTGATGGCTAGCACCATCTATAGGGAAATTCCAGTTTCATACTTCTACATCTGGTATATGGGGCAAGGACATTTTAAAACCGTTATATCTATCCAACGTTGGGTATCGGAAGACCTGACTCGTTTGGGCACAGTCCTTGCTATTTTTATAAACGGATCGTTGATTCTGGCAACCGGATGATTCTTGAAATGGCCTGCATATAAATATCTCTACACTTGTCTAAATCTGATTATGAAGACGTCCAGGTGTACACCAAAGTCTCAAAACCACCTTTCCCCAAGTACATCTAGTGCGTGGCTTTGTACCAAACCTTTAACGATTTTCCATTTGTGATCTGCAACATTTGGCAAAGCCACGAAAAATCAGCATTACCGCTGATCTCTCTTATGAAAGCTCTCTGGAATTTTATACGAAGAGACGGCATAAATTCTTTCTAGCTGAGAAAACAAAATTTACTTGATATTCATTTTTTTCTTGCAATGAACTCGAGTGTAATCCAATTCAACGCTCAAAATGATTTCTTATTATGATGCACCTCAATGCAAAGAACTCTTCGGATCTTGTTATGGCTTGTGGCTACAAGTCCAAATTTTAGATTCCCTATGGGCAGATCAGTCACAGGGAGAGAAGCACGGAAAATGTTGTCCCGTGTACGGACAGCTTATATACGTGTATATATTATACTTAAACCTATATATATATACATATATAAGTTCGAGCAAACGTAGACGGCTCACCTGAAGTACGGAGCTTCGGTGATCTCTCCGGGATGAAAGAGACACGAAATTGCGAGACCGCGGATAGGAGCAGAACTCCGCGCGAGTTCAGGGTCTTCCATCAAAAACACTTTAGTGCCGTGCTACATCAAGCGCTGCCTCTCTTTAGTTTCTACTCTGGAGCTCACCGATGCTCTCTATATACGAAACTCTACGAGCTTGGGACCACCTGACGTCTCTGATGTCACTGTCAGACGACGACGACGACGACGGTCTTTGCTTTATTATGCTAGGATAATACATCCTATGTTTCATATATATCCCAGGTGAGTCGCTACAAATTATATGCTCGAAAAATCGTATAAATATTGAGTTTCGACCAAAAGAAAAAAAAACAAGTTAGACAACATTTCAACCATAGCTCAGGATCTGCATTTCGGTCACCTGATCTCCTTGATTTTTTTTCGCGTGAAGACAGTCAATGTCCTTTATTTTTAAAGCTCCGGTTTGACTTTTCCTTTTCATAAAACTAATGGCCTATCATGACATTGTAATGGCCTTGGCGTATCAAAAAATTATAAAATGGCGATTAGCTCGTAGTTGACAATAAACAGGATATTTCCAGTAGCGAGAAATCATTTTTATTATCACACCTAACAAATGTATTTCATTATTCGCATTTTTTAAGGGGTTAAGCCACAGTAACGGGTATAAAATCATGTTCGATTTCAACCATTTTTTTCGTATGAAAAAGTGATTCACTCATAAAATTAATCACACATCTATTTGGCATGAATATCAAGCTGTTCAATTTTTTTTTCGTTGTACAAAATGGCCGACTACTCGAAACTTCTCGAAACAGCTTTTTTGCAATTGGCGTGACAAATAATTTCAACAATTTTCCATCGATTTACTTTACATTTAAAAGTTATGATCCTAATTGCATTTCGCAGAGAAGTACGTACGGAATTTACGTACGAATTTTTTCACTAAAAATTTATTTCTTAAGTTCAAATACCTACAACTTTTGAATAAAACGATATTTTTTAAATTCCTTACGTACTTCTTTAGGTATTCTAATGTAGATTTCTGCAAATGTCACGCCGCGGAGCGCTTAAAAAAACATAACAAAAGAAAATATTAGTAGTCGGCCATTTTGTACATGGAAAAAAATATATACTACTATGTCCAAAAAATAAGGTGACATTGTATTTATTTCAAAAATTCTTTATATATTTTTCCAAATCAATTTCATCCCCTTCAAAGTAATCCTCTCCCGATGCAATGCACTTATGCCAACGGATTTTCCAATCCTCGAAACACTGATTGTAGTCACTTTCCGGGATGGCCTTCAGTTCCGTCTTCGCTGCGGCTTGAATCTCCTCCATCGTATCAAAACGGTGTCCCCGGAGCGATCTTTTGAGCTTGCTGAACAGTCAGAAGTCGCACGGCGCCAGATCAGGTGAATACGGTGGTTGCGGAACGATATGGGTTGAGTTTTTGGCGAAACGTATCCGCAGCAGAAAATTGATTCCGCAAACAAAATTTAATGCAAATTCTTTGCTCAACAAATTTCGACATCGCAAAAAACGAAAAACTCACTTTTAGCAGCTCACAAAACGACGCGTATCTCAAACACTAATGAATATTTTGACATGTAAATTTGACATAGATGTCACTGACAGTACTACCAACCTAAAAAAAAAATAGTTCTCCAAATCCTTCGACGCGCGCAGTTTAAATTCAAATGTCACCTTATTTTTTGGACACAGTAGTATTTTGTAACAGCTTGATATTCATACTAAATAGATGTGTAATTAATTTTATGAGTGAATCACTTGTTCATACGAAAAAAATTGTTAAATTCGAACAAGCTTTTATACCCGTTACTGTGGCCCCTTAAAGCGATTTCTCACTGATGTGCCAACACTTTACAAAACCGCGTTATAGCGACTAAATTATAGTTACTCGTCGCATATGCACCCGTATGCTAATGTGGGAGTTATAAATTACACAAATACTAGCTGACATCGCAGATGGAATATTTTCTCCTTGGAGGCACAAAGCACCACGCAATTACCCTGCAGCGAACGCCACAAAATCGCACACTCTCAATTTGATGTTAGACTCGCCACTTGACGAGAAATCATTGTTCTCGACGACTTTGTCTAACGGCATTTTGCAAGCAGTGGAAAAGTGTGAATAGAGACGAATTGCAAACAAAAGAGGATAGAAAAAAATTGCAAACACATTTATCAACGTGCAACAGAGTGAAAAAACAATATCGCCGGGTGCGCTGCATTCAATCGAGTCATTGCAGAACACATACTCGATTGGTTCGTGTAACGAACACGGATTGTTACTTCGAAGTGTCATGCCGCGGAGCTCATGAATCATTGTTATGGTGGGCCGGTATGGCCGTTTTATCAGGCTGGGGCCAATAACAGTAAATACATGGCAAGTTTATCGAGCTCGGCGGAAGAAACTCGCGAGTATCCAAACCCCAGTTGCCTGCTGCACTTTTTATTTCTGTCTAGCACACTCGATCTCTCCCTCTTTCTCGATGTTCCTTTTTCTTTTTTTCCTTTCCCTGGCCCCTCTCTCCCTTCTCCACTCACCCTCGTTACTCTCAATACTCTTCGACATATCGGAGCTGACAATGCCATGAGGTATTGTTGTATTTCTTTGGTTCCAAGATATCTCCAACTTGCCATGCTCGCATATTGGTGTCCATGAGAGCATGGCAAGTTGGAGATGCCTTAAAGGCACACACACACGAACACACACACACACACACACACACACACACACACACACACACACACACACACACACACACACACACACACACACACACACACACACACACACACACACACACCTATATATATATATATATATATATATATATATATATATATATATATATATATATATATATATATATATATGGCTGTTGTGAGGACGTTTCTCGAACTCAAATGTCCTCAAAATCACATCTCCCCACGTATACACAAACGCACAATAATATCGGTAAATACAAGACCCCAAAGTTCTGTCTTGTTCGTCCGACAGTGTCACGAATAATGGATGTTCACACGTACACGACACCCCCGAAGAAAAGGCAGCCGGGAGCACATTGACAGGAGTGTTTAAGGGGTTATACCAGTGTGAACGCTGAAAATTTGGGTGATGTTCGGGAATTTTTTGAAAGAATAGTTCTTAATTAAATGGTTCGGAAAATTAAGAATATATTTGGCTATATTTGACCTATATTGCATCATTTTTTTATAGAAAAATATTGAGAGCCAAGCGACTTATGCGCTGCATTCAGAGGCGCCAAAAAAAAGTTCTTTCACTGCTGACATGATTCTGGCCAATTGAGTAGCTGAAACCGAAAAAGGAGAAAACGTCGTTAAACTGGAAGGTATTTCCTGTACAATGACGTAGGATTTTCGAAAAATATCAAAATCTAACAAAATGGGGTAGTTATGAATAAAAGTCTGTTTTCTTGTCTATAAAATGGTCGTTTGTTTCAATGCCAAATCGTCAATTTTCATCCAATCGAAAATATCCTACGTCATTGTAGAGTAAATATATTCAAGAGTATTCAGTTCAAATTTCAAATCAATCGGATAATTGCTCTTTGAGTCGAAATGTCAGCAAATTTGAAAAATCTCATTTCGAGACAAACGCGTTTAAAGATTTAACTATCGATTTTTGCAAGATAAAATGATATTGATATAAATGATATTAATGATAACGATATTCTTGAAAGTATAAACTGTCGAAAATATATCCCCTTAAGAAGGAATCTGTGCATCATAGATTTCGTCGTGGCTTCTCAAGATGAGAGCTTGTACAGGGTCTGTTTGGGTTGGTAACTCGAGACGCGTCCAACGACGTTTCTCAAAAGACTCTACCACGATGGAGAAAAAAAAATGGAAATGGCTAATCAGGGTGTAAAAGCTTTTAAAATATTTCTCCGCTGTGACAGCCAGACGGACGTACATGATGGAATTATTATTCTTCCCGTATTTGGTCCTGAGAACGTCCTGAAGAAGTATATCCTTAAGGCTCTACCGTGCACTACACGTATCGCCTCGATATGCTCGAAGTAGGACAACGTTCGCATATATGCATCGCGATTGTATCAACTCAGCATGGTCGGCCGATGTGTAATAAATAATAGAAGTGCAATTTGGCCATATACCGCGTCGGTAAATAGCACTAGCCATATATATATATATATATATATATATATATATATATATATATATGTACACACAGGGTGTCCCAGAACTCAATGTAAGCCGACACGGGGTGACAGGATTGATTGTAACCATCATGAGAAAAATCAGAAAAAAAATAAAGCAGGGCCTTTCAAAGTAGACAAATTTTGAAAAATTTAAATTCATAGTTTAACAAATAGTCTTAATTCTAGGAAACTTGGGATTGTTTGGGTTTGTTTGGGTTTGTTTCACAATAACCGAAAAATGGTTACAGTTTGACCAAATTTCTAGGTTTTTCTTAAATGCCCATAATTTTCAAACTGCATGGGATTGATTTTTTTTCTGATTTTTCTCATGATGGTTACAATCAATCCTGTCACCCCGTGTCGGCTTAACGTTGAGTTCTGGGACACCCTGTATATATATATATAAATAAATATATATATATATATATATAGATGGCAGGATTTTTTTCCAGTCATACATATATACTCTTGTCGCGTATCGTATTCGTATACTGCACTTTGCTCCATTTACTTCGCGTCTCATATCCGTCGTCGATTTCGAGAGTAGGTAAGGAACGAAACGTTTGTGCGGGGTCCGCGAGGAAAGACTTCCGGTATAATGCCGCCATGAAAACCTTCTTTCTCGGACCGTTATTTGTAGACGCACATACATGTATACCCTATTTGTATATATGTAAATATTGTGCATACATATACAGGGTGTCCCTCTTAAGTCTGCCACCCGAAATACCTCGGTAATTATCGACGTCACAAAAAAATGTTCCAGACATCAAATGCAACGAATTTTTTTTTAATTTTATTTCGGTGGAGGCACTGACACACTGGTCACCTCCACTCTTTTACGTGGAATGGTACTTTTTTTCAACCATCTTGTGGAGCGCCTCAAGCAGCATGAAAAACATTCGCGGGTCAAAGTCGTTCAAGGTCATTCAAGGTCATTATCGATTATACAAATCTGAATATCTCGGATCACTACCAAATAGTTGGCAGTGATCCGAGCTATTTAGATTTGTATTTCATTTTAAGAGGTGTTCGAAATTAGCTTGAAATGAAAGATATCGGAGATCGTAGTCATCGACAACACTTCGAATACCTTGTGTTTATTTACCAACCCGCGTTGATCTGTATCGTGTGTAGCTCAATCGAGGTTGTCGTTCAGTTTGATTTCGAATTTGAATAAGAGCTATTGATAATTTGAAAATGTACCGGCAATTCGAAAAAGTGGGATACTGTGTTACGGTGAAGGAAGAAAAAATTCAACAAGAGCGCGTTTGTTGTGTGCTGAGTAATTTCCAGATCGAAGTGTCCGAGCCGGCGAACGTTTGACGCGGTAGTCACGTCATTTCGCGCAATGGGTAGTTTCAAGGGGAGGTCCCTGAGTAAACGGCGAGAAAAACAGGTAAACTTCGGGAATTTTTATCTCAAAAACTAATGTTTCGATTGTATCCGGGTATTTTTTATTGAAAAATATGTACATTGAGGTATGTTTAGGAATTTTTAAAAATAAATTCGTTGACTGGAAACGATTCAAACGCGATTATCTCGAAACATAGTTTTCAAAGTCGGTGCCAGATGTATCTCGAAAACGGCTTGTCCGATTTTATCCAAATTTGGATACAATATTCTTCGATAGTTTTTCTCATTCGCCACGTAGGGGTTTTTCATTTGATTGAAACATTGCATTTTTATGCAATTCAAAATCGTCGGAAATTGCGAACGAAAAACGAATATTAAATTAAAACGGTCGCAATTACGTCAAAAATTAAAATTTCAAAAAAATCCTACGTGGCGAACGAGAAAAACTATCGAAGAATATTGTTTCCAAATTTGGACAAAATCGGACAAGCCGTTTTCGAGATACATCTGGCACCGACTTTGAAAACTATGTTTCGAGATAATCGCGTTTGAATCGCTTCCAGTTAACGAAGTTATTTTTAAAAAATTCCTAAACATACCTCAATGTACATATTTTCCAATAAAAAAAAACCCGCATCCAATCGAAACATTAGTTTTTGAGATAAAAATTCCCGAAGTTTACCTGTTTTTCTCGCCGTTTACTCAGGTGCCTCCCCTTAATCCTGCTGAGGAAACCGTACTAAAACGCGAACCACGGAAGATGTGGAAACTGATATCTTGGGTGCTATTGCTGTAAACCCTCGTGTTAGTTGTAGAAGTCTATCAAAACAATATCCGATTTCGAAATCAAGTCTGTGGAGAATCCTCAATCGTCATCGTTTCCATCCATACCGAATGTCGCTGCATCAGGCTCTCGAAGCGGATGATTCTCAAAATCGCATCAACTTCTGTCAGTGGGCGCAGCAGCAATTGCGGATGGACGAGCAGTTCTTTAATGATGTATTATTTACTGACGCGTCAACGTTCACAAACCATGGGCAAGTGAACACGCACAATCTGCACGATTGGGCGGAGGAAAATCCCAGGTGGCTCCGACAAGCTGTCCATCAACGACCATGGAGTGTTAATGTGTGGTGCGGCATATGGAAAAATAGAATTATTGGTCCACGCTTAATTGACGGTAATCAGACTGGAGTTAAGTACGCCACTCTTCTGGAAAAAAATATTACCTGTGCTGCTTGAAGACCTAACTTTGTGGGACCGGCAAAAACTCTGGTATCAACATGATGGTTGTCCAGTTCATTATGCACGCATAGATCGCAATGTTGTCGAACAAAAATTTGGTAATAAGCAGATTAGCTGAGGATCACGAATAGGCTGGCTTGCTCGATCACCGGACTTAGCTACACTCGATTTTTCTTTATGGGGGACGTTAAAGGGTAACGTTTATGAAGATATGCCCACAACAGCGGAGAACATGCGAAAACGCATCATCAATGCGTGTAACAACATCACTCCGCAAAGCATTCTACGATCAAGACAGTGTCTGACTGTCCGACTGCAAACATGTTTGGAGGCTGGTGGAGGTCATTTTGAACATCTATTGAAATAAAATATGAATTTGAAAATATTTTTCGTATCGATCCGATTTTTATCGATACTGACCTTGATTGACCTTGAACGATTTTGACTCCCGAACGTTTTTTATGCGGCTTGAGGTGCTCCACAAGATGGTTGAAAAAAATATAGCATTCCATTTAAAAAAGTGGAGGTGACCTTCACTGTGCGGAAACGCCTGCACCGAAATAAAAAAAATAAAGTCGCACTTGATGGCCCCCTTCACACCGTATAACACTTGTCTGAAACATTTTCTTGTGACGTCGATAATTACCGAGTTATTTTGGGTGGCAGAGATATGTGGGACACCCTGTATATACACACACATATTCATGCATATTATATGCACACTCTTAATATGTGTACAAATAAGGTATACAAGTATGTACATCTAAAAATTATATATATATATATATATATATTGGGTTGGTACAAAAATCTTGCAACACTTTTTTCAATTAAAATATTTTTCCTAATAACGAAGTTCGAGAACATTCGAGAATAGGAAATACAAGAATGGTCTAGAACCTTCCATGCCGCACGATATATAAGCGAGTCAGTTGTTCCGTAGAGTCAATATGAGCCAAGATGGATCAACGTGCACTTCGAGCAATCGCATATTACGAATTTTTGCAACGACATTCTGCAAGAGCCGCAGCCCGTAATATGTGCAGTGCGTTCAAGGCTAATGTAGTTAATTATTCAACGGTCTCCTGTTGGTATCAGCGTTTTCATTCTGGCGATACATCTTTTGAAGACAAACCTTGGTCCGGGAGGGAATCGATTGTGGACGATGAAGAACTGCGAGCACTTATAAAGGCAAAGCCTAATATGTCGTCACGAGAATTAGCCAACAAACTCAACTTCAGTCATCCTACGATCCTTCGACATTTACAAGAGATGGGATATAGGAAAGTTGTTTCGTCTTGGATACCGCACAATCTCAGCGAATCAAACAAACCAACACGCATGTCCATCTGTCTTTCACTCCTCCATCTTCTGCAAAGAAAGGATTTTCTTCAAGAAATACTCACGGGGGATGAAAGCTGGGTGTTGTATGATAATCACACGCGCAAGCGTCAGTGGCTACCGAAAGGGGAAAAACCAGAATCGACCCCTAAACGGCCCCGTGAAAAGAAGAAAGTTTTACTCTGTTGGTGAGATTCTGAGGGCATGCTCTATTACGAATTTCTGCCAACCAATACCACAATACAGGCAGAGATTTATTCTGCACAACTGCAAAAGGTCGCTAAAATTATAAAACAGAAAAGGCGTGAACGTCTTCAAGTTTGGCTTCTCCATGACAATGCTCGACCCCACCTCGCTAAGATGACACAAGAAACTATTTCGCACCTAGGATGGGAAGTTCTACCACACCCACCGTGTTCACCAGACTTAGCACCTACCGACTATCAGCTGTTTCGAGCTTTGAAGAACTATTTACGGGATAAAAAATTTGATCGTCTGTCGGATCTCAAAAATACATTGGACGACTTTCTTAATTCACGACCAAAAGAATTCTGGTCTGCGGGCGTGCAAATTCTATGAGACCGTTGAGCAAGAGTTGTAGATGCAGAGGGAACCTACATTACTGAATAATCGTTTATTGTTAAAATAAAATATTTTTCTTTCTTACTCGTGTTGTGTGTTGCAAGATTTTTGTACCAACCCATATATATATATATATATATATATATATATATATATATATATATATATATTTGACGGTGAATAACAGGGCATCTTGCTATTTTGAGCTAGGGTAAACCGACCAGTGAAAAGACGATCACTGGTGGATGGACGTAAACTGATTCATATTTTAAATAAGCCAAGAATATGAATTGTCGATAAAAATTCGAATCATTTTAATAAATAAAAAAATAACGTATCATTGAAACCGATTTCTCAGTTTAATATCAACTTTCAGTCGATATTGCGCTGCTCATCGACTAGGCGATGAGCAGCAGGCATTTTTTATTTTTCGGCGATGCATTCTGCGTTCTACTGTATGTATATTGTAAAATTGCTTTATTACCTGCTAGCTTTATAGTGCTTGTAGGTTTTTTAAAATGTTTTTCTTCATATTTTTATAATTTGGTATACTAATATATAATTATACTACACTGTCATTGTTCTTGTGTCTTGCACCAAAGTTGTACAACTAGGGCATAATAAACAAATCTCTCTCTCTCTCTCTCTCTGTCTCTCTCCTTCTTTCTCCTTGCTCGTATTCTTGGCTCCTGTTAATTTGTTCTCCTACTCGTTCTTCTCTACCGGATTCATCTCTTCCCGACACGTCAGCACGAGGCATCGTGCGCGGGTGAGGCACGTATTCGTACGATAAATACGTACTTCGAATTCGAAGGGCCCAAACGCCAGAATCAAGTACATCAAAATAACACGGGTATCGAGCTGGTTATTAGCGCACTCCATACATTGACACGTGTGTGTAACACGAAATCATTCCCTTTATATAACCCTTGGCCAACGTTGTCCGAAGACCATCAGGCACTATAAGTTGTACATTTGTGCGATACGAAGGCCTGTACGAGGTTCGTATGGTTAGGTGGAAACGGAAAAATGCAGTATACTCGTGCGCGCGCGTGTGTGTATGTGTACATACCATAAAATGGGGCATACCGTTATTCGGACTAACAGTAACTCGACTGGAAAACGTATTTCCCGAACGATCGAGTTTCAACCCTATACCGAGAGAAGGTATAGACAAAAGAAAGAGAGAGAGAGAGAGAGAGAGAGAGAGAGAGAGAGAGAGAGAGAGAGAGAGAGAGAGAGAGAGAGAGAGAGAGAGAAAGAAAGAGAGAGAGAGAGAAAGAGAGAGAGAGAGAGAGAGAGAGAGAACTGCACGTGCGTCAGCAATAAGATCTGTCCAAAGCATTTCGGACGAATCTTTGGGATAAAAGTTGGTCCAGTTTCTGAATAGGTACAAAAGGACCTTTCCAATCAATTCTCTTGCCTAAACTACCTTTCTATCTCTCACTCGTTCTCTCTCTCTCTCTCTCTCTCTCTCTCTCTCTCTCCCTCTCTCTCTTTTTCCATCTGCTCCCGCTCTCAAATTACATTGCAGGTTACGAATAAAAAATTCGATAAAGACTGCGAGACGAGGAAAAGGACGGAGCTTGAGAGCGGCCGAGCGAGCGAGAGAGGGAGAACATATCACTGCAATCAATCGACCCAAGAGTACAATCAAGCTGCGGAACAGAGGGCGAAGAAAAGTTTGAGAGACAGCGACAGAGGGGTCGGAGGAAAGTGAAACATAACGCCGAAGTAGTCCGGAAGAACATTTTAAAATTGTTTTATAATCGACTTTTCCAAGCTTTACTGGGGAATTGGAGATTCGATAAAAGAGCGAGAGACACAGTGAGATATAGAGAGAGAGCGTGAAAGGGAAGGTGAATCTACGAGGGTTGGTTGACAAATTACGGGGCTCCGAGAATTCAACTCCTTTTGAGAGTTATCTCGGTGGAGTGCGCCCCAAAAAAGCGAGGAATGCAAAATTTCGAGAGTACATAATTAATAATAATAATAATTATTATTAATAAAATTAATAAATATGAAAAAGAGATAAAAATAAATATAAAATAAATGTTTAAAAATCATATTAATTATAATAATGATAGAAATGGCGACCCTCACGACTGAGTGTATTTCATTCGAAAAAAAATGTTTGCGTAATTTCTTTCTCACTGCATCAAAGGCAATTTTTTTTTCAATTTCACTTCTTTGTCCCTTAAGCCCTCGGGACCCATGAGCCCAGAGGGTCTATGGAATGTATGCATCTCGAGGCTATCATCGGACTGATGTTTCCGGCACATCGATTTTTCTCGCCCGCTCAATGAGAGGAGAACCGAATCTTTGGTAAGTCATGCTTCGAGCATGCCCGAGGCTTAAAGTCGGAAAAACACGCACGTGATCATTGTCGTCGCGGCACAAAACGGGAGCCTGGCAAAAAGTACACTGCGGATACATTTGTGTATACACTATGGATGCTCGTTTAAATGCCACGGTGGGGGAGAAAAATTACATATGCGATAAGAGAGGCCAAGTGAGTTTTCGCAACGAAATAACCGGATTTGCTTATCGCGTGGGTGGAATTTTCTATCCTGAATGGTACGTGGTTCTGAACACAATTGAATTGATAAGGGGATATAGCGGTTTGTTAATGGCATGTATATCGATGTGCTACACAAATCTGCATTTGGTATTCTCCAACGACTCTTGTATGTGAAAACTTTTGACGCTCGTTCCTTGCTCCCTCTTTCGATGATACACACACGTGTATACGTATGTACATGCAGGGTGTTGGGAAGGTCGATGCGAAGCCTTGAGGGGGTGATCGGTCACCTCGTTAGGAACATATATAAACTAGGTTACCTTAGTCCAAACTCTAAGGATTTCGAGTTATCATGGTGAGTATGATTTTTGGAAAATTTCACAAAATTAGGTACAAACTCGTTCATAATGTTCGAACAGACAATAATTGGTAACTAAACACTTATTATCTTAGCTTAATGTGTATTCAATCAACAAACACCAATACAATCATCTGTATCCACACAACTAACTCAATGGGACGTGTTGAATAATTAAAAAAATTAAAATACCTCTCATGTTAATGCTATTAAAAAAAAATAGCATTGAGGCCTTAGGCCACAGTAACGGGTATAAAATCATGTGCGAATTTAACAATTTTTTTTCGCATGAAAAAGTGATTCACTCATAAAATTAATTACACATCTATTATGAATATCAAGCTGTTGGAAAATATAGACATTTTTTTTTCCGATGTACAAAATGGCCAACTACTAATATTTTATATTGTTATATTTTTTTTTGGCGCTCCGCGGCGTGACATTTAGCATCCACAATTTTTGACCTAGAACAAAAAACGAAAATTCTCGTCAATCTACATTAGAATACCTAGAGAAGTACGTACGGAATTTAAAAAATATTGTTTTATTCAAAAGTTGTAGGTATTTGAACTAGAGAAATGATTTTTCAGTGAAAAATTTCGTTACAACTGCTCATAAAATGAAAAGTTTTCGATTAATCAGAAATTCCATACGTACTTCTCTGCGAAATGCAATTAGGAACATAACTTTTAAATTTGAAGCAAATCGGGGGAAAATTGTCGAAGTTATTTGTCACGCCAATTGGAAAAAAGCTGTTTCGAAAAGTTTCGAGTAGTCGGCCATTTTGTACAGACTTATAGAATTATTGGACAAACTTTGTACATATATATATATACAGGGTGTCCCAGAACTCAACGTTAAGCCGACACGGGGTGACAGGATTGATTGTAATCATCATGAGAAAAATCAGAAAAAAATAAAGCAAAAAAAAATAAAGCAGGGCCTTTCAAAGTAGACAAATTTTTAAAATTTTAAATTCATAGTTTAACAAATAGTCTTAATTCTAGGAAACTTGGGATTGTTTGGGTTTGTTTGGGTTTGTTTCACAATAACCGAAAAGTGGTTACAGTTTGACCAAATTTCTAGGTTTTTCTTAAATGCCCATAATTTTCAAACTGCATGGGATAGATTTTTTTTCTGATTTTTCTCATGATGGTTAGAATCAATCCTGTCACCCCGTGTCGGCTTAACGTTGAGTTCTGGAACACCCTGTATATGCAGGGTGATTGACAACTTCCCTCTGTGAGCATTTATGGTTTGCAAGCAAAATGCTTTTTTTAATATCCCGCCACAAAAATTTGCCAACTTATTTGCGTTGAAAGTCTAAGTAGTAAACACTCGCACAGTAGGTGGTCAGACAAGGGAATTAATTTTACGTAAAATTATTTTCTTCTTCAAAGAGCCGAAACGGTGGTTTTTGCCGATTTTTGTTTGTCTACTAGATTATTCATTTAGGATTTGGAAAAAGGTACTTTATCAAGCATACATTGAACTTATTTCGCGTAAATTTTTATTACAAAAAATTAAAAACTTAGCGCCGTTATTGAGGTACAATCGAGCCTGTGTATGAAAAATGTGGTTCAACGACCGGATCGATAATTTGACAATGGTTGGTCTGAAAAGTAAAAATAAAATCGTTTCCTAATTTATGTAAATGTAGTTCTCGTTGTACGTAGCCATTTATAGATAAAAAATCGCAAAATGGCGGATGTTAAAAGAAAGTGTAACTTTGGTAAAATTTTTACTCATATTCGGGGGCGTAAAAAACACTGAGTTCGAAAAACGGCTACGTCAAACGATGGCTACTGCAGTTACGATAATTGTAGGCTTTTAAAATGGAAAATCGGACAATTGTGGCTAGAGTTATGATTCCGGCCAGGTTGAAAAAAGTCCATTCGAGAAAAACGCTGTTGAAAGATTTAGTATACGTAAATCGTTCTGCTACCTGCTCTCAATAAATCCTCGATGACTTGGTAAATTTTCAATACTTGAACTTTAACATTTTTCACATATCCTTTAATATGTATACTTTGAGAAAATGCAAAAAAATGGGTTTTCTACCCGTCACTTGAAACATCATGAACACAGACACCCGCTTTACAAATCGATAATAAATAAAATAAAATAATTTAATAGTGTCCCCTTTTTCGAGGCGAAATCGTTAAGACGACATTCCGCAACGTGAAAGAAAAAAAATTCTAAAGCCAGATATAGGAATCTTCAGGTACGTGCTGAGAAAAGAGCAGAGAGGACGAAGGGAAAAGGGCGATCGGCCTTAAACTACAAACATTTCTTCATAATTACTTAAGGGGGAAAATCCCTTTAGACGCCCGAATATGAGTCATTTTTCATGATTTTTTTAAAACTGATAATAGAATCGCACAATTTAAAAATGTTGACATTATCTTGTTACAACTTTCAAGTGTTAAATATTTTTTTCTTTTTTAAACAATCAAAATGGCGGCGTTATAAGGCGTTTTTCGGGTTTACAAGTTTTTTGAAAAACTGTTCATGTTATAGCTCAAAAAGTTATTGATCGATCCGGCTGAAATTGTGGGAGATTTCTCACTATAACATTATCGGAAGAATATACCTGTAAAAATAAGAAAACGTATAACATTAAAAATGAAATAGGCTTTGTAATCAAAATTTCATATTTTTTTAATCATTTTCTCGGCAATTTTTAACCCAAAAAAGTAATTTATTTACGCGATAACTCCGTACCGTATCACAGTGACATTAAACTTGTTTATCACAGCCTAATTAAAATTAACCACAAAAACACTAGTCTGTCGAACTTTTCTTTCTCTTCGTCTCGCTGAAAGCAACGATGAAAATAATGGAGAGACGAGGGAGAAAAAATGTATATTCCCGAACAGCAAGCAGGGGACAACTTTTTCTCGTCGCGAGCAGCAGCATCGATTGCATTGTGCAGCAACTTAGTCCAGTAAAAGAGACCAAAACCCAGCACTTTTTAGGGTAGAATATGAACTGTTGACGAAAGGTACATGGGTGCATATTGAAAGTAATCCCAATCAAATTTTGTCTCTCAACTCGCCCTAACCCTAAGAAATAGGGGTTGAAAACTTAAAAATCGCCGTATCTTGATAATTAATAGCCCGATCAAAAAAAATTTCAAACAAAAGTTGTTCGGAATAATAAAATTCGTATAAAGTTATCTGACGTGCAACCTCCTATCTTTAAAAATAGCGGTACAGAAACGATTCGAACATTCGGGGTTGATGCGTGTGATTCGACATCACATAACTTTATACGTATTTTATTATTCCAAACAACTTTTGTTTGAAACATTTTTTCATCGGGCTATTAATTATCGAGGTACGGCGATTTTTAAGTTTTCAACCCCTATTTCTTACGGTTGGGCCGAGTACGGAGGGGCAACATTTTGTTGGGGTTACTTTCAGTATGCAACCTTCTACCTTCAGTCAAAAATTCATATTCTACGCTATAACGTGCAGGGATTTCGTCTCTTTTACTGGACTGAACTCGTCCACATGTCACTACCCCTTGCGGGACATTGCCTCAATCAGCTTGTCCCTCGGGATTTTCATCGGTTGCTCGACACTTCGTGGTAGATTATGTAGATTCCCAAAACTCCCCGCGTCTACGCACACACGCAACGTTGGGCTGTGAATTACTTTTGAAGCTTGTGCATCGAGCAATGCGAATGATTCGACGAGATTACACGCGCGGACCAGTAGGAATGGAAAATGGAGCAAAGTACTCGAATCTTGGCTACCTTCGCACTCGAGGAATCTACGGCTCGGCTATGGAGTCACGGAAATACGAGCCCACGGAGAATACCCGTGGAGGATTGCCGAGAGATTGGAGTAGACTTCCATCTAGGTTTACTATGGTTTACTAGGTTTACTATATCAAAATTTTAAAAGTCTCTGCACAAAGGCCGGATATTCATGAAAAAGTCCGGACATCCTTCCAAAACGTTCCAAAACCGCCGGAAAAACTTCAAAAAGCTTTTTACAATATGACTTTTAAAATTGAGGAGCTGCTCAATGAAGTACACTGAGAAAACAATATAACAATCAACAAGGTCCCACAAAACAAACAAATTGTTAAGGCAAATCGATTTCTTTTTTTTTCTTCCTCAAACGATAGAACTATATACGTAGAATATTTTTCCAAAGTTTCAAAGCGAAATTCGAAAAACTTCAAACGTTACAGTCCGCCAACGCTGTGTCTCGCCGCTCGGATTCGGAGCGAGTGTGAACTTCAAACGCGTTTTTCTCAAAACTGCATCATCGAAATTGGCGAGCAGGATTACTCGAAAACTATTAAGCCGATTGAGTTGAAACTTGGCAGAAATATTGATAATATTGGTACCTTCTACTTGACGGGAATTGTTTTTAAAAAATTGAAAAAAACTACTTTTTTGATCCACATTTTACAGAAATGTTGCGTGAAATGTTGATTTTTTTTTTGTAAATGCGTGCCATTTTCTTAAATTTGTTTTTTCTTCATTTTAATTACCGTCACATGGAAACTATACATGTTCTAAATGAAAAAATATTTGCTCTTTTTTGCAAATCGAAGTCTATGGGAAGCTAGACTGCACGCCGATTCGCAACTCCCGCGACGACCTTGCTGTAACATTCTGCCACAGCTCCGCCATTTGGATGATGAATAAATTTTTTTTTTTAATGCTATACTTAAGGACGTTGGAGCGTTAGCCACAATCCAAGGTTAAATTTAATAAAAAAAATACATGTTATTGTTTACACTATACTGAGACTTTACGAATTTTTTTAACTTTTTTCACCACCAAACACCAAAGATACAAAATAGTTTAATGTATGTAATTTAACGTGCGGTTAGATGGGCAAGACTTTCACACTAAAGGTTATGTAATTTTTATTGTTATTTAGCACCAAGATAAACCATTTCTAACAACGGATTAACGCAAACTTAACCTTTGTGAACATTTAGAAAAAAAATCCTCATCTTACCCATCGTAAACCATGGGCCAATAATCTTGTGACGTAAATGATGAATAGGCATAATTATGAATTACTCAAAATTTCAATGTGAATTGTATAAAACATTCGTTGTCGTAGTTTTTTCATAATAATCATCGATAATGTTATGGTTTTTTCAAGTTGGTAGTAACACAAAAGTTTTTCTACTTATGTAATAAAAATGTTAAAATGCATAATTTTGCCCTTCAATTATATATTTTTAAACATTAGCATATATAGAATAAATCTGTACCACGTATGCATTTTTTTGAGGTTCATTGAGAAAAACATGAATAAACCGTCATTTGACTCAACTGAATCGCTCCAACCTCCTTAAGGGGCGGTACCTGAGTAAATGGCGAGAAAAACAGGTAAACTTCAGGAATTTTTATCTCAAAAACTAATGTTTCGATTGGATCCGTGTTTTTTTTTTTGGAAAATATGTACATTGAGGTGTGCTTAGGATTTAAAAAAAAAAAATTCGTTGACTTCGAAAATTCATTCCATGAAAATTTCAAAAAAATCCTACGTGGCGAAGGAGAAAAACTATAGAAGAAATATCGTATCCAAATTTGGACAAAATCGGACAAGCCGTTTTCGAGATACATCTGGCACCCACTTTGAAAACTATGTTTAAAGATAATCGCGTTTGAATCGCTTCCAGTCAACGAATTTATTTTAAAAAATTCCTAAACATACCTCAATGTAGATATTTTAAAACGAACCCGGATCCAATCGAAACGTTAGCTTTTGAGATAAAATTTTTCGAAGTTTACCTGTTTTTCTCGCCGTTTACTCAGCCTTACCTTTCCTCAAATATACTATTATAGTATACCTAAAGTTTGATAATTGTAGAATAATTATTTCTTAGTTTCAAAAATCCCTCAATTTCGCTGATCTTTTTCCTGTCTAAATGTATATCCCGGCTTAGTTCATGCCGTCGGCGCAGAGAATAAATTTACGTTTTCACGGTCGCAAACTGATATCCTCTAGGTAAGTGGACATGCGGTCACGCACAGTCTCCAGTGTACCTCGATCGTATCTACGTCGCGTCTGCGCACGAACGAGCTGGTGCAACAAAGGGCCATGGTAGCATACAACGTAAACGGTCTTGCCAAATATACGTAACGTATTTCAAGTACAGATTTGTTAACTATTAACAAATCATTATTTGAGACGAGACGACGATTTTTTAACAGTTATTTGCTAACTATTAACAGGATTATATTTGGTTCAAATAAAGTTTTTTAAATTATTACCGATTATTTATTTTGTAATAAGTGTACGACTGTCATCTCACAGAACTACTGGGCCAACATCTTAAATACAGATTCATGAATAGTTAACAAATCCTTATTTGCGTTAGAGAAGTTGGCGCGTCAACCGTATGACTCCTGGCTCAAATTCGGTCGAGATAGTCGTTTTGAATGAAGATCATTTAATTGTCGTGACATGTTCATTTGCATTAAACACAGGATAGTCGCGGAAACTCAACGTTAACGGCCCCAAATCTAAATATATTCATTGTGAACAAATCTCCACTCCTTTCAACTATATTATCATATCAAAATGTCAATCATTCAACGTTTTCGATTACCATAAACATCTACTGACAATTCATTAATAGTTAACGTGCGGTTAGATGGGCAAGACTTTCACACTAAAGGTTATGTAATTTTTATTGTTATTTAGCACCAAGATAAACCATTTCTAACAACGGATTAACGCAAACTTAACCTTTGTGAACATTTAGAAAAAAAATCCTCATCTTACCCATCGTAAACCATGGGCCAATAATCTTGTGACGTAAATGATGAATAGGCATAATTATGAATTACTCAAAATTTCAATGTGAATTGTATAAAACATTCGTTGTCGTAGTTTTTTCATAATAATCATCGATAATGTTATGGTTTTTTCAAGTTGGTAGGACAAGGAAACGTTCCGAGGTCGATTTCTCCGATTTCGATGAAATTTGACATGCTTGTAGAATGGGTAAAAATAGGCGACACCTATTTTTTTGTATCTGCAAAACTCGATTTTTAAGGGTAGAAACGCACCTTCAAAATTGGGGTGTTTTTCGTTTTTCGTTGATAACGTTTTAACGGTACGAGATATGAAAAAAAATCAAATTGCAACAATGTTCATTTTTTCATGTACTCATTGGAGATGAGAACGATATCGTTATCGACGAAAAACAAAAAACACCCCTATTTTCAAGGGTGCGTTTCACCCCTTAAAAATCAGGTTCCGCAGATACAAAGAAATACGTGTCGTCTATTTTTACCCATTCTACAAGCATGCCAAATTTCATCGAAATCGGAGAGATCGACCTTGCAACCTTTCCATGTTACTAGAGTATATCCGACCGCAACATGATAGCGGCTTAATTAGTGTTCAGACAGCCGGATCAGAATTTCTACTCGGGATATTCTACCTAGGTTTATAAATTTCAGACCGACAAAAACAGCCAAGTAATATATTTGGACTTTAAAAGAGTTCTCGCTGTTTTCCAACAGATGGCGTTACCATAACTGCGTGCGTGTAGTTTAAGGGGCCAGTCCACTTTGAAAATTTCAAAAAATCGAAAGCAAGCAAGACTTGAAGAGATGGATGATGATGAGCAATCAGAAGGGATTTCGTACGGTGCAGGAATTGCCGATTGAGTTTAGGTAAGAGTTTTTCATAGTATAAACTTCAAACGCGTTTTTTTTTCGAAACAACGCTTTCAAAATCTAGCTCCATCGTATCTCTAAAACTAATGAACCGATTCTCTTGAAATTTGAACCACATAATGTAAACATGATTCGCAACAAGATGACCCTCGATGGTTTTGGAAATTTTGATTTTTACGCTTTTTGCGAAAAACTGCGAAAAAACGCGTTTTTTTTACTGTTTTCGTTTTTTATCTGCAATTTTTTTATTTTTTGATAAAACTTTATATCCGAGGGTCATTTTGTAGCTGGTGTCATACTGGATCTAATGGACGTTGATTTTTTTATTTCAGACAAGCCGTTGCCGAGTTGTGACGGAGCTACCTAGCCCACCTATTTTTGTGGCGTTACGTTAAACTATAGTTTTTGTACTTAAAAATGAAGAAAAATGAATTGAACATTTTTTAATGTATTCCAAGGCTTTATTTATCAAGCTCAACAACTTTTATATTCAAATCTCTCATTAAATCCTCAATAAAAATCAATAAGTACTATAAGCAAGTAAAAATAAAGAAGTACTATAAGCAAGCTTGAAATTCAGTGTATTCCATTTCGCCGAAGTGTCAACAACTTTTTTTTCATAGTCTTAAACATGTCAAAATTCGTGCCAAAACAGAGTATTTGCGGGGAATTCACTGCACTACTTTATTTTTTTTAAATGCAGCTGAAGCGTTAATTCTCACGAAAAAAAACGACGAGAAGTTATTCAACGTTCCAATAATTATCGATCGAATCCTTGATTAGATTTGGCAGACCGTGTTACTTCCCTTTCAATCATCATCACCTACATCGGTTGCGGAAATTGTGTTCTGCCATAACTATCGAAAATACTGTGTAAGCCCGTAGGCTGAAAATCAACGTAACTGAGCCGTGCTGAATGTAATATTTCTATATTTCGTAAAGGTTGATTGGACCAATCGAACCGAGACAAAGGGTATTCGCATCCGGTCGATAATGACACTAAATTACAACGATAATGCTATTTCATACGAATACGTATGGTTCGAAATAAAATTGATTTTTACGACGAATAATGGAAGGCAAAACTTTGAAGAGTTGTATAGAAAAAAAAAAACGTTCTTGGCTACAATATCGGGATGGAAATTCTGGTAAATGTGGTTGAATCTGTAATTAGTCAAGCGAGGTGTGTGATTACTTTATATCATATTTTTTTGGTAAAATAAATATATCGTGGATTCCACTGTACGGGGTCTTCCCCCTGATATGAATCAAATCAGTTTATGCTAATAATAAATTCATCAAACATCTAATGGACAATAAAAAATTAATATATAACAAATATATATATACACACACACATACATATATATCTTTTGATATTAACAAATTTATACTATTAGTAACAATAATTTTAATATAATTGTATTGAGTTTAAATTGCAAATTTTTGAGATTTTTTAATTTCATTGAAATTTTAATTAAATTTTTTTGAATTCAGTTTATGGCGCCACATTACTGTGACAGCAGGTAGCGCGACGATTTACGTATACAAAAACTTTCAATCGCGTTTTTCTCGTAACCACTTTTCTCGGCGTGAGCGGAATCATAACTCTAGCTATAATGGTCCGGTATTCAATTTAAAAACCAACATTTTCGTAATCCCTGTAGCTAACTTCGTACGTAGCGTTTTTTTTTGTTTGAGTAACGAATATGCGTAAAAATTTCGCGAAATTTTCATTTTTTTTATGCTCGCCATTTTGTGAATTTTGTTTTTCTTTTTAAACGGCTACGTACAATGAGAATTACATTTATAAAAGTTATAATACTTTTTCATTTCCATTTTTCAGACAAACCGTTGTCGAGTTATCGATCCGGGTCATACGTTGGGCCATATTTTTTATACAAAAGCTTTGTTACACCTCAATAATATTGTTCATTTTCAATTTTTCAAAATAAAAGTGTCCACGAAATAAGTTCAAAGTATGCTTAATAAAATACCCTTTTTCACATCCCAAATAAATACTCTAGTAGACAACAAAAATTCGGAAAAAACGACCTTTTTTGGCCCGTCACAGTGGTGTCCTCCCTCAAGTTCATTTATATTAACCCATTAACGCCCAAGAATCGCGATTTTTTCCTTCATTTTCAAGCCAGATTTTTATTATATAAAAAAAATCATAAAAAATGAAGAGATACGTTCCCTAGTATTTTCGAGGGTGCTCTTTCAGAATCTGGGGTCAAAATCGGGTTTTGTCCATTAGGAAAAAAAATATGGCGGCTTTTAAACAAAAAAAAACATGAAAAATCGATGACACTTTTTTCAAATTTTTTTTTCACTTCGAAGCCGTGGAAAAGTCCGGTTTTTTTTCAACCATGGGTGCATAGAATAGTGACGATTGAACAATCAATTTTTTAAATTCGTCGTTGTCAACATTTTCACCCCCAAAATGGCGCTTTTCACCCCCTGAGTGACACGAAAAATTTCACGCTCGGTGTCCCAAATGAAAAGTAGTTGAATTTGGACGAAAATTGGTACTCGGAGGTTTTTGAGGTCGCTGATTACGATTCTGTTCTGAAAATTTCGAAATTCAAAATGGCCGATCCAATATGGCGGACACAAATGCAAAAGTTCATTTAAATTGGATAAAACGTGGCACTCGGGGGTTTTCGAGGTCGCTGATTATGATTCTGCTCTCAAAATTCCGACATTAAAAATGGCGGATCCAATATGGCGGACACAAATGCAAAAGTTCATTTGAATTGGATAAAACATGGCACTCGGGGGTTTTCGAGGTCGCTGATTATGATTCTGCTCTCAAAATCCCGAAATTAAAGATGGCGGATCCAATATGGCGGACACAAATGCAAAAGTTTGTTTGAATTGGATAAAACGTGGCACTCGGGGGTATTCTCAAAATTCGAAAGCAGAATCATAATCAGCGACCTAGAAAATCCGCGAGTGCCACGATTTATCCAATTCAAATGAACTTTTGCATTTGTGTCCGCCATATTGGATCGGCCATTTTGAATTTCGGAATTTTGAGAACAGAATCGTAATCAGCGACCTCAAAAACCTCCGAGTACCAATTTTCGTCCAAATTCAACTACTTTTCGTTTAGGACACCGAGCGTGAAATTTTTCGTGTCACTCAGGAGGTGAAAAGCGCCATTTTGGGCGTGAAAATGTTGACAACGACGAATTTAAAGAATTGATTGTTCAATCGTCACTATTCTATGCACCCATGGTTGAAAAAAAACCGGACTTTTCAACGGCTTCGAGGTGAAAAAAAATTTTGAAAAAAAAGTGTCATCGATTTTTCCGGTTTTTTTTTGTTTAAAAGCCGCCATATTTTTTTTCCTAATGGACAAAACCCGATTTTAACCCCAGATTCTGAAAGAGCACCCTCGAAAATACTAGGGAACGTATCTCTTCATTTTTTATGATCTTTTTAATATAATATAAATCTGGCTTGAAAATGAAGGAAAAAATCGCGATTCTTGGGCGTTAATGGGTTAACAAACATTACATATATATTTGTATGCATAAATATATTTATTCTTCGTTACTGTACTATAAAATTCCCTTCATACGTAAATTAACGTATTGCCCACCGACGAATAAAATAAAATATTAATTCTCTTCATCGATGAACAGATAAAAAATACCACAATTAAATTAATCAATAAAATGATAAATATATTCAACCGGATGCGAAACTTGTCGAAAATCAACCTTGCATTTCAGAGTTGTACCTCGATAAGAGCGATGAATTCCCCTCGCGATGTTCAATTGACAGACGAGTCAAACAAACCAAAACAAATGAAGCGAAAAAATAGCGACAAGAACGAGACCGTTCGTACTGATTTCGTCAAAATAAAAACAACGAAAAGAAAAAACAAATGCTGAAAATATATTGTTTTCGGCGCACGCAGTTTTACGAGTGCCTCGGTACAAAAGGCACGAATTCGAGCGAAATAACGAACGAGAACGAGCGGCAATATAGCTCGCCTTTTATCTCGTGCGTCATGAAGTCGGATAACGAGTTCACGGTTTTCTCCATCGCTGAGAGATTTCTCTGTGTTTAGACATTGGGCTATACACGTATATATGTACTCGTAAACGCATACGCAGAAGGAGAATTTTCTTCTCTCGCGTACACCCATGATATAATTCAATGTCCGTTGGCCAGCAGAATGAAAAGTCCCTCGAGGGCTCTGTATCAACTTCCCGACATGGTTTATCCCAAGGGGCTTCTCCACCACCATCCCCCACCCTGATTCTGACGAGTCGCAAGCACACATGATAGCGCATGAATTTTGCAACGGACAGAGCCTATACAAGACGCGAGGATGCCTTCCCTAACCGAGATTATGACGTCCACTTATTTATGGTCCGATTAAGTTATGGATAATGCGCTCGGGGAAAACAACGTGGTTGGCCCACGTCTCTCTCTCTCTCTCTCTCTCTCTCTCTCTCTCTCTCTCTCTCGCTCTCTCTCTCCCTCTCTCTCTCTCTCTCTCTCTCTCTCTCTCTCTCTCTCTCTCTCTCCTCTCTCTCCCCCTCTCTCCCTCGCTGTCCCGCGATGCCCGCCAAATTAATTAATCAGCAACGGATCTATCCGTCCATGGGCGGACGCGGGGGACAATATTTTTGCAACTGTGTCCAAGAATAATCCCGATGTAACGGGCTCTCGTTCTGGCAGGGGAGAAAGCGTCAGTTTTCAACGCCACGTCGTTTGACCCGGATGAATTTTAAGTTGAATACTCACGTTTTCAAAATTGACAATTTCCAACATTAAAAAAAAAATGATTTCAATTGTTATTTTTCGAATTTTAATTACGCAGACATATAAGTATTTAAAGTAGATCACTGATTTTTTTCAATAAAAACCAACCAAAAGGTAGTTAATGGCAGGGGGATGAAGAGATCCGGGTCAAATTGACCCAGTATGCCAAAATCGTGGCTAAAATGTAAGCGTGTCAACGAAGGGTTAGTGTGATATTTTATTTTCGTTACTGGAATGACAATCCGAACGGTGCAAAATGCGCATTTATGTTTGTACACGCGAGTGTGATCGCGGGAAAAAAACTTATATATAAATACAGGGAGGCCTGAAGAGTGACGTCGAAAGGGAAATCTAGATGCCTCGTACCTATGCAAATCACCCTTGAAAATATACTACGATCTTTTTTAGTGCTCGAGAAAAAAGCATTTTTTTACTTTTCTCTTTTGTGTCTGTACGTTCCTTGCGATTTTTTAACTTTGGCTATCGTTGCCAAGTTAATGAATAAATGAATTACCAATTCTTAATATAAATACATATTACCAAGCGAACACTAACGTAGATCCACTAGATTTTGATCGAAAGTTAAAAAAATATGGTTGAGAAAAATCAGTCACTAGAGTTCAGATGATAGGAAAAAATACTTCTCCTAGTCTAAATTACTCCCTTATGAAAACTTCTAAGAGGAAAATACAAGAGAAAACAAAAATCTACCCTTATGCTACGAGAAAAGTGGAGAAATTTTTTTTTAACGTCGAAGAATAACGTGAAGATTTCTAGAAAGCATTTTTTTATTTTTCATTTTTGTTTCTGTACTTTCTTGCCAATATTTTTACTTCAGTTATCTTTACGAATGTGTACTGTTAATAAATAAATAAATTACCATCCGAACGCTAACGTAGTTGCACTAGATGTTGATCGAAAATTTAAAAAATTAGTTTGAGAACAATCAGTCACTACAGTTCAGATAATAGGAAAAAATACTTCTTCTAATCTAAATTACTCCCTTTTGAAGACTTCCAAGAGGTATGCACAACACAATACACAATATACACAAGAGAGAACAAAAATGTGCACTTATGCTACGGAAAAACTGGAGTAAAAATTAATAATGCTTTTTCGTGGAAAGGTAGCAAAGATCGTAGTTATATTTATCTAATATTCTTACATTCATCTTATATTAATCCAAAGGCGATTTTGAAGACATGGGGATTCCTGTCTTGCGAGTATGAGGACTGAGGTTATTATTAGGATGATTATTGTAGTTGAGTGGCTTCGAACTTATCTGTCCCTATATACATAGGGTGGCCAGAAAAGTGACGAACAGAGGAAAAATCTAGATGCCTCGTATGAACAATTTCTCTTAGTTTTCGAGAAAAAGGCCTTTGATTTTATTGCTTTCAAGCTTCCCCGCAGCGTGGGTTTTTTTTGTGTCTTGTGTATGTACTTTTCTCTTAGAAGTTGAAAAATCAATTGGGTCATTTAGACTGGCATAAGTATTTTTTTTATCATCCGTACTTTAGTCACTGATCTTCTTGAGCCCATTTTTAAAAAATATTTACATCAATATCTAAGGTATTTACGTCGGTGGTCAGTTGGTAATTTGATTGTTGCTCAATAATGCACTCCATAATGATAAAATAAGCAAAACATCGCGACGAATGTACATATACAAGAGAGAAAAATAAATTATTTTTTCTCGAAAACAAACCAAGATCGCAGGCCAAACATTGGGGTAATTCGGATACGAGGGATCTAAGTTTTCCTTTACGATGTTCCTTTTCGGGCCACCCTGTATGAGTGAGATCTTTGGATTTCAATGTGTTATTTCCACTTTCGAGGCTTAATGAAAACCGAAATGGAGCAAAATACAAATATATGTGTCAATATGGATACGCGGGCAAAACATCATATATATAAATAAATACATGCATATAAACAAGGTTTCGCCCGCGGCTTTGCTCGCGTGTACTTTGAAAACTTAGTTCATGCGTATATAACGGAAATGAATTTTAGGGTCGTATCATATCAACGTTTGCACAACAAGATTATTACTTTGGACACATTTTGTATATATTTTACATTCAAAAATACATTTTCTACATACACTATTAAATAGTCATAAAATCACATTACCAGGAAAATATCAGGGGGCTAATGATCAAAGTTAATAAAAGCTTGCTTTATATTGAGAGTTAACTGAACAGCTTCTCAGTATATAAGTAAATGACGAAAAGTATCAGCCATTGTCCTTTCGAAAAGAAAATCGCATTTCCTCAGGTTCCACTTGACGGACCCGGATGAAACAAAGTGCACGAAATCTCGAAGCATTTGGATTCTCATATCAAAGGTTCAGAAAAAAGTCGTTTCACCTCCAGTCGTTTCCACGGCAACTTCGCTCAAACAGACAGACTCAGTTTCCATAAAGAATCTCAGCGTCGTATTCCAACCCTATCAGCCTGATTTCACCGTAACAAAAAAACGAAACTACATACAGGCACTTCAATTCTATAACATTAGTAATATCTATATTCATTTGAAAAGTATTAATTTTAGTAATCTTTTAGCAATTTATCAGTATTGATATTAATAATTTATTAAAGTAATATTTATATTCATATACAAGATATCATTTATTTTTATGTGAAAAAAAGCTCCGGAAGTACGAGCGTTTGAATGTACAGATTTGTGTTCAGTAAATTGCTTCTTCGTTATTTGATTACTCCTGCAAAACTTCCGTACAGGGTATAAACTTCTCGAGCCAAATAAAACGATGAGCAAGCGTTGTGCAACTTTTTCAATTGCGCGATTTTTTTTTCTCATACCCAATGAGCTCTCTCCTTTTTTTCATTCTACATTACTGCTGGAATTACTGCAAGAATGCTCTATATTACTATGGGATTGCGCGATCCGCTTTAAAATGATACTGCACTTTCAAGCCGATTTTTTTTTCTTCCTCGAAATCCAATGCTGGCCGGCAAAAAAACGACTGTCAAATGTCTAACGGGGTAGCGGATTTCTGTCTAACAATAGTTTGGTCGTTAGTCATAATAATAATAATCATCATAATGACAATAATGAAAAATCCCAATGCAAACTGAGAAATTGACCGGAGCAATAATATATAATAACAATAACAGGAAATAATAATAAAAAGAATAGCAAGGAAATGATCATAATAATAAAAATAAACCTTCCTATCGCAATAAAAATTAAAAGGGTGTAGTTCCGAAAAGGACGTACCTCCGATTAATTTGCTATTTTGTGTACCCATGTATTTTGACCCGCTGATTACGAATATGATAGTAAAAATACCCGCAAATTGGATTTTCACGGTCAAAACTCACAAAAACTGATTTTCGAAAAGTTTTTCTACTTTATTTTAATAAATGTTGATTTTAGAAAAAAAAATTTCCCACAAAAGTTGTAGCCTGTACAAAGATTGATATTTTATGTTCTATAGAGCTTTTGTCTAAAACCGTTCTCTTTCGAGAAAAATGGGCTAATGCTCTACTAAGAACATTTTGCTATACTCCAGTAGTTTCGACATTATCTACTTACGCACTTTACTGCAGGAAGGTTGAAGTTTGTTGTGTTGTGTGTTGTTTGGATTTGTTTGTTGTGCATTGTTCGGGTTTGTTTCATTGTATGTTTGGGTTTGTTCATTGTATTCTGTGCTGTTTAGGTTTGTTTGTTGTGTTGTGTATTGTTTGTTGTTTGGCTTCGTTTGTTGTGTGTTGTTTGGGTTTGTTTGTTGTTTTGTGGGTTTGTTTATAGTGTTGTGTGCTGTTTAGGTTTGTTTGTTGTGTGTTGTTTGTTGTTTAGGTATGCGTATAGTGTTAAAGATCAAACTGCAACCTGCCCACGGTAAAGCGCGTTAGATAATATCGTAACTGGGGAGTTTAGGAAAATGTAATTTTTGGAGCATTATCCCATTTTTCTCTAACCACATTGCTTTTAGACAGAACTTGTATGGAACATAAAATATCAATCTTTTTATGGGCTACACTTTTTGTGAAAAACATTTTTATCTGAGATCAACATTTATCACAATAAAATAGAAGAACTATTAAAAAATCAGTTTCTGTAAGTTTTGACCTTAAAAATCAGATTTGCGGATATTTTCACTATCATATTCGTGTTCAGCGAGTAAGAAAACTCGGATACACAAATTGCCAAATCAATCGGATGTATTTCATTTTCGGAACTTTATCCAATCAAAATAATAGTGATAAAAATAACTACGATACTAAATAAAGAAAAACACATCGCACATTGGTGAGCGTGAAAACTTGGAATTTTGCCATGTACGAGGGAACGTTCGATGTACACAAGAGTCGTGAATACCTCGCGGACATATATGCCGTTTGTGAATTCGAGAATAAAAATTCAATATACATTGTCGCCCGCGCCCGTTGTACATCAGCGTAACAGTGTACTGGCAAATTTCTCGTAGAGGCTAGAACTTCAGCCCGGGGCACTCTCCTGCGGGAGCGTTACACGTGAGCAAAAACGGCGAAATATAAAAATAAGAAACGAGTACGCTAAGCGGAATACGCGAGCCCGGGAGGATTCCACGGCTCGGGCAGAGATATGACACGTTACATGGATGTCAAAGTATCGGAAAAGTCCGCGAAATGCGGGTGAATGGGGTGAGAGAGAGAGAGAGAGAGAGAGAGAGAGAGAGAGAGAGAGAGAGAGAGAGAGAGAGAGAGAGAGAGAGAGATGGGAGTATTCATTTTTCTCACAATGACCCACGATTTAAGATCGAAGGTTTATGCAATAAAAAACTCACCAGAAAAAAGTTCAAGGGTGCTCGAAAGGTGCAAGGGAGAACGGAAGAATTTCGAGGGTGGTTCGAAAGCGCGAACGATTTCGAATTTTCGTCGAAATTTTAGACAGTTTCAAGGGGGTGGAGATACCTTTGCGGAGAAAAAGGTTTGCTTATTTTTATGATGTTTTTTTTAAAGAAAATACTTCTTCACCGTTTTTGAGATTGCGGCTTGCGGCTGATGTTGTCAGACGGCGTGACACGTAGGCGTCGGCGGGATTAATGTGAAAAAAAAATCAACGAAGATTTTTCTTTCATTGACACTCATACCTAGAATATGAAGCAAGAAAAAGTAAGAAATGTTGAAAATTGGGAAATGGTACGATTTGAAACGAAAAGATTGAATTTTCCGACCAAAATTGCAGCGTTTGGCAATAAAAAATACTCTTTTTTTATTTTCGAAAGCATTTATGTTTGCGAAAATAAATGAAAAGCCATGTTTTAGACAATAAGGTTAGAAAGATTTATACCAAAATTCATCAGAATCGGTCGATTAGTTTTAGCTATACCTCCTCGATTAGTTTTAGCCTATAACTCCGCCACTTTTAAATATTAATAATAAAAAAATACCATTTAATAGTCAAAAGTAGTATTAATCCTTCGCCGTCACGTGGGGTCTATGGGACCCCACGCGCGACTTTGAGCAAAAAATACTATAAGTTGATAAACGGCCAAGGGATTGCCTTGTAAGGATGCTTTGGAGTGTCCTCTGTAAGTACCGATTAAAAATCGGGCGGGCGCTGGGGTCCTTTTGACCCCCATGTGACCAGCACGTATATTTTTTCTTAAAAAGCGATATTTTTCATTTTTTTTCTGCATGGGTCCACTACGTAATATAAGTATGAATATGAGAATGGTACATTTTTTCTATCAAGTTTATATGAATTACTCCGAGATGCGAATTCTTCGCGACGTCCGTCTACGTCACTTAAAACTCATTACAATACTAACAGAAAAACTATAAAACAATTTAGAGAATGTGCGACGCGCACAGAGTGTGACTGTGGGGGACAAACTTGATTTATTTATGATCTTTTAAATATTTTTTACTTTTTAATATATATTTTTTATACCTTTTACATATATATTGTGTTTACACTATGATCTCATAATTTTTCGAGCCGCTGTTCCTAATAAATTGCTCACTTTTCACGATTATCGTTCTTATTTTATATATTAAATATATATTTTTTTAAACGCCCACTATGAAGCTATTTTTTCCTTAAACTATCATATCTCAATACTATCACCCTACATTTTTTATTATTGAAAATTACAGGAATTATGATTTTTTAAGTAAAAAATATATTTTTTTTTCGGGCATTGTTTCCTTCCTGATTTTATTCCGCTGTTTTAAAAGTCGATTACAGCAATATACGAAGAATGCCACATTCTAGAAGGTTCGAACTAACGCCCTGAATTTTTGTAAGCCATTCGGAACAATGGAATCAACGTGGCAATCGTTTAAACATGGCTGGGGTCACCCGGACCCCATGTGCCCAACTACGTTACAGGCCGAAGGTGTGACCTCAGAGGGTTAGAACATACACTAATGTAAGTCTCAAAAATGGTGAATAAATCTTTCTTTTTAAAAAGCAATCATGAAAATCAGCATATTTACTCCTTGCCTGAAGGGATCACTCCCCTTATGGTTACATACTCGCGCCATTAGAATTTCTTTATTTCCTTCTCTATATGGTTCACTAGTATCAAATTCCCTCGCAAACGTTCATAATGATCCAAAAGAAAATATCCACCCATCTTTATTCGCCGAATTCATCGAAATTTGAGATTTTAACGAAAAATTTTCGTTCCTTTCATTTTTCAATTGTTTTTTTATATAACACGCTTCGCTACGGAGGTTACACTTTTTTTCTTCATTTTCCACGTTCCCTAAATGTCTTTGATGTCTCGATGATTTTTCTTCTCTCCCAGAAAATTAAATACGTACCCGCGGCTTAACACAATATTATTTTCTGGAAACAAAGCATACTCCGAGGCGAAAAAATGCAAAAATCGTACGCGAATGTCCGAGCGTGGCAAAATTAATTCGACAAATTAGCCGTTGCTCGGCGAAAATTGCTCGCGCCCAAACAAATAGGACATATGGACGGCGTATCGCACACAATAACGCAAATTAAAAAAGGTACGCACTCCCTTCCTCGTTCTCGAGAAAACGTCGATATGCTTTATGAGCGTGGTTGCCATTTGTACAGGGTGGTCCCAAAAGTGTCGTACAGAATTTCAACTTCACTTTAATTAGCGATTTCTTTGTAATTGGTAGAAACGAACTTTTGCTAATCAAAAAGTGTAATATTATATAAATGTATATATAATATGACTGTTTTTCTTAACTTCTGTTCGGTGCAAGACTGTGCATTTTTTTTCAATCAAATAGTATGTAAAAAAATTATCTTTTTAATTAACAATTTTTTTAATGGGTGGAAACGAACTAATAAAAAAAGTGTAATATTATATAAATGTATATATGATAAGACACTTATTTATTGGGAAAAGTTTGTTTTTATCTATTTGAGAAACTGGTTAATTGAAGCGAGAATTTTATTATGTATATATAATTTATTATTTGTTATTGATACATTCGAACCTCGATATAACGAATCTCTAGGGAAGTACGTTGCATTGAGTTTTCGTTATATTGAGGTTTCGTTATATCGAGATCATGTTCCTTAAAATGTTATTTACAAAAAAAAATATTGGTATTATAAATATAGAGATACATTTAAAAGAAAGAATGGTTAAATGAGAACAATTTTTACAAGCAATTAGCAATTAGAGCATAATGTATATTATTATGTCGTTGTATCAATGTGTCGGGTGTCTATCGGAAGGGAATGGACAAATCTTCGTTATATCGAGGGTTTCGTTAAGGGAAGATATACACCTAGATGGTCGAGGTCGAGGATTTAGAACCTTCGAACATTCCGTCGACCGTAGAAGACCTACACTATGGGCCTGGTATCGATGATTCCATGTCAGTTGACAAATTTCGTGATTTATTTATTCCCAAATTTTCAAACGCGTTTTTCTCAAAATCACGTTTTTAAAATCGGTACCCAAAATTTCTCGAAAACCAATGAACCGATTGCCTTGAGGTTTTTTGTGGTTATTCTATACACCATTATCTAGTACTTATCATAGGATTTTTTTCCGTTACTTAGTTTTTGTTTTATAGGCAAAATAATAACTAATTTTTGGCCCAAAAGTCACTACTTATGGTCGAACGTCCGTCATTTTGTCATAAAGATTATAGTATCTAATTCTATTAATCTTTTCGGGTTTTTTTTCAGATGATTTTTGGAGAAACGCCAGTGGGCACCGTATACGCAGATTTTTTTACGACGCTCCAAGGATCATACAATACCCTTGTATATTTTTGATATTTTTAAATAAAGAAAATTAAACATATTTTTGAATGTATGTACTTTTAGATAATTAAAACCCCAATTCGAAATTTCAAATAGTTTTCCTTGAAAAAATTCACAAAAATGACCTTTTTTCCGGCTCCTAGGTGTATATCTCCCCTTAAATCAAAGTTCGACTGTAATAGAGTTTTATATACACGGTGGTGCGAAAAGTGACGTCCAACGGGAAAATGTAGATGTCTCGTATCAATGCATATCCGAATCACCCCATGTATGTTCTAAAGTCTTTTTCAGTTTTCAAGAGAAAAGCGTTTTTTCATTTTTCTCTTTCGCGTATGTACTTTCCTCGTGATCTTTTTTACTTGTGTCATCGTAATGGAGTACACTGTCAAGCAATAATCGAATTACCAACTGAACACTAAAGTGAATGCCTTAGAATTTGATCAAATAAAAAAAAATTAAGGGGATCAGTCACTAAAGTTTAAATGGTAAAAAAATACTTAAACTAGTCCAAATGACTCCCAATTGCTTTTAAAAAATCCTAACAAAGAGCATCACTTAAGTGTCTACCTTCGATTTTGTTCAAACTTATATATGTGATAAAGCGTTAAGGGACAACACCACTGTGACGGCTTCAAAAAATCGATTTTTTGAAAACCATCTAGAAAAATCTAAAATACATTTAAGATTAAGATGCCGTTGGACCCAGGGCGAAAAAATAATTATTTTCGGAGATATTGAATATTTTGTGGAGCGGTGCAGCGCTCCGTGACGCTCGAGTCCCGCGCAGCTGCGCGCCTCAGGGTCGGCAGGTATACCGGGCCTTTCCCAGGTCCTGCGGGTCTTTCCCAGGTATTCTTTTCTCTCCCTTCACAAAAACCGGCTATTGTTATAAATATAGTTTCGAAAAAAAGCAGAGGAAAGCTCACCGGAAAATTGATTGACGAGTTGAGCACATATTACGGCTTGGCTATTCGGAGGAACAGCGATGATGTTGAAAAAATGAGGCAGACAATTTGGGCAACTATCAAACATAAAATATCCACAGATAGTGAGTCACAACATGACGATTGCCCAGAGGGAGCCGAGTCGTGGTGTTCGTGGCAGCGAGCGGTCGCAAGCGGTAATATTTCTGAATATCGCCATAAGCCGCCTCTTCCTGAGGACGTATTGGAGGCAATTACGCCAGTCTTCGAAAATTTGAGCAGAGACGATTTGCTGCAGCGTTGTTTGGGCGGCTTCACGCAAAACAACAACGAAAGCTACAACAAATCAGTTTGGGCAATAGCCCCCAAGTGTCAGTCCGGGAGCAAAAAAAATCGTCGATATTGCAGCTGATATCGCGGTATTATTATTCAATGATGGCCTGAGAAGCCTCATGAAAGTTTTGGAGACGTTGGGGATAACTATCGGCCCAAATTGTTTCAATTTTTGCGTTGAAACCGACGCAGCGCGGATCGAGCTGGCGGAGCGCTCGCTCACAGACGCTGCAAAAGAAGCAAGAAAAGCCTCTACAAGTTCGAGAAAAGATGCTAGGGACAATGATTTGCTTCTTGAAGGCCAGCTATATGGTGCCGGCATCGCTGATTAAAGATAAAATTTTTTTTTTCCAATTTATCGCATAAATTAACAAACCTAAAACTTTGAACGCGTTTTTCTCAAAACCACTTTTTTGAGTGCGGCACGCAGTAGAACTCGAGCAATTTTTATCCGATCGACTTCAAATTTGGACTGCATCAATAAAACTAGATTATCTAAAGAAGTACATAGGATTTTTTCGATATCTCAATAATAAAAAAAGTTATAGCCTATTTTCGACGAGAAATTTTGCTCGAAAATCGTCCTTTAATTTCAAAAGCGTGCCTATTTTTTAAAAATCAATATTTTTTCAAATCCCTGTGTACTTCTCTTCAAAATATCATATTATTAACGAAAACACTCGGTATTTTTTTTTCAGGTCGACTTTGAAGAGAGTTCTGCTGCGTGCCGCGAACCACTGCAGAGGCAACAGTACCTGACGCGGGTTCTTCCCCAGCGTCACCATGGGGCGTGAAAAATTTGAAATTTTTGTTTTATGTATCTTCAATAAACAACAAACAAAACAAAAAAAATTTCGAATATCTCTTTTTTTTCCCACAAAAAAAATTCTTGAAAAATGGCAAAAAAACAGAGGGGCACAGTGGTGTTGTCCCTTAAAGACCATTAAACACGTATCATTTTATCGGCGGAAACACGCTTTTTTGAGGGGTATCTCCCCCTCACAAAAAGCGTATCGAGGGGTGATTTTGCAGTTTCATCCACAAGCAGTCTATCGATCCGAACGAAACAGAAACCGAAATTCTTCTAATGTGAAGCGATGAAAAATCCACTCTAGAAGTATTGGAAAAAGATTGAATTAAGGGATGACAAACATTTCTTTGAGGGGTGGTTTCTCCCCTTGAAAACATTTTTGCGCCGATAAAAAATGTGTCTAATAGTTTTCAATGCCTCATGACGTATATTAGTTTCAACAAAATCGACGGCGGCCACTCAAGTGATGTTTCTCGTAAGCGGAGAGTGGATACGCAGAAGCTAAAAAATAAATGAAAACCTAAGCGGCATAAACGCTCGGAACAAATCCTTTCTATTCGATACCTCAAAAGATCATCAGGGGCCGTACATAAATTACGTAACACAATTTACATAGGGGAGGTCAATGTTTGCCAGAAACAGCATGTTCAAGTTTTAAATTTAAACCTCGAGTGCAATTTTACCGTGCACAGCTCACAGCTTTCTATACGCAATGTCAATTAAGGGGGAGAATCACTGTGCAAGAACTTGCACAGTAGCTTTCCCACATCCCCTAAGCTAAATTTGAAGGACATTTTTTATTATTATTCTTGAAAGTACATGTATTGAAAAATACGTTGGCAACATTTTTATCCACAAGTCCGAAAATTGACCGAGTTATAGTCAGTTTAGTGAGAACAGGTAGCGCGACCGGTTAGTGGCCTCAGTCCCTACAGGTGTGGCATCATTTACAATAGATAAAGTACAGGCTCTTATTATTTTGCGAACTATCATGAAGATGAAGAACCGTCATATCGCCCGCGACTAGATACTTCAATGTAAGTATCAATATTCTAGAAAAAAATCGTAACTTTATGTCAAGAAACACGGAACGAAAACTTTGAACGCGTTTTTCTCGAAACTAGTTTTTTCGACCTTGTCCGCGCAAATAATTAAAAACTTATCAATCGATTTTCAATTTTTAAAAAAACATTTTTGTAATCGCAGTTACTGAGGCTGTAAATATCCGCGTTTTTAACATTCGATCATTACTATTTTTAAAGACTGCTTGAATACAGAAAAAGTGCCTTGAAAATAAAAGAAATGTTCAAACCGTCGGCCTTTTGTAAACAAAATAAAAAAACGGCTACGCATAACGATAGCTACAGTTGTATAGATATCGATAAATTGTTGGCTTTCAATTTACAGATAACCTTTCATGAAGATATCGATGGGACAATGAAGAGAATTTTTTTTTCATCGTCAAATCAAAGCATATATCTCGGTTAATTTTCACGATTATGTCATAAAAATTGGTATAAAACTAGACGACTATAAACTTCATAAAATGAGTATAAACCCGATCCTTAATTAGTTATATCTATGAAAGAAATCGCAATTATTGACGACAAAGCACGCGTTACGTAACGGAATGGGGGGAGGGGGTTCTGGTCAAGCGTTACGGTCCCGTTACGTGGGGGGGGGGGGGGGGGGGCAAAAATTGGGAACTTTCGCGTTACGTAATTTGTGAACGCCCCCTCAGGCATCTAGATTTTCCTTTTAGGCGTGACTTTTTTGGCCAACCTGTATCTGCCGCTATATATATAACTTATTGGAGCACCCGTAGATAAACGGGACTGCAATGGTGGAAGTTTCTGCAATACCGTACCATCCACCGGTAGATAAACCCCTCGATGGGTGGGGCACATTCACGGAAATATAATTGTCCCGGATTAACGGCGAGAAGCGATGGCGAGAGGGGAAAAAGAGGGGGATGGCGCCACGGACGGTTGAGAGGGGTGAGGGATGGTAGGAGAATGAAACGAGGTAAGCATCGAGGGAGGCAGAGGGTGAACGGGCGGAGGAAAAGAGAGGGATGAAGAGTCTCGAACGAGTATGCAGGGTTTGGTGTGCGTGCCTCCACCGTGGGAGAGTGGCTCGAGATAGGGGTAGTTATAGGAGAGCCGTCGAGGAAATACTCTCTTCGCAAGGGGATGGGGAAAACGGCGCCAAGCCAGTCGCATACTCGCCGGTATGGCTCACTTTTCACGGAATTACTGGTCGGAATTAAAAAAAAAGAGCCTCGTAATTACCGAAGGCTAAACCTCGAGGCGCGATGGCGGCGCCGGTGATGCAGAGATAGATGCATTATCCCTCGCCCTTTCCCGTACACCACCTATTTAGCCTGACCCTCGGCCACATACCACCCCCGCAATCCACCTGCCTCGTGTTGCATTACAATTTCCAACGGTGGTTTCTCTCTCTCTCTCTCTCTCTCTCCCCTCTCTCTCCCGCACTCATTTCTTTCCCTCTTAATCCTTTTTTGCCTTCTTTCTTCCTTTATCGTTCCCCCAGCACCCGCGGGCGCGTGTACGTTTCCACCGACGCAGATTGCGTCTTGTTGGCCCCTCGTCCGTAACTACGTGCAACTTGAAAATGGCCGACTGCGATATGTCGTTTTCACGCGCAGTTTGAGTTTGGTTCGTGTTCCTCGTGTCTACGTTGGTTTTAAAAGAGTTTATTCGGGTTTTCTTGGGTTTGTTTGGGTTTGCCTGAGAGCTGTTCTGGTAATTGTACATTGTCTCTCTAGTTACCAGGATCCGTGACTATTTTAATTGCTACGATGTCTTCCATAGGCTCGAAAAAAAAAGAGTTGGTTGGTGGTTGGTTAGGTTCAGGTGAGAGTTTTGTTTGGGTGATTCGCTATTATCTAGCTGGCTACCAAACTGTATTACTAAACTAGACTAAACTAAACTTTATCAGTTGCTATCACGTATTTAGAGCTTTGACAGAAAGAGATGCTTTGGATTTGTTTGGGTTTGCTTGAGATTCTTTTGGGTCATTAACTAACTAACCTTCAGTATTCCATTAGTTGCTACAATTCAATACCACAAGATGGTTTGAGTTTGTTTGGGTTAGCTCAAGAGTTTTTAAAAATAATTGTGCATTATTTCTCAGTGAGTAGCTTCCACTGATGTATTGGTTGCTACGATGTCTTCATAGGCTTGACAGGGTTTGTTTTGCTAAAGAGTTTTTTTTGCAAAACGAGATGTCAAACAAAAGAGATGTCTTCATAGGCTTGGGTTTATTTTGCTAAAGAGTTGTTTTTGCGTAATTTCCATTATTTCTCTAGTTACCAACCGCTATTGCTCTGTTGGTTGCTATCATGTGTCTAGCTTTGAAATCACAAGATGGTTTGTGTTTGTTTGGGTTCGCTGGAGAATTCTTTGGATAATTGTCCGTTATCTCTCCAGTTACTGCGTCCATTAGTAGTCTTCATAGTCTTTACGTCTTCATAGGTTTTAAATAAAGACATGGTTTGGGTTTGTTTGAGACTTTTTGGACAACTATTGATTATCTCTTTGGTTACTATCCTCCATTGCTCTGTCAGTTTCTACGATGTCTTCATAAGTTCGAAAGGTAAAGGTGACCTGGGTATGTTTGGATTTACACAAGACTTTTTCGGGTAATTGTTGATTGTGTAGTAGTTACTAACTTCTATTGCTCTGTTAGTTGATATCGTGTCTATAGCATCGAAACCATGAGATGGTTTGGGTTCGTTTGAGTTAGCTGACGAATTTTTTTGATAATTTTCCATTGTGTCTTCAGTTACTAGCCTACATTACTGTGTTAGTTGCGACGATCTCTTCAGAGATAATTGTCCATTATCATTCTAGTTACCAACTCCTAGTGCTCTGTCAGTTGCTACCATGTCTTTAGAGCTTCGAAACAAAGAGATTCTTTGGGTTTCTTTGAGCTTGCTCGAGCTTTTGTTCTTGTAATTCTCAATAATCGCTCTATGCTTCCATTGCGATAGTTACTCCGGTAGTTATTGGCTCGTTACTTTTGTTTTTGAAGTAAGGGGTCTTCTCACTTTAGACACTAAAAAAGGCTATTTTCATGAATTTTTTGATCGGGTTATAGTATAAATATTGATGTAAAAGTTGTTACACTTAATAAAAACACTTTCGAAATACATAAAAAATAATTCCAATGTATTTATGTAACCCAAACAAACTTTGAACGCGTTTTTCTCGAAACAACGTTTTTCGACGGCTTGTTGATAAAATCTTCGAAAGGACTGAATCGATCCTTATGAAATTTTAATCACATATTCTTTACAACTATAGCTCTAGCGCATATAAAGGATTTAAAAATTTTTGGTATTCACTTTTTTGCTAACAACGGTGAAAAAAACACGTTTCGTTGTTTTTTCTAAAAATGTCCGCCGTTTTGTTATTTTTGCATATATCGAAAATCGTATGATAAGCGATATAGCCATTAAAATACTGAATCTAAGACCGTTTTATTTTTTTGTTTCGGACGATCCATCTCCGAGATTCCATCAACAGCGCAGACCTACAATTTTTTTAGGACACTTTTTTAACTATCATTTTCGTCTGTAAATAGTGACGTAAATGAATGAATACATTTTTTTATGTATTTCGAAAGTGTATTTATTAAGGGGTTAGGCCACAGTAACGGGTATAAAATCATGTGCGAATTTAACAATATTTTTTGTATGGAAAAGTGATTCACTCATAAAATTAATTATACATCTATTTAGTATGAATATCAAGCCCTTAGAAATATGTTTTTTTTCGATGTACAAAATAACTGACTACTCGAAATTTCTCGAAACATTTTTTTTCCAATTGGCGTGACAAATAAATTCAACAATTTTCACTCGATTTACTTCAAATTTAAAAATTATGTTCCTAATTACATTTCGCAGAGAAGTACGTACGGAATTTCTAATTAATCGCAAACTTTTCATTTTATGAGTAGTTTTATTCGAAATTTGTGACTGAAAATTCAAGTTCAATTCAAATTCAAGTTCAAATACCTACAACTTTTGAATAAAACAATATTTTTTAAAATTCCGTACGTACTTGTCTAGGCATTCTAATGTAGATTGACGAGAATTTTTGTTTTTAGTTCTAGGTAAAAAATTGTGGGTGCTAAATATCAGGCCGCGGAGCGCTCAAAAAAAGATTTAAAAAAATATTACTAGTCGGCCATTTCGTACATCGGACAAAAATATATATATATTTTCTAACAGCTCGATATTCATACTAAATAGATGTGTAATTAATTTCATGAGTAAATCACCTTTTCATACGAACAAAAAATTGTTAAATTCGCACATGATTTTATACCCGTTACTGTGGCCTAACCCCTTAAGTGTGACAACTGTTATATAGATATCTTTAATATAAACCTATGAAATTCATGAAAATAGCCTTTTTTATCGTCTAAAGTGAGCAGATCCCTTAATTTACAATCATCACTACCGTTACTTCCCTCTGCAACGTCAGTTCCCAAGCTTACTCTGTAGCTTCGAAACAGGCAAGACTCATTTTCACTCCGCGTTCATTTTTCTCAGCATTTGAGATTTTACCAACAAAAATGGCTATGAAAAAAGTACAAATAAAGTACCTAAAGCAAAAAGATGATTCTTGGTTGAAATGATGAATTCTACGACTTGAACAGAAACGAATTTTACTCTCCGAGACGGGAGATCATTTCATTGTTGTTTTGGCATAGAATTTCATTTAATTAAGAGTTTCGAAATATACCGCGCCCCGTATTTTTATCATTTTCTCGTATATAGTCGTAATACGAGGCTTCGCGGTTTTCCAAAAACGAAGTTTGCGGCTGACTGAACTCATCGTCGCGACCCATTCACAGATGTGCATGCAAAAACAGCGTATGACGTATGAACTGGTAGCGAGGAATAAAATATCTCAGGATTAATTTATATATATATATATTCCCGCAAGTATGCACATACATGTATGTGCATACTTACGGGACAAACATTCAAACAACGAGGGCTTTGCGCGTGTATCCCATTTCTCCGTGAAATCAAAGTATATTTACTTTTAACTGGGTAAAAAAAGGAGACCGAAAAAAAAAGTATTTAACATTTTCGTGACTTTAATGCTCGCGCAAGTGGAAGTACGCCGCTTCGTTCTAATTCCCCTCGTATATACTTTACTCACGGTACAGCGAACTCACACTCAGCTGCAATTTGCATCAGTTTTTCTTTACTTTTTCCTGTTTTTCTCCCTTTTGTTTACACGTATAGGAGGAATAAAAAAAACGTTTCCTCGAATTCGGGCGTTGAGGAGATGAGCGAAGAGAGAAAGAGAATGACAGAAAGAGAAAGAGAGAGAGAGAGAGAGAGGCGCTCGGAGCTATTTTAATTAAGGGCTCTAAGGCCAGCCCTTTCGTAACGCAAAATCGTTAAGACAAAGTTAGGCAACGTGAAAAAAAAAATAATAATAGCGACAGACAAGAATCGTTCGATACGTGCCGGAAAAAAAAACGAGAGAGGCCTAATAAGGGGGAGACCAGCTTCGAACTATGAACGTTTCTTCATCATTACCCAAAGCACCAAATTCTGTCCAATAGCGTTTCGACGCTCTGTACCGTATCACGGCGACGTTAAATTTTATTATCACAGCCTAATTAAAATTAATCACAAAAGAGACTTCGGTCCGTCGAACTTTTGCTTTCTCTTCCCGTCGTCGTGACTCGCTGGATATAAAAAAGAAAAAAGGCATGGACGAGGGGGGGCGGGGGGGGGGATGTATATTCCCGAACAACAAGCGAGGAACAAAGTTTTTCTCGTTAAACAGAAAACTTCGTTTCGGCACCGCGCAGCCCCGAGATCGATGACGAAGAAAGGATTCGTGTCTCTCAGAGCGGACGAAAATTCCTTAAGATTCCGCGTCTTGAATGAGAGATTGAACAAACAAAAGAATCTAGCTGAAAAAAAAAGAAATTATACTTGCAGTTCGTATAGGATGATCAGAACCTTTTTTAATTGTATGAAAAATTAGCAGAAATAGGACATCATAATGGCGATAATAATAACAATAATAATTTTATTAAGGCCGAGCACCACGGTGAGGGATAACATTTTTTTTCTCGCAGTTTCTCAAAGTATATATATTCAAGAATATGTGGAAAAATGATCAAGTTAAAGTGTTGAAAATTGACCAAGTTACTGACGATTTAGTGAGATCAGGTAACGCAACGATTTGCGTATACTAAAACTATCAATCCCGTTTTTTTCGAAATTACTTTTTTCGACATGCCCGGATTTTTAACTCTAGCGATAATTGTTCGAATTTAAATTTAAAAAAAAATCCGTAACACCCCTGTTTTCATTTATTATTTTTCAGGCCCTCGAATGTAAGTAATTATTTCGTGAAAATTACACTTTTTTAACACCAGCCATATTGAGCTTATTTTGAATCGCGTTTACTTACGATGAGAACCACATTTATGTAGATGATAAAACGTTTTTATTTTTATTTTTCAAATCCACCATTGTCAAGTTATCGATCGATGGACCACAGTTTTTATACAAAGGCTCTATTATACTTCAACAATGTTGGTAATTTTTTTTTAAATAAAAATTTAGCCGAAATTCGATCAATGTTTGTCTAATAACATATATTTTTTCCAAATCCCAAAACAATAATCTATTTAGTTATAATAATAATTAGTTTTTATACAGAGGCTCTATTATACTTCGATAACATTGGTATTTTTTTTTTTTATAAAATGATTATAGTTATAATATAATAATCAGTTTTTATACCGAGGCTCTGTTATGCTTCAATAACGTTGGTAATTTTTTTTAAATGAAAATTTACCCGAAATTCGATCAATGTTTGCATAATTGCACATATTTTTTCCAAATCCCAAAAAAATAATCTAGTAGACAACAAAATTTTGGAAAAACGACTATTTTAGGCCCAACAAAGTGGTATCCTCCCTTAATAATAAATAATGATAATAATAATAATAGCAATGATTAAATGTCATTTGGATATAATTGTTATATTATTTAAGTATATTATTTGTATAATATTATTATATAATATTCCTTCTGTATGTCATATTAATTATACAAAATATTAAATATACATGTACACAGTTATACTAATAATAATACTGAAAATAATTGAATAATTCCCAAAACCCATTATTTTATAAAAATATTTTCTTTTGGATTTAAATCATGCTCGAATTAATCGAATTAATTCCTTCATCCACTACGATCCCAGAATCGAGGCAACACCACAAAAAAGGTGACTATCGTTAGCCGAGAGTTGAAGGGGATGTTGAACATTCTTCGACACACCCAGCCACACGTTGAACGACGAGGCGGCAGCCAGAATTTCATCACGAGAGCCTCTCTCTTTCTCCTCGCAAAGTGGGCACTTAAGGGGCCAGTCCACTATGAAAATTTCAAAAAATCGAAAGCAAGCAAGACTTGCAGAAATCGACGATGATGAGCAATCAGAAGGGATTTTTTAGGTGCAGGAATAGCCGATTGAGTTTAGGTAAGAGTTTTTCATAGTATAAACTTTAAACGCGTTTTTTCTCGAAACGACGTTTTCAAAATCTACCTCCATCGTATCTCTAAAACTAATAAACCGATTCTCTTAAAATTTGAACCACATATTGTAAACACGGTTCGCACCAAGATGACCCTCGATGGGTTTAAAATTTTGATTTTTCCTTTTTTTTGCGAGAAACTGCGAAAAAACGCTTTTTTTAAAACTTTTTCCGTTTTTCGTCTGCCATTTTTTAATTTTTTTATCAAACTTTCTAGCTGGTGTCATACTGAATCTAATGGACTTTGATTTTTTTTGTTTCAGACAAGCCGTTGCCGAGTTGTGATGGAGCTACCTAGCCCACCTATTTTTGAGGCGTTACGTTAAACTATAATTTTTGTACTTAAAAATGAATAAAAATGAATAAATTTTTAAAAAATGTATTTCAATAATTGACAACTTTAATATTCATATATTGTATAAAATCCTCGAAAAAATCGCGAAAATAGCCTTTTTCGTGGCTCCAAAGTGGACTGGCCCCTTAAAAAAAACTTTACCCACTATCACAGCGCTTTTTTCTAAAATTGTAAGAAAATTGCGGTAGTTTCCACAATTTTTCTTTTTTTCAATAATAATATTCCGGCATTCCGCGAGATTTGGCCCGAACGCGGGAAAATTACGTTGGATTATTTTTGACCCAAAAAGACCCACATTTCCACTTGCCCAGTGAGAATTGTCAAAAGTATTCTTCAAAAAGAAAACCGTGCATGCGGACAGATCGAAGGCGGACGTGGCAAAGAAACAACTTGTCGTTAAATCGCGGGAATATTGCCGCGGTATAAAAGCGAGGTACGGATATCGTTGATAAAGGCAGCGAAGCGCGATAAAGTGGTACGGTTCAAATGGTGGCAGCCGCTGGAGGACGAGAAGGAGGCTGTTTCTCTCGAGTGGTCCACGATAATAAGGGTTGTTGCGCTTCCGCATGTTCTTCCGCTCTCGTCCTCGACTTTCATGCGCGTATACAGGGTGTCCTGTTATGAATGGATAATCCTGCAACTGTCGAAAGGTCAGATCATGTCCTACCAAGGTAAACCGACCAGTGAATGGACAAAAGCTAATTATATACAAAATCAACAAAGCATACGAATTTTCGATAAAAACTCGAATCACTATAATTTAGCAAAAAAATCATAGCTATTGTTGAGGGATATACATTTGGACAGGAAAAAAATAAGCAATATTGAGGTATTTTTTAAACTGAGAAATAATTATTCTACAATTATCAAACTTTAGGTACAATTTAATAGTATACTTAAGTATACAAAAAAAAATTTTAAATTAATTCATCATCACATATTGAGGGTTTTTTTAAACTAAAAAATAATTATTCTACAATTATCAAACTTTAGGTACACTTTAATAGAATATTTAAGTATACAAAACAATTTTTTGTATACTGATTTACATTTAAAATCAGCAAAGCATACGAATTGTCGATAAAAACTTGAATCACTATAATTTAGAAAAAACATCACAGCTATTGTTAAAGGATATACATTAAGACCGGAAAAAAATAAGCAATATTGAGGGATTTTTTTAACTAAGAAATAATTATTCTACAATTATTAAACTTTAGGTACACTTTAATAGTATATTTAAGTATACAAAACAATTTTTTTAAATTAATTCATCATCAAAATGACGGAGCTGTGGCAGGGTGTTAGAGCAAGGTCACCGTGGGAGTTGCGAATCGGCGTGCAGTCTAGCTTCCCGTAGACTTTGATTTGCAAAAAAGTTCAAACATTTTTTCAGTTAGAACATGTATAGTTTCTATGGGACGGAAATTAAAATGAAGAAAATGCAAATTTAAGAAAATGGCACGCAGTTAAAAAAAAATCAATATTTCACGAAATATTTCTGTAAAATGTGGATTGAAAAAGTAGTTTCTTTCCAATTTTTCAAAAACAATTCTCGCCAAGTAGAAGGTACCAATATTATCAATATTTCTACCAAGTTTCAACTCAATCGGCTAAATAGTTTTTGAGTAATCCTGCACGCCAATTTCGATAATGCAGTTTTGAGAAAACCGCGTTTGAAGTTCACACCCGCTCCGAATCCGAGTGGTGAGGCACAGCGTTGACGGGCTGTAATGTTTGAAGTTTTTCGAATTTCGCTTTGAAACTTTAGAAAAATATCCTAAATATATAGTTCTATCGTTTAAGCCTTAATTATCGTTTAACCAAAAATAATTTTTAATTATTTTTGATTCCATTAGCCTGAACGGTTAGGAATATTTTAAGCTTTACAGAATTGAAAAATTCTGTAAAGCTATTAAATGAGGTAAGATGCATTTATAATAGATACCGCGCGGCGCGCCCGACCGCCACCTTCAAAGCCGTTTTTCCACGATTCACTTTTTTAAACTTCGTAAAAGTTCTAACTCTTGAACGAAGGTTCAGATTGCTTTGAATTTTTGCAACTTATTCTTAGTATCATCACCTATCGTGCGACCTACAGAAACAAAAAATTCAATGACACAAAAAAATCTAAAAAAAAAATATCGACAGAAAATTGAGTAAAAAAATTTTAAGTTTCGAATTTTTAGTATGATATTTTTTTTTAAATAATATTGTTGGTTCACACTGAAGATACATTCATTATGCAATTAGAAATATGTTTTTTTTTTTCAGGCACCCACATTGATGCCGAGAACTTTCACCATCAACGCGCGTAGAAAAAAAAATACATTGCTTCATTATGTTATATCTCCGCCATTTGTTAATATTTCTGATTTTTTACATATTCTTAACCATGTGCATAATGATCTCTAAAAAAAATGTTATCAATATATTCGTCATTTTTTTTAACCGCGTCTAGAAAAGTACCTTCGAAAATCGGCGAAATCGCGTATATAAGGCCTTAAAGAAAAAAAAAGATATCGATTTTTTTGTCGTTGTAAATGTATATCCCGCCTTAAAAACAATTTCTCAGCTTAATATCGAAGTTTGACGCTACACGGAATTTTCCTACTTTGCGGTACTTGCACACCGCGCAACTTACAAGGAACATCCCTCAGATGACACCCTTAGATTTTGTTGAAATTTGGATATGTCATAAAGCACCGAAAAGTAAGCGATACGTATTTTTTTTTATCGGCGGAAAGACGGTTTTATGGGGTGAAACGAACCCTCAAAAATAGGGGTGTTTTTTATTTTTCGTCGGTAACGTTATGGTTCTCATCTCCAATGTATAGTGCACAAAAAATATAAACATTGTTGCAATTTGAATTTTTTTCAATATCTCGTACCGTTAAAACGTTATCGACGAAAAACGAAAAACATCCCCATTTTTTAGGGTGCGTTTCAGCCCTTAAAACTGTTTTTCCGCCGATAAAAAAAATACGTATCGCTTACTTTTCGGTGCTTTATAACATATCCAAATTTCAACAAAATCGAAGGGTGTCACCTGAGGGATGTTCCTTGTTAGTCACGATACGGCTGTGCACAGTAGGTATTCAAAACGCGAAAAAAAAAGTTTTTATAAGTTTTGACCGTTAGTATTACTTTTATTACTTGAGAAAGAATCAATGTTTCATTTTTTGCAAAATTTCAAAATAAGTTCGTAATAATACGTCAGAATTAGACATGTTTATTCACTGGTGCTGTATTCTAACCTCTTTCCTATGAATGGACATATGGGCTCTGTTCGGATAATACTCAAAGTAGAGTAAAAATTAGGCTTATCTGCTGAAAATTGAAGAATTAATTATTGTTAAGATATGACAGTGTATATTCCATGAAATGTCATAAAATCAATTCATTCTTTTTTTTAACTTATTTTTCTATTCCTCTGTCGAAATAAACTTTGGTAGTTTTTTTTTTCAAATAAAAATGCATAAAAGCTTTGTGTATTTTCTAAGAAAATCGCAATAACGAATATAATACTCATATCTAAAAGAATATTATCATTATTCTGCGACACAGTGATCGCCGAATCAAGCATTTAATTGAAATAAATCGTTTTGCTGGGCAGCCTTCGTCTACGCTACACGTCTACACAACACTGGCGGTTGAGCGTGCATTCCTGGTCATTCCGTTCATTCACGGGCGATTAGGTCATTTCGCTACTTATCTATCTATTCCTTTAATATTATTTCTTGCTATTACTTCGAATATTTTTTCCTACCGTCAGAACAATATCTTTTGGTAGTTATAGCCATTGATAAATTTGTTTTAAAAATATTTCCATTTTCCAGTCTATTTGAGTCCCGTTATTCGTCCATTCACTGGTCGATTCACCCTATATGCAGGAATTTCGGATTACTAAAAGTCCCACGGTTTTCGGGATAAAAATCATCTGCTCTTCGTTTTTCGCATGCCATTTCTACAAATGCTATGTTTTTTTACTCGGTTAAGAAAAAATACTCTTGGTTATTTGTTCTATCTAGAAAAGACTTCTTTTCAACCTTAAATATTAAGGAAACTTTATGAAAAAGATATCTCATGCAGAATTTTGATACAAACCAATTCGAACACGACTTTAATAGCATGCGGTGTAAAAAAATGTACTACACAGACGGTGCTAGTTACTGTTGAAAGTTGCTTACAAGGAAAGGTTGTGCGAGGTCGATCTCTCCGATTTCGATGAAATTTGGTATGCTTGTAGAAGGGGTAAAAATAGGTGACACGTATTTTTTTATATCTGCGGAACCCGATTTTTAAGGGGTGAAACGCACCCTCGAAAATAGGGGTGTTTTTCATGTTTTCGTCGTTAACGTTATCGTTCTCATCTCCAATGTACACGAAAAAATAAACATTGTTGCAATTCGATTTTTTTTCATATCTCGTGCCGTTAAAACGCTATCGACAAACAACGAAAAACACCCCAATTCTCGAGGGTGCGTTTCAACCCTTAAAAGTGTGGTTCCGCAGATATAAAAAAATACGTGTCGCCTATTTTTACCCATTCTACAAGCATGCCAAATTTCGTCGCAATCGGAGAGATCGACCTCGCAACCTTTCCTTCTTAGTTATGGTCGATTCATATCATTTGTAGTAATGCCATGCGGAAAACAAAAAACAGTGATTTTTTTTTTCGAAAAAATAACATAAACTCCAAAATGTCTAAAACCGTGGAACTGTACTAAACTGAAATTCCAGCATATAGTACGACATGATCTCCACATCCATAACAGCTGATCCATAACAGCCCTGTATATGGCTGTAGAGACGAGACTCCGAGGATCGTTCTCACAGTATCCTATGATGCCCACACTCAAGCATGTGTCCACTCCAATGCTTCCACAATCACATTTGGACAGATGGAAGCATTCTTATGCAAACGTCATTTCCCAGACCCTCTCCTCAAAATCAATTCGTTGGGACCAAGAGTTTGAGGACAGCCTTCAAAACAACCGGATGTGCTGACAGTCTACGTTGCGTGGATACAGCAGGTCTAAAATATAAATTACCCATATATATTGCTACTTGTTCGTGTTTCCGTCTTGCGGCAACCGGGAGGGTTTTACTCATTCCACCACAATGCCCTCTTTATCCCTGTCTCGTGGGCTCTTCTTGTTTCGTGGCTTGCTTTTCTTTTTGTTTCGATCGTATTTTCTCCTGTTGCAGGTCCGTTCTCGTTGCCATTAGCCTCTCTCTCTCTCTCTCTCTCTCTCTCTCTCTCTCTCTCTCTCTCTCTCTCTCTCTCTCTTCACTTGTATTAGCCTCGTTTTCCGAATCAACGACGGTTAATTGGCTCGGTGGGATAATCCAAGAGCTCATCCTGAAGCACAACTCGTACTGGGAGATGAGGATAGAAGGAGGTAAAGAGGAAGAGAGGGGGAGAGGGAGAGGGAGAGAGAGAGAGAGAGAGCGAGAGAGAGAGAGGGAGAGAGAGGGAGAGAGGGAGATCCTCTCCCGCGGGAGGAAGGGGGGAGAAAAGGAGAAGTAGCTGGGGAGAATCGTTCTGCGGCCCGCAGGACGCGAACGAGAGGAGCAAGGGTGGCAAACCTACTGTTCCAAGCATTCGCACACTCTCGTACCACCCTCAGGAACTCACCAACGAGGCTGCGAAGCTTTCGCGACCACTCCACCCTCGATTTTGCACACTGCTGTATTCCACGTGGAATCGCCAGCACGTACAGCTCATAGCGTGTTCAGGCTAACGCGGAATAAACAACGGTAATTTCTAAACTGCAGGATTACACGATGCCCAAGGATTCCTGCCGAATTATTCCCGTTCATGCTAATTTCACGCTTACACGAAAGAAATTCATCCACGCGGTGTTCATTGATAAACAATTGAATTGGCTATTGGGCGCTATCCTGTCACTTTCGCCGTAAGCTCAATTCCCTTGGTGCTTTCAACGAATCCTGAGTTCAATGTAGGGGAAGGTGTATAAGTTGATCCCGTGAGGTGAGATGTTCAGTTTCAATAGCGACGAAACTATTAACGCTGTCTAGTGGCATTCTTTGGTAAAAACTAGCGCCCCCCCCCCCCCACCCCCCGCGTTAGTCAATTCATGATTAAGGGTTGAGTGACGCACTTGTTTTGAAGGAAAAAAATAAATATTGTGATCTGTTGATCGAAGGCAAGACTGACTTTAAGCATAGGTAACTTTTATTGTATACTGTTAGTTGCAATAATTGTTGTGTTTGTAGCTTTATAATACGCTCAATTTAGGTTTTGGTTGGCGTGGTAACAGTGGAATACTTATAGGTTATTTTACCGAGCAATTAATGAAAAAGTTGAGTTTGGGGCAAGATGATGACCTTCTAGGTGTACAAGATAACAGCTAGAGATAATCTTGTACGCGAATAAACGTACCTACTTTATTTATGTTAAATATAAAGTCTATTCAGTGAAACATATTTTCAAACTACAGTACTAATGTATAATTGATCTTACGCATAAAAATTGATATACTTAAGTGATTTAAGACTGGTTGTAGAAAACTGGTTTTAGCCCAATCACTATGTACTTTTAACCTTGCAAAAATTCCGTTGACACTCTTTGTTGTTTTATCTGGGGGGGGGGGGGGTCACTGGTAGTCTAAATTCAAAATGGCGACCAAATCCTCCATGGGCTTATGTCCGCCATATTGAATTGTATGAAAAATTGTTTTTCTTGAATAACTCCGCCATTTGAAATTTTTGAATAAAAATGGTAAGGACTAAACTTGTAGAAAATTCAATTTTCTACAACTTTAGTTTTTGCATTTTTTAATCTACGAACGATACTTTTCGAATTAAACCTAAAAAACCGGCAAAGTAAAACTATTGCATTATCGCGTTTATTTTTAACTTTGGGAAATAAATGAACATTAACAAACTTGTAGGGAATTAAATTTTCGACACTTTTTATTTTTATCTTTTTTTTCCTACAACCAATATTTAAGGTGGTACGCGAACGGCAAAGGAAAAGAGAACCGTCAAAATCGTTTTTCGCAAACCATTCGACAACTGAATGTGTTTGCGAAATGAAATTCAAACTATTTTTATTAAAAGAGAAAGTGAAAGAGAGAGAGAGAGAGAGAGAGAGAGAGAGAGAGAGAGAGAGAGAGAGAGAGAGAGAGAGAGAGAGAGGAGAGAGAGAGAGAGAGAGAGAGAGGAGAGAGAGAGAGAGAGAGAGAGAGAGAGAGAGAGAGAGAGAGAGAGAGAGAGAGAGAGAGAGAGAGAGAGAGAGAGAGGAGAGAGAGAGAGAGAGAGAGAGAGAGAGAGAGAGAGGAGAAGAGAGAGAGAGAGAGAGAGAGAGAGAGAGAGAGAGAGAGAGGGAAGATTCTTTTTCTCTTCATCTTGAATGATTGATCGAGAGTTTTATTATGCCTCTTCGGAATGTCATGTTAAAGATGTGCTCAAAATTTGGAGTGAATAGAAACGAAAATTGTTGGAGTCATGCTACGTGCCGTTTTGAAAAATTGGGTTCCGAGAAAAACGTTTGACATCTCGCACACGGGCCAGCCACTGCCACCGCAGATCCACACGGGCCTGCAGGCCTTTGTTTTATAGGTACCAAACTTTTTCCCCCTTATTCTAGTTGGTTCAAAGCATCTCTTAAGGGGTCTTCTCACTTTAGACGCTAAAAAAGGCAATTTTCATAATTTTTTTGATAGGTTTATATCATAGATATTGATATAAAAGTTGTTCCGCTTAATGAATACACTTTCGAAATACATTTAAACGAATTTTTTATGGATTTATGTAACCCAAACAAACTTTGAACGCGTTTTTCTCGGTACAACGTTTTTCGACGGCTTCTTCATAAAATCTTCGAAACTACTGAACCGATTCTTATGACATTTTAACTACATATTCTTTACAAGTATAGCTTAGGCGCATATCAAGGATTTTTTTAAATTTTGATATTTACTTTTTTTGCCAAAAACGGTGGAAAAACACGTTTTTTTTGTGTTTTTTTTTTCGAAAAATGTCGGGCATTATGCTATTTTTGCATATATAAAAAATCTCATGATATGCGCTAAAGCCATTAACATATTGAATCTGAAACCGTTTGATTTTTTTTGTTTCGAATTATCCATCTCCGAGATTTCATCAACAGCGCAGACCTAATTTTTCTTAGGACATTTTTTTAACTATCATTTTCGTCTATGAATAGTAACTTAAATAAATGAATGCATTTTTTATGTATTTCGAAAGTGTATTTATTAAGGGGATAGGCCACAGTAACGGGTATAAAATCATGTGCGAATTTGACAATTTCTATCTCGTATGCAAAAGTGATTTACTCATAAAATTAATTACACATCTATTTAGTATAAATATCAAGCTGTTAGAAATTTTTTTTTTCGATGTACAGAATGGCCGACTACTAATATTTTCCACAATTTTTTACTTAGATAAAAAAAAAAAATTCTCGTCAATCTACATTAGAATACCTAGAGAAGTACGTACGGAATTTAAAAAATATTGCTTTATTCAAAAGTTGTAGGTATTTGAACTTAAGAAATTAATTTTCAGTGAAAAATTTCGTTACAACTGCCCATAAACTGCTCGAAAAATGAAAAGTTTTCGATTAATCAGAAATTCCGTACGTACTTCTCTGCGAAATGCAATTAGGAACGTAACTTCCAAATTTGAAGTGAATCAAGTGAAAAATGTCGAAGTTATTTGTCACGCCAATTGGAAAAAAGCTGTTTCGAGAAGTTTCGAGTAGTCGGCCATTTTGTACATCGAAAAAAAAATATATATATATTTTTCACCAGCTTGATATTTATACTCAATAAATGTATAATTGATTTTATGAGTGAATCACTTTTTACCATAAGAAAAAAAATTGTTAAATTCGCACATGATTTTATACCCGTTAATGTGGCCTAACCCCTTAAGTGTAACAACGTTTATATCAATATCTATAATAAAAACCGATCAAAAAATTCATGAAAATATACTTTTTTTAGCGTCTAAAGTGACAAGACCCCTTAAGCCAATTTTATAAACTCAATTTTTTGAAAATTCCACAGTTGTGCAGTTTTTCCCCATCACCGGTATCTTCAATCCGACCGACCTCAAAACAACTGCATTCAGTCACATCTTCTCGAGTTGCAATCGCATAACTGACCCTTCAAGTTTGCCAGTTATTCGAAGCGACCCCGAGTCGAAATTTTCGAGTCGCGTTCAACCCACAAAATGAAGGCGAGCAGAAATCGGCGTGAGCGGATTATTGGGTATCTAAAGGAGGGTACAATGTTTGAAAGTACCATGCGTTAGAGCCTCCGATGAACCTCCGGCATGGCAGAAAGTAGACTTTTTGACTCAAAGGAGGTCAGTGAGGTTCACAATTGAACCTACGAAACCTCAGTTCGGCCTACTGCGAGCGCTCCCGCAGAACCTACTTCCCCTCCTTTCGGCCTACTGTACACTGCTAAACAAAAAAATGAATTTATATAGAATCTATTTAAATAACATAGGTATTTTCCTTGTCTCACAGCCTACTACGATCATATTTCTTTCAAAGATATTTATATATATTAATAAAGATGAGATTTAAATTAATCTTTATTTGCTTACAATGCACACTGTAAAGCTAAGTGTACTATATGTATAAAATATTTCATAAATCGAAAATAAAATGAACGCATTAATTGAGAGCTTTACCACAAGGATTTTTCATCCTAATTCGTCATTCCCTGGCCTATAGAAATGATTTTGTTCGAAGAAAATATTTGCCCTATATGCGCCTTGAACCTAGCCTACCTACTTATAACTACGCTCCGCTGCCCCTATGCTACCGAGTGCTTATAACATTTTGGTCGCTGATATGGCATAAGAGACCAAATGAATACCTCTAACTATTAGTTGTATCACATAAGCTATGTGAATTAGTTAATATGATTGTGATAATTAGAGAGTTTCATCGAATAACATGCTATAGATTTTTCAAACAAACACACATATACGTATACATATATATAAAATTCCTCTCTCTCCACCTTCTCTACCCCCCGCTCCTTTTATATGAGTGTTGCAATAAAGATGGACCATTAGTTCAATCAAACAGAAAAAAGGTTAACTCTAAGAAAATTGTATTTAAGGTAAATTTTAAAAAAATAACTAGACCCATTCAGTGAACTTAACTAAATTGTTTTTTTGAACAGATGAAGATGTTGAACTGATGAAACCGAATCACAGATTTATTAGGATCAAATAAAATATGTAGTTATTGGACGATATTAAATAGATTCATTTTCTATAAATAAACATTTTTGAAATCAATCATTTTAATGATGGAATGCAATAGGAAAAATTTGGTTCTATGAAAAATCTAGTTAACTAAAATAAAAAAGAATCAAATAGACGCGGTTAGTTAATATTATAATTATTTAGCGGAAAAAAATAAAAATATGCTTCATACATACACGTGGAAATGGTTTTTAAATTTTCGACGTGCTAAAAATGAAAACAAAGAAAAATCAAACATTTTATTTAAAATCGATGGTAATCGGCCGTCGACATTTATCAACTTATTATTGAATAAACAAAAAAAAACAAAAAGAAAAAATCGAATGAGGTTGAATTCTAAACCGACAATTTCAATCCTGTAAAACATGAAATAGACTATAATTAACACCCTAACGTTCCATATAGATATCAACATTATATGTTATTTAGATCTACACTACCAGTCAAAAGTATTCAGGACACTTCAGATAATCTGCAAAACTTAGAGCAGCTTGGATCATTGCAAACTTATGGTAGAATAATAATGTATTTTTACGAAGATATTATAAAGCTCTGTATAATTACTTATAATTAAGTAATTATACAGAGCTTTATACTATCTTCGTAAAATAATTATTATTCTACCATAAGTTTGCAATGATCCAAAGTGATATTAAGTTTTGCAGTTATCTGAAGTGTCTGAATACTTTTGACTGGTAGTGTATATTCCAATATATTAATGCAATCACATATTTCGAGTATAATATATATATATAGTATTATATAATATATACCGTCGCTTAAAAGTTTGGATACACCATAGTCGATATTTCTTGCTGCACGAAAAGTTACATAGCTTCGTAAATAAAAAGATAACCAAATTTACCGAACGGCGTTTTGACGGGAATAAATTCAGCTTTATATTGCTTTTCTGAAATATTTTTTTATAATTTTCTTTTCGCCCCGGTACGCACTTTTATACGTGACTGATTTTCGGCTTCTTTTCGACCATCGAGAATTGGGCGCATGACTTATGCAAAAAAAATTGTTGCGTTTATCCATGATAAACTTGAACGGGGTAGCAAGAAGTCCATTTTCGTTTTTATAAAGTTTTGTACGATTTTTTTCGCAATGTTATTTCATTTTTTGCTAAAAAAGACTAATTCTAGATAATGCAATGTAACTCAAGAACTAGAGGGTTTAAGAAGAAACGTCAAGGACGAAAAACGTCGCATAAGCTTATAGTGGATAGACTGACATTTTTTAAGAATTTTCCTGTGAGATTTTTTCTGACAGGAAAACGCCCATTAGTCCGATAGAATTGGAGTAAGACTGTATATACAAGCATTCTTTTATGAATTGCCTATAAAATAATAATAAATCGATATTGAGAAAATTTGATTGTTTTCGCATATTAATATTGCACTAATAATTTGATAAGGGGACGATGTATTTTTATTCATTTCGTCATCGAACGGGTTACCGACCAGGCCACAATGGAATGATGATGGAGGAGATATCGAATTTGGGCCGAAAGCAGGTTAGGTGGGGTCGAGGCAACAGTTTGAGGTTGAAAGCAGGTTAAGGAGGCCTGTGCTCTGCACGTTTCACTGAAACTGGGGTCGAGAGAAGGTTTGGGAGGTCTAGCAGAGGCTACTGTGGGCCAAAAGGAGGTCTCTGCATGGCACTGAACTCGACAAATGAGGTTTCGTAGGTTCAACGGAGGCTGGCGGCTTATGTATTACAAAAGAAATGGGTCCTGCGAGGGTTCAGAGGAGGCTAAAAATTTCGACTCGGGACCCTCGATCGCATCAACAAATTCCACTTGCCCATCGCACACCGGGGAATGAGATTTTCATTGCGAATCGCAAATTTGCGTCGGAATGCTCCGTACTATCCTCGAGCGAGAAATGCCTGTTCTGCCGATGAAACGAACGATCGTGACTCCCGACGAGCGACATTCAAGGGTTTTTGAGGGCCGAGCTTTCGAAGACCTTTCTCCACACCGCGAATGCACACGAGCACACGAGCTTGCAAGCACTCGTTGTTGTATCAGTGGATCGTTAGAAAGAGCGGATCGAGCAGTATGCCGCGCGAAAGCGTGACCGCACATTGCGTGAAATACCCCCCCCCCCTCCCCCCGCAACCGACGACTCACCCCCTCACTGCTTCGCGCCACTAAAAGCACCGAACACCTCGCGGAAACCGCAATTCACAACACACGTTAACGTTCCACCATGGAATTCGCGTATGGAAAATACACGCGTCGTTTATAAGCCGAATTTTTTCGTTGTTTTTTCCGCAGGTAAGTCTTCTCTTGATTAAAATATGCGGCGAGAGATTCTTCCTTTTCAACCCTTGTTAAATATCGAGATATACGGGCCACTAACGTTTTATCGGGTGCCCTTAATTCTTCGGCTTGAAGATATATATATATACACACATATATATACATGTGTGTGTGTGTGTGTGTGTGTGTGTGTGTGTGTATGTGTATATATATATATATATATATATATATATATATATATATATACACACACACACACATATATATACACTACCAGCGAAAAGTTTCCGGACAGAAATTTAGAAGAGTGCCGGAACGATTTTCTATGCCATTTCGCCTGTCGTTGACCTAGGCCAATTTAATAAACGGCATTTCAAAGAGGAGGGATTTACCATCATTTTGGCTTTTTTTCAAAAAAATTTACGATTTTTTTTTTTACAATTATCCCCCGGTTTTGAAAACGACCATTTTTCGTCGTCTTTTTATTCCTTTTTCAGTGGACCCCGTTTGCAATAAACATTTTTTACGCATTTCTTTGACGAAAATCACAAAGGAGAAAGCCCAAGCTTCGATTATGTTTTTAAAAAAAAATTCTACGATTTTTTTTTTCCAACAATATTTTGCTTTTTGTGAAAAAATAGATAATTTAAAAATTGCTCCGGCGTACGAAGACGATGAGATTCACAACAAAATCTCAAGATAGCAAAAAAGTTGCATTGCTTCTTGTGAGTTCACGAGAATTTTGTCAGATTTTTTTTCGAATTTTTTTTTTCATATATTTCCGGTCAAAGCTCGATTGATCTGAATACCGTAACAATAATATAATTAAATTCGGCGAGAGGAGGGTTGTTCGACGAGACCAACGTTTAATATGTGAGTCAAAAATTTTATTACATCATTGATATGGTATTCAGATGAATCGAGCTTGGACCGGGAATAGATTTAAAAAAAAATTCGAAAAAAAATCTGTAAAATTATCGTGAGCTCACAAGATGCAATGAAACTTTTTTTTGGCTATTCTCAGGTTTTGCTTTAAATCTCATCGTTTTCGTACTCCGGAGCAATTTTCTAATTATCTACTTTTTCACAAAAAACGAAATATTGTTGGAAAAAAAAATCGTAGAAATTTTTTTTAAAAACGTAATCGAAGCTTAGGCTTTCTCATTTGTGATTTTGGTCAAAGAAATGCGTAAAAAATGTTTACTGCAAATGGGGTCCACTCAAAAAGGAACAAAAAGACGACGAAAAATGGTCGTTTTCAAAACCGGGTGCTAAGTGTAAAAAAAAAAATCGTAGACAGTTTTGAAAAAAGCGAAAATGAAGGAAAATCCCTCCTCTTTAAAATACCGTTTATTAAATTGGCCTAGGTCAACTACCGGCGAAATGGCATAGAAAACTGTTCCAGCACTCTTTTAAATTTTTGTCCAGAAACTTTTCGCAGATAGTGCATATATATATATACATATCTATATATATACATATATATATATATATATATATATATATATATATATATATATATATAAACCGGAAGGTGCGAATGAATGTCAGTCAGGAAGATGCGGACTGAACAAGGCAAGACGATAACGTTGAGGTCATGTTCAGATAAAACAATACATATAAAAAAAACACCTAATGTATATTAGGGTGTGTCATAAAAAAAGATTTTCGAGTCTACCACTTTTCATTTCAATTGGTAATAGTTTTCCTTTGCTTCTCGTGAAACGAGCAGTAAATCTTCAGGGGTGGCTCAATGGAACAAAACGTCAAAAATCACGAGGCAACCCGTGCAGAAATTTTGACCGGGATACCCTATGTCCGATCAAATCCCGATCAGGATTTGTCATGGATTCCCCAAAACCGGTATCCCGGTTAGAATCCAACTTGCATCAGTATCGGCATATGTACGACGACGATGGCATCATTTTGAAAATTTTGGCGTCACGTGTATTTTCTGTATTACTATGGAATTCCTATCTATAGATAGGAATTTCTGTCTATAGAATCCTATCTATAAAATTCCTATCTATACATAGAAATTACATAGTAATACCGAAAATACACGTGATGCCAAAATTTTCAAAATGATGCCATCGTCGTCGTACATATTCCGTTACTGATGCAAGTTGGATTCTAACCGGGATACCGGTTTTGGGGAATAAGTCTCTGTTTATACCCACCGACATGTCGGTGGGTATAAACATGTATTTAAGACAAATTAAAATCAAATTCACAATGATTAGATTAAAATTTACACCAACCGTGAGTTCTTACGTATTTCGAGAGAAAACATTTCGTCGAGGCAAAGAAATTTTTGCAAAAAAAGTTGTGAGTTTGAAATATTACATTATAAATATGAAAAAAATCACAAAATGAGTTGTGAATTTCCTCAAGTTGAAGAAAATAAAAATCGAATTCACGACAGTTAAATTAAAATTTACACCACACGTGTAAACGTATTTTGAGAGAAAACATTGTGTTGAGGCAAAGAAATGTTCGCGCAAAAAGTTATGTGCAAAGATTTCTTTGCCTCGAGGCAATGTTTTCTCTCAAAATACGTACGAACTCACTTTTGGCGCAAATTTTAATCTAATCATTTTGAATTTGATTTTAATTTGTCTTAAATACCAAAAAATTCACAACTAATTTTGTGAATTTTTTTGTATCTATAATTTCTTGTCAATACATTTGCATTCACAGATTTTGATGTGAATTTTTTTTAATTCACATAAAAATCTCGCGATGAGCGCGATCTGCCATTTGAATCTTTGGACAAATTTTTTTTTATTGATAGTTTAATGCACCAAAACTTTGTAAATGTTATTTATTTTGATAATAAATTTAACATGTCATAATTCCATTTTTGACATTTTATTTCAGCCTGTATTCACCCGTGATCCTTCCCAGATTCCTCAATGATTCCATGGGGAATCTATTTAGAGTCATTAAAGGATCCGGTTCTGGATCCCTAATGGAATCCAGTTTACGGATCTTACATTTAGTCTTCGAATCTGATCCGATATCGGACTAGATCCCGACTGGGAGCCCGGGATACAAGTCAGAATCCAGCTGTATCCCTGCCAAAATTTCTGCACGGGAACCTTCAAAACCCTCTCTTTTTGACAAGCTACTCAAAATCTTAGCAATTTTTAGTCAAAAGTCAAAGATAACGATATTTTTGCCTCCTCCTTGCTTCCACTTCCGGTTGTAATTTCCGAAGATTAAAGAAGAACTAAAAAAAAATGAAATTTCTAAACTATACATAAAAACCATATGACTCCGTAATATCCCACTGCAAAAAAAAAACGAAAATTTGCTATGCAATGAAAAAACGATATCTAGCAGTACATAAAAAAAACTCCACTCCATTAAAAAAAAGGACGGCGGTACATTTATAAATAAAACCGATCTGCTCTGTGCAAGGCCGCAATCTCATTCGCGCTCGTTCGCCTCCTCACTTAAACATCCATTCGTCTTTCGCTCCGTATCTTTTTTCTTTTCACACATCCGATCTCTCGTATCGCTCGTATTTATCACCCCGCGGACCCCTCACGAGCTTATAAAAGCGATTTTTTTTTTTCGAAAAAAAATATATGCGAGAGCTTTTGGTGGGAACGCGAGAAAAAAGGAAGAACGTGCCTCATATCGATGCTGTACTGAAAAGATATTGGTCGGGGCCGAATGTCCGAGGCTATGCGAGCCAACAAAACAGGTCAAACATATATGTACAGGACCGCACTCGGTTACGTGGGGGAGAATGTGAATCGAGCCGATATAGAAGTTTGGCTGATATAAGGAACATCAGGGGTATGTACTCATGCTCTGCCAGCGTGAAAAGGCCATGTATATCAATGGTGGTAAGCTTTAATATTACTGTAGGTACATGTGTACATACGCTAGGGTGGTCCAAATTTGAGCTCTATTTTTTCCCATTTTCTCACCATCCAATTATCTTCTTTAAAGAAAAAGAAAAACATTATCGCGAAATCTGCGAGCGGTCAAAAAATATTTAGAGGTCGCTCAAGTCTCCCATAAATTCAAGTTTTCATTGAAAAATCGATTTTTTTTTCGTTCACTTCTCATCCGTCAATTTTACGCTTTATAATTTTAAAATTATGCTTGCGAAAGTTTTAGCCGGCCAATAAATATTTAGTGGTCGCTCAAGAGCTTCGAAATTTCCATTCGTCTGCGATTTTTTTTCTCTTCTCACTCATACATTTAACACTTTGTAAATTTTTCAAAACAACTTATCCTTTTTTCTTTGGAAAGGATTTTTTTTATTTACTTCACACTTCTGATTCGATAAAACAGTGGACCTATAATTTTGTTTACGGACAAGAGCTTTAAAAAATTATTTTATGAGAACAAAGATTGATAATGCTTGGGTTAGTAGTGTGAGGTAACTTTGAAAAATCTGTGTGTAAAGAAAAACCATTAATTGTTTTGAAAATTTTACAAAGCGTCAAATTTATGAGTGCGATGAATACAAAAAAAATTGGAAATTTCGAAGCATTTGAGCGACCACTAAATATTCATTGACCGGCTGGACCTTTCGTGAGGTTAATTTAAAAATTATAAAGCGTAAAATTTATGGGTGAGAAGGGAGCGAAAGAAAAAAATCCATTTTTTATTGAAAATTCAAAATTTTGGGAGGCTTGAGCGATTCGTAAATATTTTTTGACACCTCGCAGATTGTGCGACAATTTTTTTTCTCTAAAGGAGATAATTGGGCCGCGAGGAAAAGAAAACAATTGAGCTCAAATTTGGGCCTAACGTACGCATATAAGTATTTATTTATACGTAAAGTTTCCGATTCACAAAGAAACAAATATATGCATGTTTCTACATATAATAATGATTATTATCAGAATTTTTATTATTTTTGTTATTATTATTTATTTTTATTAAATGTATCGAAGCTCAGATTAAAGCCCGGTACTTCATAAAAATTGACCAAAAGTCGATCGTTCTATTCTATTTTATTACATTTTTTAATTCTATTTTATTTCTATTTCAGCTGATCTAATTGTCATTATAATTTTTGTTATTATTGGCAGCTTTAGTAATATTATTATGTTAAATACTAGTATTTTAGGTATTAGATTATCAATATTTTTATTATTGTTGTTGTTATTATTATACGTGATCGAAGCTGACATCTGAGCTCGGGTAATTTATAAAAATTGACTAATAATCGATAGTTCTATTCAATTGTTTTTCTATTTTATTCTATTTTATTTGATTTTGGCTGATCGATAAAAAAAAATCGTTTACTTGTTAATTCTTTGTCAATGTGCATATGATAATAAGCCCTATTTACAATCATTGTTATCAATGTTGTTATCATTTTCGTTTAGCATTAATAATAATAATATTATTTTTTAATTATTATTAGCAGCTTTAGTATTATTATTCGATATTAGTAGTTTAGATGTTACATGCTGAATATTTTTATTATCATTGTTGTCTTATTAGACGTAATCGAAGCTTACATCTGGGCTCGGATAATTCATTAAAATTGGCAAATGATTGATTGTTCTATTCTATTTTATATTATTATTTTAATTCGATTTTATTCTACTTTCGTTCTATTTTATCTGATCGATACAAACAATTGATTATTTGTCAATACTTTGTCAATGCTCATATGATTATTATGAGCTGCATTTACAATTATTGTTATCAATGTTATTATGATTTTCGTTTATCATTATTAATAATAATATTATTTTTATTATGATTTCTATTATTATGGGCAGCTTTAGTATTTTTATTATCAGATGTGAACGAAGCTCAAATCTGAGCTCGGATAATGTGTAAAATTTGGCTAATAATCACTTCTTCTCTTCTATTTTATATTAGTATTTTAATTATATTTAATTCTATTTTCTTTCCATTTTAGCTGACAGATTTAAACAATTGATTATTTGTAAATACTTTGTTCATGCCCGTATGATTATTACTAGCTGCATTTGTAATCATTGTTATTAATACTGCTATGATTTTTATTCATCGCTCTTATTAATTAAATTATATTATCATTATTAATATTGAATATTTTACAAATATATGTCCGAGCTGGTTTTTCGTACGCAAATTAACAGACTATCGTTTGCAGGTTTGGTTGGGTCGAAAATTGATGTTCTCCTAATCATTGATATTTATTTTTCTTCCTTCGTCCTTTTCCCTTTCTCTCTCTCTCTCTCTCTCTCTGACTTTTTATATCATTCAACCCCGTCCTTCTAGCCCTTCTTATCACATCCGAGATCACCTCAAATCCCAGCTGGGATTTTTGTAAGCAATCGTTGCATATTTAATGTTGCCTCGCTTTGAGGAAAAGAATCAAGCTCGGCGATGATCGAGTCAGATTTTTATTCAGTCGAGGAAGGTTAAATTTTCTCTTTTCCATTCTGTGCTAAGTAGCCGCTGCTTGTTCACGTAGCTCGCAAACCTCGATTATTACTATATAAAGGTTGTCTCAAAATGACCTGACATTTAAAATGGCGCGCCATGCTTTTCGTGGCGAATTTAGAGTACTAATCTTTGACAACTGGCATCAGGAAGTATTGAGGTTTAGTCATGGAGAATTACACGATGGAGCAACGCATATAAATTGTTATTTGCTGCGTGGTTACTGTTCAGTTATTGTACACGAAGTTTCATGGTTATCTTGCGCCGCAGAAATGTGAATTGGCCACCAATATCGTGCACTTTGACGCCATTGAACTTCTTTCTTTGAACCTTTCTGAAAGAAAAAGTGGATGCCAATGATCCACATACCATTCTGGAGCTCAAGGAGGCAATTAGACGGACCATCAATAAAATATGTCCGCATTTTTGCCAAAATTTTAATGAAAGTTTCGTCAAAAGAGTGAACGTTTGTAAACAGGAACGAGGCGGCCATTTATCGGATATTGCATTCCACACATAACCTCCATGTTTGTACCGGATATTAAAATGAAAATATTCGTGCTTTTTAAATAAATAATACGCTTGATTGATAAATCAAAATGTCAGGTCATTTTAAGAAACCCTAATTTATACAGGGTGTTAGGAAGGACGATGCAAAGCCTTAAGGGGGTGATAGGTCACCTCGTTAGCAACATATCTAACCTAGGTCACCTTCGTCCAAAGTCGAAGGATTTCGCGGTATGATGGTAAGTATGGTTTTTGGAAAATTTCCCAAAATTAGGTACCAACTCGTTTATAGTGTTCATACAGACAATAATTGGCAACTAAAAACTTATTTGCGCCTTAGCTTAAGATAGTACGAGCGCGCAATCTTGATTTCTAAAGATTTTGTTCAAATTCTAACCAGACATTGTTGATATCATTAAGCATGTTTGAGTAAAATTTCAGAACAGTCGACTATTTAGATTGGGAGATAATGGATTTTAAAATTGCAACTTTGAACACTTCAGGGTTTGCATTGAAATTTAGACAGAATAACTTTCCGTAACAAATATTTGTTCCATATAATAAGAAGACATATGGCAACACAGCAAAACAGTGTTTAATACAGTTCAATATTTCAAGGTCATTCAAGGTCGATACTGACCTTGAATGACCTTGAACGACTTTGACCCCTTAATGTTTTTATGCAGCTTGAGGTGCCCCACCAGATGGTTGAATAAAATGTACGATTCCATTTAAAAAAGTGGAGGTGACCTTCACTGCGCATCAGCACCTCCACCGAAATAAGAAAAATTGATCGCATTTGATGGCCCCCTTCACACCGTACAACTTTTGTCTGGAACATTTATTTGCGTCGTCGATAATTACCGAGTTATTTCGGGTGGCAGAGAAAAGAGAGACACCCTTTATATAAATATGAACATGAAGGGTGCATCGTGCCACTCGATCATTTCTGAGGCTGACAATTCGCGGCGTTTATAAATCGCTGGTCAGTGATGAATCACGTGGCGTGTGTATGCGCGACCACAACCACCGCGGTGATCGTTCAATCTGATATATCGATGATCCGATGAGAAAGCGATGGGCCCTTTTCCTTCTTATTCTCCCTTAGGAAATGACGTTTCATTCAATCTCGCGCGAACTGATCGACCAGCGAACTCGTATCGGTAAAAGCGCTTCGAATTGATTTTTACAAAATGACATGCGGAAAGGTGTGTGCTTCAGTTTACCTAAACGGATCATTTTCCCTTTTTCTTTTTTCGGTGACGCCGGAAAACGACGCTTATCTCGGCACGCTGAAAGATTTTTTTTTTCGGTTTGGCTTCAGCGCGATATACGAGAGAGTGAGAGAGAGAGAGAGAGAGAGAGAGAGAGAGAGAGAGAGAGAGAGAGAGAGAGAGAGAGAGAGAGAGAGAGAGAGAGAGAGCGAGAGTCCATCTCGTTGCTACCTGATCTTGTCTGTTTATTGCTTACAAGGAATATCACTTAAGGGGATGGTAGGGGTTTCAGCGTGAAAAAAAAAACACTTTTTTGCGATTTTTTCATTTATATGGATAGAGTAAATTTATTGAAACCTTTTGTACATTGTTAAGTGTCATTTCAAGAATATTCCGGGAAATTTGTACGCGAAAATATCCACAAACAAGCCGGTGACAAAGCTTTTCCAAGAACGCCTTTGGAAAAACACGATTTGCTGTGTTCACTGTATCTCAGCTAGAAGTTATCTGAAATCAAGTATCATTAAAATTTAGTCAAAGTATCATCAAATCCTCCCCCTAACGGTCTTAGATAATTTTTTTTTCATTTCTAAATTTTTGGTGGTCATGTAAAGTGAAAAGTGCTACTTTTCACGAAAAATTCCGCCATTTTAGGGGTGGAAAATCCCCTCAATGTAAAAAAAATCTCAAACTAACCGTTGGGGGGAGGTATTTTATATGTAGAAAGTGTGTACCAAGTTTGAAATAAATCGGTCATGTAGTTTTCAAATGGCAGTGAACACGGACTTTGAAAAAGTGGTTTCGAGAAAAACGCGGCACCGGCTTGTTTGTGGATATTTTGGCGCAAAAATTTCACGGAATGTTCTTGAAATGACAGTTAACAATGTACAAAAGGTATCAATAAATTTACTCTATCTATATAGATGAAACAAATTCGCAAAAAAAGTGTTTTTTTTCACGCTAAAACCCCTACTTTCCCCTTAAGTGTCCGCCTTCGATTTTGTTGAAACTCATATATGTGATAAATCATTGAAAAATATTGGACACGTATTTTTTTATTTGCTGAAAAAACGGTTTTAAGGGGGAAAACGACACTTCAAAGAAAGCCATGTCACCCCTTAATTTAGATTTTTTCAATTATTCTAAAGTGGCTTTTTATCGCTTTACATTAGAAGAATTTTGGTTTTTGTTTTATTCAGATCGGTGGCCTGCTTGTGGATAAAAATTCAAAACCACCCCTCGACACGTCTTTCTTTGAGGGGTGAGTTTCCCCCTTGAAGCCGCTTTTCCACAGATAAAAAAATACGTGTCTAATAGTTTTCAATGCTTTATCACATATATGAGTTTCAACAAAATAGTCGCCAGTCAAAAATGATGGCGACCGTGACATTTTTCCCCCAATGTTTTCTCTCGTTCTTACCGCCAACTCTCAATATCAAGGCCCCTCCATCACTGTCACCGAACCCCGGCAAATCGTTGCGCAAAATTCTCATCGGTCGTGCAAAATTTGTCTCTGTGTGAATTTTTCTAATCACGCCTCGAAACTAACAAGGAAAGGTGGCGACGTCGATGTCTCCGATTTCGATGAAATTTGGCATGCTTGTAGAATGGGTAAAAATAGACGACACGTATTTTTTTATATTTTCGAAATCTGATTTTTAAGAGTTGAAGCGAACCCTCGAAAATTGGGGTGTTTTTCGTTTTTCGTCGATAACTTTTTATCTATACGAGATATTTAAAAAATTCAAATTGCAACAGTGTTTATTTTTCCGTGCACTACACATTGGAGATGAGAACGATAACGTTATGGAGGAAAAACGAAAAACACCCCTATTTGCGAGGGTGCGTTTCACCCCTTAAAAATCGGATTCCGCAAATATAAAAAAATACGTGTTGCCTATTTTTATCCATTCTACAAGCATGCCAAATTTCATCGAAATCGGAGACATCGACGTCGCAAGCTTTCCTTGCAAGAACCCCTTACTTATAACAAGCTTATTTTCTCATTTTTTTCTACGTCATTCTCGAAGCATTCTCCTTAAGCACTTTTGTGAGATTCTTCTAGTGACTACATCCTTCTCGGTGCGTTGCAAGCCCGCGATTCAAATGGCACAGTTGCAAGCCCTTCTACACGAGACGGATGAAAATAAAGATGCACCTTTTTATCGGGTCTTCAATTGAAATTTCACAAGCTTTTGTTGATTTTTTCGTTATCGAGATGGGTAGCTCATATCCTGTCCTTTCTTGCTTCCCATTTCTCGTGTACGTTCTTCATATACCGGGTGTCCCATTTTAATCATACACCTGATTTATCTCGAAAAATACTGCTCCGATCAAGTATTGAGTACAATAAAACTTCTAGGGTTCAAAGGGGGACGTTCAACAACGAATCTTTTTTAGTCCAAAATTCAAAATGACGATGTTAAGCGGGCCGGCATGTTAAAAAAAAATGGGATCTTGTATTTCACCAGAAAATTTGTCAGGCCAAAAATAACAATTTTTGTGGGAAAGTTGTTGTGATAACATTCATCATTTTTAGGTTAGAAAACCATTTTTCACTATTTTAGCGCTATCCAGAATTTACCATGACGAGGTAAATTCTTCAACATCCCTAGTGTAAGTGTGCGTGTGTATGTGGGTGTGAGTTTGCCCGGGTTTGTTTGAAACGAACCCAAACAAGGATTAGGTCTCTGCGCCCCATTGCTTCCGTTACCAAACAAACTGAAACAAAGTCACACCCACACACACAAGCACACTTATACTAGGGATGTTGAAGACTTAACCTCCTCGTGGTGCTTTTTGGATAGCGCTAAAATAGTAAATAATGGTATTCTAACCTAAACATTATGGGCGTCATTAAAAAAATACTTTTCTTACAAAAGTTGTTAACTTTGGCCTGATAAATTTTTTTGGTGAAAACCAAATGCATGACCCCATAAAAAAAAAACATGTCGGCCATCTTAAAGTCGCTATTCTGAATTTTGGAATAACATTTTTTTAACGTCTTCCTTTGAACCCTAAAAGTTTTATTATATTCAATACTTGATCGGAACAGTATTTTCCGAGATAAATGAGGTGTAAGATTAAAATGGGACACCTGGTATACGTATATATATATATATATATATATATATATATATATATACACACACAGGGTGTCCCAGAACTCAACGTCAAGCCGAAACGGGGTGACAGGATTGATTGATAACCATCATGAGAAAAATCAGAAAAAAAATAAAGCAGGGTCTTTCAAAGTAGACAAATTTTGAAAATTCTAAATTCATAGTTTAACAAATAGTCTTAATCCTAGGAAACTTGGGGCAATTGTGTCATTATTTTTGACTGTGATTCTAGAAATGTTATTTAGGGTTACGGTTCTAAAGTTTAAATGAACAAAAATAATAAAAATTAACCACAATAACCGAAAAATGGTTACAGTTTGACCAAATTTCTAGGTTTTTCTTAAATGCCCATAATTTTCAAATTGCATGGGATAGATTTTTTTCTGATTTTTCTCATGATGGTTACAATCAATTCTGTCACCCCGTTTCGGCTTGACTTTGAGTTCTGGGACACCCTGCATATATATATATATATATATATATAGAGAGAGAGAGAGAGAGAGACTACCGGTCAAAGTTGTCGATAATTTTGGACAATGGCGACATTTTTTATCACTTTCGATCATTGCAACCGTATATTAGAACTATATAATTCATACTATTTCTTGTTTTACTAAGATACGATATACCTCCATAAATTGAACGATATTATTCTAATACAATTATGCTACTATCTGAAGAGATCGAAAACTTTTGACCGGTACTAAATATATCCGTGCAAATATGTGGATATATATATATACATACGCTCACGCATAGTTACGGAAAATTTGCCCTGTTAGTTACACCAATTAGCCCGACGGAGCTCTTTGACTGCCTACCATTGTTCAATCGAAGCATACGTTGACCTCGCCAAGTATTTTCCCTTGTAAAACTCGCATGCTTCTACACGCACACACATGTATGCATATATACACTTGGGTCCAATACTACTCAGTTACCGAACAAGCGACCACTGAAGTTCCTTAGTTGTTCCTTCCTCGCTCTTCCTCGCTGTTCCTCCACCCCCCTCTCACTCCCTCTCGCTCTTCCTCACCGTATTGCACATGAAAAATGACATCTGAAATTCTCGCGGTGGAAAAAATTCTCACGTGTAAATCTGTACCGAGGTCGCTTCTATTTTTCTGTCAGCGAACTTCACTTTCAGCGAACTTCACCGTCGCAGCAGTGAAACTTATTTCGCTTCGCGAGCAATCGAAGCCTTTCTTTTGGGCCCATACAAGAAAAAAAAAACTTGTGCCCATGGAAGATAAAAGATCGTATCTTTACATTTAATTCTACGCAGGGTGGAATATAACATTTCTTTGGGAGGAGAAAGAAGAAATTACATTGGCAGTAAAGGGAGGAAAAAGAAAAAGTCATGACAATGGAGTGGAAAATAGCCAAGGGCTGGAAAATGATGGCGTAGAAGTGACCCGTGCGACAAAATTCCTAGCGTAAGTATAGCCACTCGTGACGAAGGGACGCGCGGACATTCTCGTGTGTTCCTTTGGTATCGCAATATACATTTTTCATTTACGACGACGAGGACAACATGGCATGTACTCGGACGTATAAAGTCCAGTGATGCAGGTAGATTAAAATCCGTTTTCCGTACAGCGAGACAAGAGTGATTTTTTAATGCTCATCCCCCCTCCCTTTCTCTCTCTCTCTCTCTCTCTCTCTCTCTCTCTCTCTCTCTCTCTCTCTCTCCCTCTCTCTCTCTCTCTCTCTCTCTCTCGCTCTTTCACTTTTTCTCCGGGGTACCCGTAAAAGAAACTGAACGAGAACCTTAAACAAACACGCCGTATTCGTTTTTCTTTTTTCTTCCCTTCTACTTCCTCCTCGTTTTTCTTCTTTTTTCGCTGTCTCGAGATGCACAACTGACCGAGATACGATGCAGGAAAGTCCAAAGGGGCAAGTGGAGCGAGAGGTACGAAACTCTCAAGTACGTCGAGGGGATGTTCGTGTTCGAGCATTCAAAGCTCGCGAACTTCATTCAAACACGGAAAAACAAGCTTCTTCGAAAGTACAGTGTGTACTTTATTAGGGATGTGGCTGGTTTGTTTGTTTTTTTTTCTTGCACTCAATAAGGAGTTCTCTCGTTTTCTTCTTTAAACTCGTGCAGGTTATTCGTTATTTTAAATAAATAAAATCGAGTACACGTATTCAGTAAATTGTTATCTATAATAAACAACTGTACTGTATTCAAATATATATATTAATATATATATAATTATGACATTACTTTTAAGCTTTAAATGAGGCTCTCCAACTTATATTCAACTACTAGGAGTTCTGATCACTTGTTCGTTTGTTCTATTTTTTTTTATTGGAGAACAATGTCAAAACAGGATATATCGTACGATATTTTCGTTTCTCACGAATATATAGATCAATTTGTTTATTCGTTTTGAACGAATGAATGAATGAATATATGAAGACACACATACATATATATACCTATATGTATGTATATTAGGGTGGCCCTTGATATGGGTAAAAAAAAAGTTGATCGCGCCGTCCTCCAAACCGGTTCCAAATAATAAAGGAAAAATCTACGCAAAGCCCCAGCCATGTCCGTAAAGAGAAGGCATGCCTGTATGCATGAACTTAAATTTAAATATCAATTTTTCTTCATGATTGGAGAAATTTCGATCTTTTAAATCTAGTTTATGTGTCAATTTTTCAACACGATATTTCTGTAGTTTAAATAAATAAATTCGTACCAAACGAACTAGTATCGATATCTTATGTGTACATTTTTTAAATTTTATGTTTTTTCCGACCAACTGGAGGACTTGTGCGAATAAATAATTTCATTGTTTTCAATAAAATGAACAAGCTCGCCAAGTTTAAAATCCTCCCAAGTTTAAAATGTCCCTATGCATTTTTGCGAAAGTAATTTTCAAATACATTTTTTATCCACAGCACTGGAAGTCTGATCTCAGTGAAATATTAATATGTTTGTATCTCAGCACGCGAGGAATATTTCTAACAAAATTTAAAAAAACGATTCTGGCCAATCCGGAAGTTTGATGTGAATGGTTTATCGTGAATTTATATCCTTCGTACTTAATAGATTTTTCTGGCAAGATGCAAATGTAAAGTTTGATGTTGATGTGATTAAAAACGTTCGACAGCAGCTAAATCGAACTATTGTTCCAAAATAATAGGATGGTAAAACTGAACGCTCATCAAATGTAGTATGGAGGATCTTATTATTTGATTTGTATATTGAATACCAATGTACAATAGCTTCGGAAAATTAAAAAAAAATTGACAAATAAAATAGATTTAAAAAATCGAAACTTCTCCAATCATGAAGAAAAATTGATATTTAAATTTAAGTTCATGCTCATGCACAAAATTATTTGGAAGCGTTTTGGAGGGCGGCACGATCAATTTTTTTTTACCCATATCAAGGGTCACCCTAATGTATATATATGCGTGCGTGCGTGCGTGCGTGCGTGCGTGCGTGCGTTCGTGCGTGCGTGCGTGCGTGCGTGCGTGCGTGTGTGTGTGCGTGCGTGCGTGCGTGCGTGCGTGCGTGCGTGCGTGCGTGCGTGCGTGCGTGCGTGCGTGCGTGCGTGCGTGCGTGCGTGCGTGCGTGTGTGTGTGTGTGTGTGTGTGTGTGTGTGTGTGTGTGTGTGTGTGTGTGTGTGTGTGTGTGTGTGTGTGTGTGTGTGTGTGTGTGTGTGTGTGTGTGTGTGTGTGTGTGTGTGTGTGTGTGTGTGTGTGTGTGTGTGTGTGTGTGTGTGTGTGTGTGTGTGTGTGTGTGTGTTGATCGTTAGTAATACCGCACTCTAAATTTTTTTCTTTCGCCGAATTTTTTTTTACTTTTTTCAACATTTGAGAAAATATTTTTGCTATGTTATTATACGATATAAATCTTTATTATACGATATGAGACTTGATATATACATGAATATATATATAGAAGAGAAAAGCGAAAAACTGCTCTTGATTTGTGAAAAACTCTTTTTGAGATAATTTTTTAACGACGTTTGCTTGATTGTTAGGAATACCGCGCATTAGTTTTTTTCTTTCATCAGAAAACATCTTTTTGTCTTTTTTCAACGTATGATGAAACATATTTTTATTATAAAATACATGGAGTAATTTATTTCCAAGTAATTTGCAAAAAACTGCTCTCGGTTAGTGATTTTTTGAAAAAACGTACCCTTAATTGTTAGAAATACTGGACGTGGGTTTTTTCTTCAATTAGAAAAATTTTTTTTGAATTTTTTAATGTATCATAAATAAATTTGTTTTTATAAAATTCGTCGAGTAATTCATTCATAATGTTTGAATGAGTAATTTTAAAATGTACCCAATCAGTGCGTCTTTGTTGACGACAAAAAATATATCTTATACGAACGTCTTTGGCACACATACCTATATATCTATATGTACACACACACGCACACACGCGCACACACGCGCACACACACACACACACACACACACACACACACACGCGCGCGCGCGCGCGCGCGCGCGCACACACACACACACACTCACACACACACACACACACATTTATATATATAGGGTGTTAGGACGGTCGATGCAAAGCATTAAGGGGGTGATAGGCCACCGTGTTAGGAACATATCTAACCTAAGTTACCTCAGTCCAAAGTCTATGGATTTCGAGTCATCATGGTAAGTATGATTTTTAGAAGATTTCCCAAAATTAGGTACTACCTCTTATGTTAATGCTATTTTTTGAAATAGCATTAACATAAGAGGTATTTTTATTTGTTGACAAGCTTTTAATTATTCAACGCGTCCCATTTAGTTAGTTGTGTGGATACAGATGATTGAATTGGTGTTTGTCGATTGAATACACATTAAGCTAAGCCGCAAATAAGTTTTACGTTACCAATTATTGTCTGTTTTAACATTATGTACGAATTGGTACATATTTTTGGGGGATTTCCCAAAAATCATACTTCCCATAATAACTCGAAATCCTTAGACTTTGGACGAAAGTAACTTACGTTCGATATGTTGCTTATATATAATATATATATATATATATATATATATATATATATATATATATATATTAGCAACATATATATATATATATATATATATATATATATATATATATATATATATATATATATATATATATATATATATTAGCAACATATCTCGCAATTAAAAATGCAATTCTATGAGTATGAATATTTCGTATCGTAAATGCAAAAGCAATGAAAAAATACAATAGACCCGGTATATATATATATATATATATATATAGATATATATATATATATATATATAGATATATATATATATATATATATACCGGGTCTATTGTATTTTTTCATTGCTCAAAGCAATGAAAAAATACAATAGACCCGGTATATATATATATATATATATATATATATATATATATATATATATATATACCGGGTCTATTGTATTTTTTCATTGCTTTGGCATTTACGATACGAAATATTCATACTCATAGAATTGCATTTTTAATTGCTTTTTCGTGTCGCAAAGTACCAAAATCGTGACGAAAACCTTCGGCTGCATCATCGAATCGCGCTGAACTCGACTCCACATCCAATTGCGCGCGGGGCACTATGACTTGAAATGAAAAACCGAAAGACGACAAATATGCGCGTATATTTTCTCGAAGCGTAGCGGGGCGGCGTTGAAAAAGAAACGAATCCTCCGACATTAACAAGGGCGTGTATGACGTAATGGTTGAACGTGACGGTGGAGCGAACGAAGTAGTGGTTGACGGGTGAGTGAAGAGAACGCGAAAGGTACTTCACTCCGAACCCGATTACCGAGCCCCGTGTATGCCGCAATATTTCGTCACCCATGTGCCTTTCATCGCTTGCAATGCTACGCTCCAATTAAAAATGTTGATAATCTGAAAAGCTTTTCGGCAAAGGCTCACCGCTTCCTCCCCTCTTCGGAGCGAAGGTTGAGAAACGAAGCTTTTTCAATTTTCGTCAACCTTTTTCGGCGACAATTTTTCCACGTGCTTTAGCAATCTCAAAGGATACACGTCTTCGTACGAATATTTTTAATTGTTCGAAAATTCGATTGGATAAGTTCAAACTTTGGGTGGCTTTTATATTTATTGGGACATTTAAAATTTATTTATATTTCAAGGGATATTCCAAATTTATTTATATTAAGAATGATATTTAACATTTATTCATATTTATAAGAATATTAAAAAAATATTTATATTAACCCTTCATTGACACACTGGGTCATTTTGGCCCGGACGAATTTTAATCGAAATGCTGACTTTACCAACGTTGACAATTTTCAATAATTTTTTACACCTATTTTATTTGATATTGTCCGAATTTCAATTCGGCAGGCATATCAAGAAGTGTTAAAAATCTATACCTGATTGTTTGAAATAAAAACCGGCCGAAGTGTTGTTCATGGCAGATGGATAAAGTATCATTCGGGTTAAATCGATCCCGTGTGACAAAATCGTGTCCAGAGATAAGTGTGTCAACGGAAGGTTAAGAAGTATATTTTAAAAATCTGCCAAAATAAAATTTCGTTTTTTTTTATAGGTAGATTTCATGGAAGGAAGGAAAATATTTTTATCTTATTATACCATACGGAAATAAAAGAAATTACTTTATTTTTAATACATTTTATCCCAAACTGATTGGAAGAACATACAAATATGATTTCAAATTAAGGTAATGTTCATTAGATAATTATTATATAATATATATATATATATTTTTTTAATCACATATATATAATTACATATTATTATATAGTTATTTATATACGTATTATATAATAAATACACTGTCGCTTAGAAGGTTGGATACACCAGTCGATATTTCCTGCCGCACTAAAAGTTACATAGCTTCGTCAAAAAAAAATATAACCAAATTTACCGAACGGCGTTTTGGAGGGAGCAAATTCAGCTTTGTTTTACTTTTTTGAAATATTTTTTATGATTTTTTCCCTCGATACGCACTTTTGTACGTGATATGGAATAAAATGTGTCATGTTCATCCATGATAAACTTGAACGGAGTAGCAGGAGCTCCATTTTCGTTTTTGAAAAAGTTTCGTACGAATTTTTTCGCAAAGTTATTTCATTTTTTTTTACTAAAAAAGACAAATTTTGGAAAATGCAATGTAACTCAAGAACTATAGGGTTTAAGAGGAGATGTCAAAGATGTAAAAATTTGCGTAAGTTCATACTGGATCACCTGGAATTTTTTCAAAATGTTCCTCTGAGATTTTTCGGGGAAAATATCGCAATGTTTCGTTTTGAATACGTTGACATTTTTAAAGATTTTGTTCAATTTTATTTCACAATGTTTCAAAAGCCCCTAGACGACCTGAAAAAAGGTGAAATTTTTTTTGCAAAAAAAATCTGCAAACATATCAACGTATTGAAAATTTTTAAACTTTTAAAACGTCCATAGTCGAGTCATTTTGACGGTGTTCAGATTTTCGGAGGTTTGGTCTTTCGTGTAAAATTCTTTCGGAGATTTGATCTTTCGAGGTAATATTCTTTTGCGTTTTGAGTTTTGAGCGTTCTGATCATTCAAAGTTCGCAATTTCATTTCGACCTCCCAAAATGTCATTGAAAGTTTGGTCAAATGAGTGAACGTTTGCAAACACCACTGAAGCGGCCATTTATTTTGTACCTTATATGAAAATAGAAATATTCGTACTTTTCAAATAAATAATACGTTTTATTAATAAATTAGGATAATCAGGTCATTTTGAGACACCCTACGGTAAAAAAAACTGGAGCTATGGTTGGAAAGTAGCAGGGGCATGGAAATTAACCGGAAAATAGAATCGCAACTGAAAATGCAACCGGCAAAGCAACTATGCAATACCGTAAAACGGGGTTAAATTGACAATAAGGGTAACTTTGACAATTTTTGGGGCTACTTTAACAGGTGGAGTGCCCGAGTGGAAATAATAACTCATCACCGCCTAGCCACAAGCTAGTAAAGTGATGTTTCGAATCGCCATTAGTGCCACTGACTACCCAGCCTTGTAACGCTTTGGTCCTCTAGTGACTGAACACGAAAAATTAGATGGTGACTAGATAGAAAGAAATATCCCACGGCTGTAATATATTTCTGACCTAGCCATGGCCTAGTTTTTTCAGCTAGCGACTGGGAACAAAAAATTAGGTGGCGATTAGATTAAAAAAAAATTGCGGCTATATATTTATATTTTCGTGATTTTTTGCCCATTATTTACATCATTGGACCCTTTTACGATATTCTTCGTCATTTATCAATTGAGGTTATGATATTTGCGCTGTAAATACACTAATGGTTCAATTTTAAATTATCTCAGACAAACGCTTACGCCGTAACGTGGTTTCGATTCCGGCACCACTGGGCGATGAATTATGACGTCCACTGAGCCAGTTCTACGTGTTTAATTTCTGAATTTTCTTATCGTCTACATATGTTTCACTTCACAATGTCAGATTATTGAAAAATGGGTGGCTTAACAAATGTAAATAACATTATCGGATCAATGACTCAATTGCGTTTGCATTGAGAGCAATAATCACATAGAATAACATAACCTTAAATTGTATTTGTCCGATCATTTATTCTGTTATTACTTTTTTTCTATTGTCGCTCAAATTTGTTGTTTAAGCTTATCATAACGTTGCTTAAGTTGATTTTGGTCTCAATGATGATTATAAAACTGATGAAGTGCCTATAATGGTACCCGAGGTACTTGATATTTTTATGTAGAATAATCAAAATGGCAATTTGATTGTAAATAATCGTTATTTTTCATTTAATTCCATATATTCTGTATAAAATATAATTTTTTTCAATCAAAATGATGTCAAAGTAACCCTTAATCTTTGACATAAGTTGTATTTCAATGCTTTATGAAAGAAATCCCACACTCCATACTTTGACACTTTTAAAAAAATATATAAATATATAAAATTGTGGGGGGGAGGGGGGCTTGACTTTCTTATACATTTGATAGCCAAAGGACACATTGTTATTTTGGAGCAAAAACGTTAGAACTCAGGATGTTAAAAAGAAGTTACCTACAAAAAGCTTCCAAAACCTGTTTACAGTAACCCCATTTGACAATACATTAGACAATGCCGGAAACTAGCAACTAGGGTGGTTATAAAAAAACAATGCAAAATAATTGATGGAAATGAAAAGGGGCTCTTATGCAAACACCCTTAAAAAGGGCATACAAGGAATAAAATACTACTACTATAAAATGGAAAAATACAACTACTATGAAATAAAATAATACTACTACTACAAAATACTACTACTACTGTATATTACGGTACATCTATTAACGAAATTTTTATTTATTATTTATATCAATTGAATTCCGATTAAAACAACATTAATCGTGCCGATTTTTTTCTTTTGTAATCAAAATTACACCGTCCTTCCCTCTTTGAAAAGTATATTGAATTTTCATTAAAATTCTAATCTTTCTGTTCGTAAAATCCTAAAAAATGTCTGTTTTAGACAAACGCCTAACAGTAAAGTCGTGCTGTATATTGGAATCGGAAAAAATTACGGGTGCTAAAACCAAGTTTGCCTAAAAATCGGGGTGTAGGGTTTTTTTTAGGGGATGGGGGTGGTTTAATGCCAAACTACAATCCCCACGAGGTCGGCGCCGGGAGACAAAATGTTCAGAAAAATCCGGGTTTTATTTTTGTCCATAGCGCCAAAGTCGTGGAAGTTCATTTTGGGGGTGAAAAAGTGGGGTGAAATTTTGAAAAATCAGTTTTCATTCGATAACTCTTTAGGACAAATTCATACAATTTTTATTCAAATGGAAACGTTGTAGCCCTTGAAAAGACGCGTCGATCGAGTATTCGATCAACCCTCTCCAATAATATCTTCACCCCCAAAAGAATTGTTGAGGAATTAAAAAAAACTTGTTTATTGAATAACCCAAAAACAATCGATTTTTCGAGGGTGGTTCAAATGTACGAAATGTAGAGAATAATTTTCTCTATATTTTCGTTCCTATGCACAACTGTTGAATTTTGCGTTGAACTTTGCTTCGAACCCCTCTCAGGGGTTGAAAATTCAAAATGAAATTCTGGGAAAACTATTGACCGAAACTAAAGAGATACGAGTTTGGCGCTGTGAACAGAAATGTAGCTGAGGGTTCAAGCTACAAATTCTTCCACGGCGGCGAATTCGTGCCGTCAATAGTTTTCCCAGAATTTCATTTTGAATGTTCAACCCCGAGAGGGGTTGGAAAATCAAAATTCAAGGGTGGTCCATAGTAGCGAAAATATGGAGAAAATTATTCTCTACATTTCGTACATTTGAACCATACTCAAAAAACCGATTGTTTTTGAGTTATTCAATAAACTATTTTTTTTTTTTGGTTTTTTAACCATTTTTCGGGGTGAAGATATTATCGGAGAGTGATGATCGAATACTCGATCGACGCGTCTTTTCAAGGGCTACAACGTTCCCATTTGAACAAAAAACGTACGATTTTCTTCTCAAGAGTTATTGAATTAAAACCGATTTTTCCAAATTTCACCCCACTTTTTCACCCTGAAAATGAACTTCCACGACTTCGGCGCTGTGGATAAAACTAAAGCCCGGATTTTTCTGAACATTGTGTCTCACGGCGCCGACCTCGTAGGGGTTGTAGTTTGGCATTAGTCCCCCCCCCCCCCCATCTCCTTCCATCCCCTAAAAAAGAACCCTGCACCCCGACAGCGACAGCACGACTGTACTATAAATTGTTTCAGGAGAATTGATTCTTTTCGAAATTTCAAAAAAATCCATTTAATTTCATAAATTATTTCGTTCGATCCTTCTCTCTCTCGCTCGGTTTTTTACGAGGTCTACCTTTCTCCTTTATCATGCCTCGAGTCTGTCGTGATCGAACGCGGACAGTACGAAGCTCGACTGCTATCTAAGAAATATTTCCGCTCCCTCCCCTCACGTGAGGCATTAAAAAAACATGGAATTCTTAAGACCCCGAGAGAGTGAGTGGGAGCAAGGGCGGTAGAGAGTCCCGTGTTTTCTCATGAATATTAATCGTCCAACGCAATTAGCTTTCTCGCGACGGGGGACCCTCGCAAAACTGCATTAACACTTTGCTTTCTTTTATCTTTATCACCCTTGCTATATTCCATCTCCCTTCCTTCCTCACGTTTCTTACATTCTCCATTTTTTTTCTCTTCTTTTCTATCTCGGTTCGTATATCTTTCCACTTGCCTGCTATTTACGCGACTCTGATTATCTCACCGGAGCAGTTCCCTGCTCTTTTATTCACGTCCCAGTGTGAAGCTTCCCCTTCGTCCCTCTCCCTTCCTCATTCTAACGACCCGTTATCAACGCTGATGACTGTATATACGAATTTAAAAAAATGCCAAGTGTAATTCTTGTTGCTAATGTCCCTTTGCTTGCCCTCGTGGGCTTCTCCGACCCCTCCCCCTTAAGGAGGTTGCAGCGGTCCAGTTGCGTCAAAGGACGGTTTATGCATTTTTTTTTTCGTCCCCAAACAAATGCACACGAGGTATAGATTTATCCGGTAAACTAATGTCTAATCAAACCGTAAAACGGGCACTTTGACATTCAGGGTAACTTTGACAGTTTTTGGGGCTACTTTGACAGTTGACTTTGACAGAGCGCCAAAATACGTTGCAAACGTGGGCGCAGCGAGCCCGCTTGACCTTGTGTGGCGAGCGGCGGGTGCGGGGAATAAACTTCAACAATATGTTATGCAAGTTTATTATAATGTTGCTCAAGTTGATTGTAATGTTGCTCAAGTTGATTTTGATCCCAATGACAATTATTATTGATCTCAATGACGCCCCAGGTACTTGATATTTTTATGTAAAATGTTCCCTTAAGGGAGGGCACCACTGTAACTGCACATTGTCGACCGCTTTCTTTCGATTTTTTAAAATAAAGGAATAAAATACATGGTCAAAAGAGCTTGAGGTTTTATAAAGAATGTATTGAAGTATCTATAAAAAAATATTATTTTTTAAAAGTATACAAAATGGCGGCGCACGAGTCACTATAGCACTACTGTTTTTTAGCCAACCCTCTCCGCGGCACACAGTAGGACTGTCGTAAATGTAGTCCTGGAACTAAGAGTGAAATATTTTCGTTAGTTATATTATTTTTAGCAGTGAAGTACGGGGGGAATTAAAAAATAATTCAAAGAAAAATAAAGACGAGTTTGAAGAAAACAGTTCGTTTTTTCGACTATAATTTTCATCTCGAAAGTGATATATTTTTTACAATTTTCGATTTATCGAAAAAAGCGCTCGTAGTTGACTGTTAAAGCAATCTACGAAGCTGCAGTTAAAATTTCAAGTCGATCGGACGAACATTTTTCGAGTTCTGCTGCCTTAACCCTTGTCAGTCACATCTCCTGATTGTGACGTAATAATCATTGGGGGTGTAATCAACGCCACTCACTTTGGGGAGTGATAAATAATGGAAAATTTTTAAAAAAACATGAAAAGAAAATCCTACAATGCATTTTTAACCTTTGTGTGTAAGACCATGCCGATTATTATCAAATCGTGTAATTTTTAATATTAAAAAAAAAATCGAAAAACTCAATATTTCTGGAAGGTATCACAGGTCGAAAAACGGCTGGGGTTGATCCAACCCCCGATGACTGTTAAGGGTTAATAACGATGACAATTTGGTTTTAACAAATCTTTGTTTTTCATTAATTCCATGTATAATGTATAAAATATTACATTTTTTATCAAAATGATTCCAAAGTAACCCTTAATGTTTGACATAAGTTGCATTCCAATGCCCTGTCAAAGAAGCCGCACACTCGGAGCTACTTTGACACTTAAAAAAATGTATATGTCAAATTGTAAGGGGGTGGTGGAGCTACCTACAGAAAGCTTCCAAAACCTGTTTAAAGAAGCCCCGTTTTATGGTATATAATCAAAGGGCAACATCATGCATTTTTATATTTTTATTACGTACCTAAATAAGACAAACTTTTGTTTTACTACCTACTTGAAGAAGTACAACATTATCGATGATTATTATGAAAAAACTGCGTCAGCGAATGTTTTATACAAGTCAGAATGAAATTTTGAGTCTCTTATCATTATGCCTATTTATATTTACGTCACGAGATTATTTATTATTGGCATTAATTTATATTGCGTGTTGCCGAAATACGGCAACTTCGCGGACATTGAGGCTGACAGCAATGCTCTCCATTCGCCAGCCAAGATTCGTAATGTTGCATCAAACCTTGATGGTTCAATATTGAATATATATGGTTTACGATGGGCAAGATGGGTTTTTTTTCGAAATGTTTAGAAAAGTTAAGTTTGCGTTAATCCGTTGTTAGAAATGGTTTATCTGGGTGCTAAATAGGCATAAAAATTACATCACCCGTAACGTGAACGTCTTGCCCATCTAACCACACATTAAATTACATACATTAAGGCCTTAGGCCACTCTAGAGGCCGAAAAAATATGCTTTTTGGGTTTTGAAAAAACTACAAAATAAATCACGATTATAAAAAAGGGTGTTTATCATACATATCAATGACTGTATCCAATAATTTTTTTGAAGCGATTAATTGCAAAATTGCGGCTGTGCAGCGTTTTTTCTCAAAGCTGCATTTTGTAAGTTGGCCGGAAACATAACTCAGACAATTTTCAACCGACTCACTTGAAACGTTGAATATATCTTGAAAAATACATTGTCTATGGAAGTATGTAGGATATTTTTTATATTGCATAGTTTTGTTATTAACAATTATCTGACTACCTTTTAGGCAAATTTTTGGAAAGTGAAGAATTTGCCTAACAAATCGTCAGATAATTGTTAATAACAAATGACCTATGCAATATAAAAAAACTCCTACGAACTTCCATAGACAATGCATTTTTCAAGATATATTCAACATTTCAAGTGAATCGGTTGAAAATTGTCTGAGTTATGTTTCCGGCAGACTTAAAAAATGCAGTTTAGAGATAAACGCTGCACAGACGCCATTTTGAAATTAATCGCTTCAAAAAAATTATTGTATACAGTCACTAATATGTATGATGAACACCCTTTTTTGCAATCTCGATTTATTATGTAGTTTTTCGGAAAAAAAAAATCCCCAAAAAGCCAATTTTTTCGGCCTCTAGAGTGGCCTGGAGCCTTAAACTGTTTTCCATCTCCGGTGTTTCGTGGTGAAAAAAATTCAAAAAGAATTCGCAAAGACTCAGTATAGTCTAGACAATGACATACATTTTTTTCAAATTTAATCTTGTATTCTGGTCAACGCTCTATCCCCCTTAATACTCGTACCCCACACCTGTCGGTTCACCATTTTCGGTTCCTCGAAGGCACAATCGCCCAGAGCCACTTCGTTTTCCCGCCGGCCACCCAATCACGTTTGCACGAGGGCACAGGGAAACTGTGGAAAACCTCTGCCGATAGAGGCGGACATGTTGTTGCGTTTCGCTTGCAGTGTCATCATCGGGAACTCTGTAAAAACTTGCGTCCCGTCCGGCAGTTAAGAAACAAAGCGAATGCGCGGTTCAGCGGTCACCCATCCAAGTAGTGGCCGAGCTTGAGACGCGAGTCTTAGGAAACTTCAAGTGTCGTCAGTCGCATTAATCGCTCGGGACAGAAAAATCGGCGATAATGCACTGGAATCGATCGCAGCTTCGGCGTCGAGCCATCTCACGGAGCTTTTATTGGCCACACGGCGGGGAAAGGGCGACGAAGGCGGCATGAGGCTCCTACCACGTATCTCATGACGGCTGCGAGACGGAGATAAAAAAAGTTTGATGCGTGAGAGCGTATAAATCGACCGGATGTAGCCATAAAAGGATCATGAGACAGGCGCAGTATCGATAAAAATCCAACACTACGTGCCCACGGGACACGTAACTCAACCCCGGCATGATAATAATGTTAAGAGATAATAGACATTTGCGACGTACCGCCCGATATGCACGTGCCGAGGAATTTTATAAATATTAATTTATTTAATTGAAAAATATTTATTTAATTGAAAAACATTAATTTAATCGGAATTTCCGGTGCCCGAGTGAGTCGTGCTAAACTCATGAAATTATTGATACTTAAAGTATATATATATTCAAGCATATGTGAAAAAACATCAAGTAGAAATATTGAAAATTCACCAAGTTAGAAACGATTTAGTGAGAGCAAGTAGAGCAATAATGTACGTATACTAAAATATTCAATCGCCTTTCTTCTCGACCTAGCCAGAATCCTAATTTCAGCTATATTTCTCCGATTTCTAATTTTAAAACGAAAATTTCCGTAATTGCAGTACCTATCATTACGTGTGGCCGTTTTTTTTTATGTTTTCAAACTTAGTATTTTTAAACCCCCGAAAATGAGTGAAAAATTCGAAAATATTAAGCTTTTTTAATAACCACCATTTGGTGAATTTTTTTGTATGTTTTTAAACTTCGTATTCTTAAGCCCCCGAAAATGAGTAAAAAATTCGCGAATATTACGCTTTTTTAACAACCGCCATTCCGTGATTTTTTTTTTCTCGAAAAAACAGCTACGTACAACGAGACCTCTATTTATATAAATTATAAAACTTTTTTATTTTTTAGACAAACTATTACCAAGACCACATTTTTCATACAGAGGCTCAAAAACGTTGTTCATTTTTTATTTTCTCAAATAAAAATTTACATGAAATGAGTTCAATGTATACTCAATAAAATGCCTTTTTTGCTAAATCCCAAATGAATAATTTAGCAGACAAAAAAAGGAGAAAACGACTTTTTTTCGGTCCGTCACATTGGTCTCCGCCCTTGAATATTAAATAGCTTGGGATTTTTTAAAAACTGCACGTAGAAAATAATCTCTCGGATCAACGAAATTGTTCATTGACAGATAGCCAACGAAATATTCAGTCGAGGCCTTTGAATATTTGATTATTCCGAGTATTCGTTAATACGACGAAATAAATAATTTCTAAAATACCCTGATATTGAATTTTTCACATAAATATTGGGTTGGTACAAAAATCTTGCAACACACAACACGAGTAAAAAAGAAAAATATTTTATTTTAACAATAAACGATTATTCAGTAATGTAGGCTCCCTCCGCATCTACAACTCTTGCCCAACGCTCTGGTAGACTTTGCACGCCCGCAGACCAGAATTCTTTTGATCGTGAATTAAGAAAGTCGTCCAATGTATTTTTGAGATCTGACTGATCATCAAATTTTTTATCCCGTAAATAGTTCTTCAAAGCTCGAAACAGGTGATAGTCGGTAGGTGCTAAGTCTGGTGAATACGGTGGGTGTGGTAGAACTTCCCATCCTAGCTGCGAAATAGTTTCTTGTGTCATCTTAGCGACGTTGGGTCGAGCATTGTCATGGAGAAGCCAAACGTGAAGACGTTTACGCCTTTTCTGTTTCATAATTTTAGCCACCTTTTGCAGTTCTGCAGAATAAATCTCTGCCTATATTGTGGTGTTGTTTGGCAGAAATTCGTAATAGAGCATGCCCTCAGAATCCCACCAACAACAGAGTAAAACTTTCTTCATTTCACGGGGTTGTTTAGGGGTCGGTTCTGGTTTTTCCCCTTTCGATAGCCACTGACGTTTGCGCGTGTGATTAACATACAACACCCAGCTTTCATCCTCAGTGACTATTTCTTGAAGAAAATCCTTTCTTTGCGGACGATGCAGGAGTGAAAGACAGATGGACATGCGTGTTGCTTTGTTTGATTCGCTGAGATTGTGTGGTATCCAAGACGAATCAACTTTCCTATATCCCATCTCTTGTAAATGTCGAAGGATAGTAGGATGACTGCAGTTGAATTTGTTGGCTAATTCTCGTGACGACATATTAGGCTTTGCCTTTATAAGTGCTCGCAGCTCTTCATCGTCCACAATCGATTCCCTGCCGGACCTAGGTTTTTCTTCAAAAGATGTATCGCCAGAATGAAAACGCTGATACCATCGGGAGACCGTTGAATAATTAACTACATTAGCCTTGAACGCACTGCACATATTACGGGCTGCAGCTCTTACAGAATGCCCTTGCAAGAATTCGCAATATGCGATTGCTCGAAGTGCACGTTGATCCATCTTTGCTCATATTGACTCCGCGGAACATCTGACTCGCTTATATATCCTGCGGCATGGAAGGTTCTAGACCATTCTTGTATTTCCTATCCTCGAATGTTCTCGAACTTCATTATTAGGAAAAATATTTTAATTGAAAAAAAAGTTGCAAGATTTTTGTACCAACCCAATAATTCGTCGTTATCCCCCAATGACGGATGTAGTCGATCAAGGTAGTTATCATTTTCAATGTACAACTAATGCGTAGAGGCACGCGTGCTCGAGCAACGCTTCCGTCCGTTTGGGCCAAACAAACGAATCCAAAGACGACCGATTCAGCGGGATTTCTCACGTGCGACGCGTCACGACCGCGCTTTCGTTCAGTTTCACTCGCGTACCTCGCATTTGAACGCGCACGGGAACAAAAAGTGTAACGTGTTCCGAAGATTTCGTGGAATAAAATGACATCGGAAAGAGTATCGGGGCTAGCGAACGTTTCAACGAGAATAGTGCAATTAGTGGCGGCGATTGGTCCGCGAGCACAGAACTGGCTCCGTACCCAACATCTAGTCCAGTAAAAAAAGCCAAAATCCAGCACTTGTAAGCGAAGAATATGCTTTTTTTTGACTGAAGGTGGATGATTGCATACTGAAAGTAACGCCAATAAAATGTGGCCCCTTAACTCCCCCCAACCCTAAGAAATAGGGGTTGGAAACTTAAAAATCACAGTATCTCGATAATTAATCGCCCGATGAAAAAGTATTTCAAACAAAAGTTGTTTGGAATAATAAAATACGTATAAAGTTATCCGACGTCCAATCCTCTATCTTTGAAAATAGCGACACAAAAGCACGAGAGCCTATTCTGCCGCTATTTTAAAAGATAGGGGGTTGGACGACAGATAATATTATACGAATTTTATTATTACGAAGAACTTTTGTTCGAAATCTTTTTTGATCGGGCTATTAATTATCGAGATATTGCGATTCATAAGTTTTCTGAGAAAACTGAGACAAAATTTTGTTCCCCTACACTGAGAAAAAAAATTATTGATCCAATATCATTGGTGTTATTGAATGAAATTCCATTGATTCAATTGTAAAATTGTTGGTGTAAATAATCGGACTTTAATAACATGATAAAATTAAGTTTTTTTTCATTAAAAATATATATTGTTAGCCAAGAACAATATATTATTGAAACTATCTAAACAATTATCGCGAACAAATTATATAGTTTTGAATGAATTTTGTGCAACGAACAAAAAAGGCGTTTCAATTCATAACATCAATATCGTTGATTCGAGTACACAAGAAAAATTAAAATTCGCTCGTTTGATTTAGAAAAAATTTCTATCGAGTAAATTTGTTATATTATTTTTTCACCATATCGGATATTGATTTTCAAGTACATTACTCGTTAAAATATTAATATTTTATTTTGATCGAAAAATATTAAGCAAATGTCTGAATTGGTTAAAAAATTATGCGAAAATAAAATTTGTTTCTTGCGCATTTGGTTGAAAAAATTCACCCAAATCGTGGCCGAGCGCCACCGAAATTATAAGTGTGAGGAAACTCGTAGTTCTCGGAGTAACCGCTAGAAGCCGCACGCGCGCTCGTTTCTCCTAAGCGTAGCGCGAATCGAAAATGTACTTAAGTGCCTGAGAAACTCTAAAGAGTATCACTTCTTGGCCTGTGGCTAAGATCAAAATGTACTACCTGTTCTTATCAGTTGAATATCTGGTATTCTCTCCATGGATATTCCATTGGATATCTGATATTCTCTCCACTATTATCGTGGATGATCATTCTAATGCTCACTTTTTATTTAAGATTTAAAACAAATTTAAAAAACTTACGTCTCAAGGCATATTCGTTTCGATGTAGTGAAGAAATAATTCACTCTATTGATTATATTTTTGTACGAAATAAAAAAAATGTTGTAGCAACCGCTTAATTATTTCATCCATACATCTACGGATTGTATATAGAATGATTTCAATCAAACATAATTTTATTTGAAAGATAATGTAGATATTCAGAGAACAGAAGAGATTTTCAAATAAAATAATATGTTATTTGAATCAAACAATATATTTTTTTGATTCAAATAGTTTTTTTTCTTAGTGTATTTCCGAAGGTTGGGGCGAGTTGAGGGGCAACATTTTATTGGGGTTACTTTCAATATGCAGCCATCTTCAATATGCAGCCACCTTCAGTAAAAAATTTATATTCTACGCTGAAAAGTGCTTGGTTTTTGTCTCTTTTAATGCGCGGTAAACGCTCTGAATTAGGCACCGCTGATGCGTCAGCTGTGCCACGAATCATTGCGCCAGGACGCGGTAGTCCCTCGGCGCCAACACACACGGAGATCCCTGAAATTCTTGTGTGAGAATTCGATCGTTCGCTTATTTATATAGCTGATCGTCAAATTGCGGCGATCAATTTGCTACGCGCAAATACAACTTACAGACTATATTGACACGGCAAATTTTTCGAGCGGTCACTCACCCCGAGTCAAACTTGCTACTGTTCCAATATTGCCTGGATTGTAAAGCGGGAAATCAAGCCATCTCGTGCACGTGTGAAATGGTTATTTGTCACGTTACTACTCCATTTAAACTGAAATAGGAGCACTCGGGAATTTTACATACCGTTAAGCTCACCCGACCAGCGAGCTTCGAAAATTTGTTTGAAAACATCGCCGTGATGATTTTTACACAAATTACACCGTTTGAAGGGGTGTCTTATTTTACTTTCGACAGCAATTCGTTTTTCTAATAATTCAAATTTGCGTAGAAATAATAATATCGTTATTTTGAAAGAGCTTTTTTGCAGCTTTTTGCAGTCAAAGCTCAGCTTTGACAATCTACAGACGGATTTAAGGCGCGACAGCAACGTGACGGGTAAAAAAAAACGATTACTTCGCATTTTCTTGAAGAATACATATTCAAGAATATGTGAAAAACATTTCAAGCTAAAATATTGAAAATTGACCAAGTAACAAACGATTTCGTGACAGCAGGTAGTGCAATGATTTACGTATACTAAAACTTTAATAGTTTTATAGCAATACATTTAAAATGTTGTATATATAATTGTATATTAGGTGTAGTAAAAAGAAATGCATTATTTTTGCATGAAATTGAAGGCAAAAATAATGGATTTATTTTTAATACACCTAATATATTATTTTATATATAATAAATTAAAAAAAATTAATAGCAATAGCTATGATTGTACCAAGCCGTTTTGTTTATTCATTATTTTTAAGCCCCCGAATGTAAGTATAAATTTCACCAAAATTAATTTTTTTTAAACTCGCCATTTTCTCAATTTTGATCCTTTCAAAAAACAGCTACGTTCACTAAGAACTCCATTCATAAAGATCATAAAACTTTTGTATTCTTATTTTTCCGACCAACCATTGTCAAGTCATCGATCCGGCCGTTGGACCACATTTTTTATAAAGAGGCTTTATTATACCTCAATAAGGTTGGTAATTTTTAATATTTTTCAAATAAAAATTTACACGAAATACGTTCAATGTATGCTTAATAACATACCTCTTTTCAAAACCCCAAATAAATAATTTACTAAACAAAAAAATCGACAAAAACGAGCTTTTTTCGGCCCGTCGCAGTGGTGTCCTCCCTTGATGTATAACACTGACAAGAAACATCACTTGAGTGTCCACCGTCGATTATGAAACTCATATATGTGATAATGCATTGAAAACTATTAGACACGTATTTTTTTTATCTGCGGAAAAACGATTTTAAGGAGAGAAACCACCCCTCGAAGAACGGCGTGTCAAGGGGTGGTTTTGCAGTTTCACCCACCGATCTGAATGAAACGAAAACCAAAATTCTTCTCATGGAAAGTGATGAAAAATCCACTATACAATAATTGAAAAAAAAATCAATTAAGGGGTGACATACCTTTCTTTGAGGGGTCGTTTTCACCAACAAAAACGTTTTTCCGCAGATTAAAAAAATACGTGTCTAATAGTTTCCAATGCTTCATCACATATATGAGTTTCAACTAAATCGAAGGCGGATACTTCAGTGATGTTCCTTGTTAGTCGATAATTCATACAAACTTAAACGTGAAGCACGACTTTTGCGTGTAAATCAAATGAGAAACAAAAATTCCCAAGTACTACTTACAAGGAACATCACTTTGGTGTCCTCCTCCGATTTTTTTGAAACTTTTTTATGTCGAAGTATCAAAAATTAACAGACACGTATTTTTTTTTATCGGTGGAAAAACGGTTTTAAGGGGCGAAACGCACCCTCAAAAATGGGGATGTTTTTCGTTTTTCGTCGATAACGTTTTAACGGTACGAGATATTTAAAAAATTCAAATTGCAACAATGTTTATTTTTTTGCGTACTATACATCGGAGATGAGAACGATAACGCTATCGACCAAAAACGAAATACACCCCTATTCTCGAGGGTGCGTTTCACCCCTTAAAATCGTTCGTTCGCCGATTCAAAAAAATACGTGTCTCTTAGTTTCTAATACTCTTCCACATAAAATAGTTTTAACAAAATGGAAAGACGACATCAAAGTGATGTTCCTTGTTAAGGGCGGGGTAAAGTATTAAAATTTGTTTTTTCATTTTTTTCATTTTTTAAATGAATGCATAATATATCAAGAATATTGTGTTAAAATTTCAAGTCGATCGGAGTAAAATTGACCAAGTTATGAGTATTTGAGCGTCTATTGCTCCATGCCGTTCTCTTCTCTTCTGCGTTTTTCAAACCGTTTTTCTGAGACTTGTCATATTTGAAGTCCGTGTGCACGATAACTCAAAATCTACTGGACCAATCGCTTTGAATTTTTGCACAGTACTTCTTCACATAATTCACCAGGTATTGTCGAGAGCTTTTTTGTTTTTTTTTAATAATTACTAATTTTTCAATAACAAATTAGCCGATTTTTTTTAGCGAAAATCGGCTTTTTGGCTCCCAAGTGCTACGAAAAATCGAAAAATCGAAAGAAAAAAAAATCCTCCCGTCATTACCTCGAGAAACATCTCCTTTAACAAATGCATTTTGTTTTTTTCGTTTCAAATGATTCTGTTGCGAGTTATGGTGCACACCGCAAACCAACTTTTCTTCGAGGCGCCTCCGGGGTTTAATTTTCACTCGCTCAATTTTGAATATTTTGCAATGCAAATTTAGGAGAATGTTGTTCAAATGTTACTTTATTATATGTAAATTTTTCAATAAACGAGCACTATTCGTTACGCCAAAAAAAAATCTTAAAAACATGCCTTTTTTCGCCGAATTAACTTTACCCTTGCCTAATCGTTAAACTCGACTTAGCACGATCAAATTTCGCATATGAGATTGAGGTTTGCCGCGATTGAATGCTATGGAAATAAATACTCCTGAATAACTTCAATTTCCTTTAACAGATTTCGCGTGCGCAAATTCTTCAACCCCTATCAATATTCCTACTTAGAGTTGTACGATGAAAATCTGCCAAAAATACATTGCCCGGTAACAAAAATAAGAAACAAGATACAAAATACACTTTCGTTGCATTCCAACGATGCCAACTTCAACACCATTTTCCCACAAACTTTTTCATCAAGCCTAACAACATTATTCAAACCACAAAGAGTTTGAATTTATTTTTCGCCACCCCCTAAAACACGTATAAATACAGTCAAAATAATGTTTATCCACGAGCAACGTACCTTGAACCCCGCACGTTTCAATCACCAGTAGTAAGCCTGGTAGCAAGTGAAACAGCATTTTTCCACACCGGAACACTTCACTCACGACGTGTCGCCTTTTTTTTAGTTTCCCTTTTTTTCCAGCCCTCAATTTTCGGACTTGCTTCCCCGTAACTCCCGTCCACGTTTAACACGGTCCACTCGCGATTCACTTGCGACGATTTTTACGTCCACATTGCAGCCCCAATCTCGTTCCAGATCCAGCAAACAACTCTGGAGCGTTTTTCCAGATGGTAGCTTTTTAAAATTAATGATACTCTCTCTCTCTGATTAATGATATATTTTTTCGTGCAAGCTTCACGGAGAGAGAGAGAGAGAGAGAGAGAGAGAGAGAGAGAGAGAGAGAGAGAGAGAGGGAGAAATGCGTTTCTTCGAGAACCGCGAGTATATCGAGACGCGAATCGACGAAGCGCGAAACGATCAAAAGTCACCCCTGCTGTACGAGCAGCCCCCTTGGGCTAAGGCCGACACGATGTCAAGCTGGAAAAGTATTTATTCGTTGCTCGGTTGCCACGGTGTTGAGAAAAACGAGGAAAATAAGAATGGGGATAAATATATGTGTGTATCGTTGCCCGGTCTCGAGGACGCCAGTGGTGAGCTTATTTCTCCCTCTCTGACCCCTTTGCCTCCCTCATATATCTATATATATATACATATATATGTATATATGCATACGTAGCACTATCACTGCGGCTTTCCCAGACGATTTGATTAGAAGCGACGAGATCCACCCAATTCTCACTTTTTCTTTTTTACATTCTTCCCTATCCCGTATTTCTATCAATTTATTTAATTCCTCCTTTTCCTTTTTGTTTTCTTTTTTTTCACCTTTTTCCCTGCTTTTTGCCAATTTATTTTAGAGGCAGCACACTCACTTTTATTATTATTATTATTATTATTCGGAGAATTGCGATAAATTTTTTTACATCGAGCGAGCTTCCGGCAGTTCAAACCACCCCTCGAGGGCTGCAATATTTTTCACCCCGCTGCAACGATTTTTCTCGCGTTGCGTTTTTCGAAAATTTATCTTGACGCGTACATTTTTTTATCCATTGGCATCGAGGAATCGAACTTTTTTTCCTCGCGAGAGAAAAACGAGGGAGAGATAAAAGAATTGGCGATTCTGCAAAATTGCAAATCAATTCCGACTCTCCGAGCGCGAGTGTCCGGCCGGCATCCGCAAAATTTTTCCGCTTCTTCGCGCCTTATTCTTGTTTGCCGATGAGGTACGAGGGGAGCCTTTGAACGAGACGAGAGTTGCGGTATCCGATGGTTCCGCGATTTTATCGACACTTGGCACGACCGGGCGAGTGTTCCTGCACCGCATCGTTGATACCTTTCGCCTCTTCGTCTTTTCTCCCTTTTGCTCCTTGTTTATCGACACTTTGACGTTGCACGCCGTGCGCTACTTTTGCCCCAACGAGCGAGCAATCGAAGGGCTTTAAAAAAATGAGGAAACGAATAAAAAAAGGCAGCGGGACGGGAAAAAAAAATTCACGGAAAGTTGGCGCGTTTGTCGGGACGCATCGCGTGATGTGGACTTGGTGATTTTTTTATTTTTATCGTTTTTGCGCAAACGGAGAAACGACAAATGCGCGATCCTCTCATCGAGATGACACGCGAAAAAAAAAAACAAAAACGAGAATAAAAAATGAATTAAAAAATGGTCAATTATTTCAAAGATTCTTAATTAAAAATCCTTAATTGAAAAATTATCCTTCGAGGATAGGCAAGTCCTGGGCAATCTTCGCGAACTTTACGATCGCTCCAAGTTCACTCTCCAATCGTATCCGACCAAAGGCACTCGGAGAACGTGACCATCGAATTCGTCACACTCCGAATTTCATATCCGCGGCGCGGAACACGACGATTTATATATATATTTAGATTTATATATATATTTTTTTTTAGATTTATATATATATATTTTTTTTAGATACACACGATGATTTATATATTTATATATATATATATATATTTTTTTCAAAACGACCAGAGGATCAGAAATCAAAATTTTCGAAGCGACACCACGCAATCACCAGAATACGAGCTCCTATTTTTTTTTTATTCTGTTTTCGAAATACCGCACACGCAGCGAGAGACAACACGCGGCGGTCGCGTATCTGTCCGAGACGGACGTAGTACGTGTCGCGACGGGGCGCGAAATGATTCTGCGGCCTCTTGTTTTTGGAATGTCGCATGCGCACACGTTGTCTTGCGCCGCGAGAGAATTTATCCCGGCGGAACTGGCGCATATCCCGCGCCGCTCCGCGCGACGATCTTCCAAAGTCGTTGTCGGCAACGACGACGGGGTCGGGGCAAGATCCGGGAAATGGGGGTTGCTCGGTGCCGCCGCGGGGGTGGCTTTCACGCTCCTGTGTGCCGAGCCTATTTCTACTTACGTAAATATCTATATATATATATGATTTTTTTCAAAACCTGATTCCATTGATTCTAAAAGACAACCTGAATTTTCTACACTTTTCGCAAGAACCTTTGGTGAAAATTAAAAAATTTCTCCGAAAAAAACGCCCCGATTTAAAAATCTGTAAAGATTCTCAAAAATGCGTGATTATATGTGAACACTTGCAAGCTATCACCCGCAGCGGAAGTGCGATTTCTTCTGAGCTTTCTGAACAATTAACGTTAAGAAATTTCGAAAATTGAAGAACCGTTTACTTCGGGCGGAGACTTTAATATTTTGATACCCACGATGAATTTTTTTGACCATTTTTGAATAACCAAATCACAATCATGGACCTTGAACAGTTAGCAGTCAATTTTTCGGATTTTCTTAACGTCAATCGCTCAGAAAGTACGGTAAAAATCATACTTCCATTGCGGGTGATAGCTTGAAAATTTATACATATAATCACGCATTTTTTAAATTTTTTTCAGATTTTTAAATGGGGGCGTTTTTTTGGAGAATTTTTTTTTACTAAGTTGTTTCGAAAAATGTAAAAAAAATCAGGGTGTCTTTTAGAGTCAATGAAATCAGATTAAAAAAATTAATCGAATTGGCGCGGGTCAGGGAAAAAGTCCACCGGATTCACGTGGAATATCTCATATGAGGTATTCCACGTAACTTCAGCCAGTGAAAAAAAAAATCCACAAATAATTTTGAAAAATCGCGTTACTTTATTGAAAAATATTCACCGAGTGTCGAAATCTTTTAAAAAATTCTGACGTTTTTTCTCGTTGATCACCATTTTTTACCATTTTTCCATTCAAATGGCTGTATCTTTGGCAGAATTTGACGTAATTACATTCGTGAAAAACGAAAATGTAGACAATTTAGATTTTATCGAGCAAGTTGAACGTCCGTTTCAGGGCAAAATATGCAAAAAATATGTTTTTCCCAAGGGAAGACACACATTATATTTTTTTAAATTTCCCCGAATTGTGGATACGAAAAACAGATTTTTGGTGTTTTTTATATTATGGGATTCCTAAACACCGTGAAGTAACAGCTATTTTAATTAAAATTTTTTTTTTTATTAATGTTCGATTTAAGAGTGTGGAGCACTCCAAGCCTCCAATACACATGACATATATGTCATATGTATTTCAAAAACCTGGTAAACATACAGCAAGTGCTCCACACTCTGCAAACGGATATTAATTTAAAAAAAAATATAAATAGCTGTTACTTCACGGTGTTTAGCAATCCCATAATATAAAAAATACCAAATATCCGTTTTTCCTATTCACAATTCGGGGAAATTCTTAAAAATAAAATAACGAGTGTCTTTCCTTGAGAAAAAAAAATATTTTTGCATATTTTGCCCTGAAACGGACGTTCGACTTGCTCAATAAAATATAAATTAATTTTTTCTGGCAGGCTAAAAAAGACGCACATTTTCGTTTTTTACGAATGTAAATACGTCACATCCTGCTAAAGATACAGCCATTTGAATGGAAAAATATTAAAAAATAGTAATCAACGAGAAAAAACGTCAGAAATTTTTTTAAAATGTCGACACTCTGTGAATATTTTTCAATAAAGTGATTCGATTTTTCAAAATTGTTTGTGGACTTTTTTCTAGCTGAAGTAACGTGGAATGCCTCATATATAGGGCGTCTCTAAATGACCTGACATTTTGATTTATTAATAAAACGTATTATATATTTGAAAAGTACGGATATTTTTGTTTTAATATAACGCGCAAGCGTGGAGGTTATGTGTGGAACACAATATCCGATAAACAACCGCCTCGTCCTTGTTTGCAAACGTTTGCACTTTTTTGACGAAATTTTCAATAACATTTCGGCATTATTGCAGATTAATTTCGTCAATGGTGGGTCTAATTGTTACCTTGAGCTCCGGAATGGTCTGTGCACTGAGAAAAAAAACCAATTGAATAAAAAAAAAATACATCGGTTGACCCGAATAAATGTCTGAACACGGAGTGCTACCGATATATGAGATTATTACAATACTATAAAATATTGGATAATTCGATTGATTTTAATCATATATTATTTTATTTGAAAATCTCTTCTGTTCTTTCAATATCTCCACTATCCTTGAAATAAAATGATAATCTATTGAAATCATTCTATATACAATCTGTAGATGTATGGATGGAATAATTAAGCGATTGCTACAACATTTTTTATTTCGTACAAAAATATAATCAACAGAATGAATTATTTATTTACTACATCGAAACGAATATGCCATTACACGTAACATTTTCGTACTCCGTGCAATATCAAAAGTAGTTGCATGAGATAGAGACAAGTGTACATCATGATTGAAAAATTAACAATATCAATTCGAAATAATGGTATTTTTTGTTGCCACAAAAACGCATCTGGAACAACGCATTTAGTCCCTATTAGGAAAAAATATAATATTCGATTAAATAAATGTTTGTTGCAATGAAAATAATAAATTTGTTAATTCGAGGTGTCATGTTTTTAATATGATTCTATGTGCAATTGCAAACATTTCTTGATTATTGGTTCAAATAAACTCACGACTTAAACACTCACGACTTAAATTGCTGAAAATATTTTAAAGAAGTTCGCATGCAGTTCTTTGGAATAGGATAGGATTGACACAATAAAATGTTTGATCGAATTTGTTTTATTTAAAAATGAAAAGTTTTTCAATTTTTTTTAAATCTTAAATAAAAAGTGTGCATTAGAACGATCATGAGATATTCAACTGATACGAACAGATACGACACTTTGATCTTAGCCACAGGCCGAGCCGCGATACTATGTAGAGTTTCTCTGGTATATTTTCGGTTTGCGCTACGCTTACGAGAGACGAGCGCGCGTGCGGCTTCTACCGGTTACTCCGAAAACTACGGGTTTCCTCGCACCTATAATTTCGGTGGCGCTCGGCCATTATACAGGGCCCTCTTATCTCTGCCACCCGAAATAACCCGGTAAGACATGTAGAGGTTGCCATGAGTTGCCCAATGTTCCGATCAGGCCAATATTGGGACCATCGTATAAGCCAACAAAAGAGAAATAATATTGGCCCATTACTGTTCCGCTCTAAACTGAAAACTGGCACAATATCGGCCCATCCCTGAAGCCTGTCCTGGCCCATCTTTGAAAACTAATAAACAGCCGTGATAGTTAAACTAAATTCGCCAATTTAAAAACTGGGGATACTAAAATACTGACAATTCCATTGGCCCAATATTGTTCCGTTATAAATTGAAAACCGGCACAATGTCGGCCCATCGTTTAAAACCAATAAATAGCCATGATGGTTGAACTATATTTGCCAATTTAAAAACTGGTCATGCTAAAATACAAGCAATTACATTGGCCCATTATTGTCCCGTTATAAATTGAGAACCGGCACAATATCGGCCCATTGCTAAAGATTATCCTGGCCCATCTTTCAAAACCAATAAACAGCAGTGATAGTTAAACTAAATTTGCCAATCCTAAAGCTGGCAATCCCAAAATACTGGCTATTACATTGGCTCATTATTGTCTCGTTCTAAATTGAAAACCGACACAATATCGGCCCATAGTTAAAATCTATCATGGCCCATCTTTTAAATTCATTAAACAGTCATGATAGATAAACAATATTTGCCAATTTTTAAACCGGTGATGCTGAAGTACTGATAATTACAATGGCCCATTGTTGTTCCGTTATAAATTGAGAACTGGCACAATTTCAGCCCATTACTAAAACCTATCCGGGCCTATCTTTTAAAACCAATAAACAGCCGTGATAGTTAATCGAAATTTGCCAATTTTAAAACTGGCAATGCCAAAATACTGGAAATTATATTTAATTCATCTAAGCCCTTTATTGGCTAAGTGGGTCAGACCTGCTTTTATGTTATTTAAGCCTTGGGTTATTCATTATCTGTATATTGTGCCAGAATAGGCAAATAACTGGCACGTCATATATCAATCGTCTATATTTTGTAGTTCAGTTTTTGTAATCAAGTGTTGGCCTATTATTGGCATTTGTAAATAACCAACATAAGTAAGTCAAATATGCCAATTTTGAAACCTGTCATCTACGCAAATCACAATTTATTTCAAGGTTATTCCATGAAATATGTATCCCTAAGGACGATCTCGGGCCAATCTTGGCCCGATATAGGTTGAATATTTATCAGGCACCCAAACAAACGCAAACAAACTCACGGCCGAATATTCTAGATAGACTAACTTCTAGATAGATTAACTGTGAAGGCCCATCATAGAGCCAGTGGTCAATTTCTACATAGGCCCTTTAAGAGAGCCCACATAGGGCCAAGTGCAATCACCAACATTGGCGCTACAATGAATTAAATCATTGGCCCAATAATTGTTGGCTCTGTTGGCTGATATCGGGCCGTTCTTATCATTTCTACAAAGGCATTTCATTGGTAAATACTCACGGCCCAATATTCTAGAAAGGCTAACCGTGAAGGCCCGTCCCAGGCCCAACGGTCAATCTCTACATGGGAATAATCGACGTCACAAAAAAAAAATGTTCCAGACAAAACGTTCCATCAAAAGCGACCGACTTATTTTATTTCGCTGGAGGCGCTGACGCACAGTGAAGGTCACCTCCACTTTTTCAAATGGAATGGTACATGTTTTTTCGACCATCTTGTGGCACACCTCAAGGAACATAAAAAACATTAGGGGGTCAAAGTCGTTCAAGGTCAATCAAGGTCACCCATTAAAATGAAATACAAATCTCAATAGCAAATATTTGGTAGTGATCCGAGATATGTAGATTTGTATCATCGATGCTGACCTTGAATTCAATGTAAACGAGAATATTCTTTTTATTTATACCTTAAGATTTATTCAACGATTTATTCGAGAGCGTGTTATAATAGCAAAAACAATTTTAAAATTGAAAAAGTCAAAAATCGGAATCACAAAATGCACAAAAAACATTGTTCATCAATGCCTTGGACAACACTATCCACTCAAAAAACATCACGGTACGATGCCAAGAAATAAACTGAACAAAGAATTCTCATGTGCGAATTGTGAAATTGAAGTGAAATTGAAGTTAATGAAAGAAAAATAATAAGGACGAGATTTTTATTTTTTTAAATAAACAACGGAAATGATAAAGTAACGAGGCGAAAATTGCCACGAGTAAATGGGAGAGTATTTTAGAGGATGCAAAAGAACGTTCTACGCCGAAATTGAAGTAAAATTACAAGAGTGAAGTAGGTACGGAACTTGAGGGAAAATAGAAAAGAACAGCGTGAGAAAGTGAGTAAGAGAGGGATGAAGGGTGGATAGTCGTTTTATGTGTTACACGGCTGTTTTTGGTCAAGCCCTGGTGTTACATAGCAAGATGATTCTCGTATATCCCCTGGTGACCTAGTCCTTGCTTTATCGCATAAGCCAGGGTTGAAAAGCCCGACGACGTCGACATGATATGAGGGAGAAAAAGAGTGAGAGGGAGAGAGAGAGAGCAAGCGAGCGAGACGGCGAGGACGAAAAAGAGAGGCAGAGAGAAATGGGAGGGGAAGAGGTCGTTTTCTTCTATGATACCACTTCCAAAAAAATATAACTTGCCGCGAAAAACACGAATGCATTTACACCAATGCACTCACTACTGGCTCAATGTCTCATTCAAAATCCGGCACCATTTTCCTGCATTTCCTCTGCATCCTCTGCATTTTCCTGCCCTCGTTGTAAAGAGAGCAGCAATTTGCACTATTTTGCCTTGTCACAAAATAACACGCGAAAACCGAAATGCAATCGTGTACTCTTTTCGACACAATGAGAAAATTGCGAAAAAAAAATGGTGAAAATTGTTTTACCTATCGAGTAGAGAATTGTAAATACCGGAAAAATAACACTTGCATTATGAGTAATTAAGTACTTTAATAACGGGTGAATTAAATATAATCATAAGTCATAGGAGGATTGAACAAATGATAAGTCATATTTGCACTGCTGCTTTTAGAGGACACCACTGTGACGAGCTGAAAAAAGTCCGTATTTTTTTCTACTAAGATTATTTATTTGGAATTTTGAAAAAAGTTATTTTATTAAGCATAGATTCAACTTATTTCGACTAAATTTTAGCATTGGAAATGCGTTTCAAATTGTGTATGTTTGTTAGGGTAGGCTGGGTATAGGGGTCTCAGTTAGCTGGATGTCACACGACACTAACGCTACCCCCACTCCACTGCCACCGTGTCGTAGTAGAGTGGGGGAGATGCGACATGCTGAATGCCTGTGACTGGTTGAAAAATGCCCTCTCCCCACCCCATTCTAATCTTGTTATTCATTTAAAAATTACATTACAACTAATATTACAAATGTATTACAAAAATTATATAACAATTATTATGTAAACAAACCTAAACGAACAAACAAACGAAGCCAAACAAACTCAAAACAAACCCAAACAAACCAAATTATATACCTTAATGTATCAATATTTTTTATAAATAATAAAAGCCAATTCATATTATTTACATGTACCTTTTTTTATTACCCGAAAAGTCTGTTTACATTTTCCATTTCATGAAATAGTTGCACTTTGTGTAATATCTGTAGATTTTTATATTGAAAGAAATAAAAATTAACAACTTTATTGAGGTGTAGTGGAATTGATCTCGGTAAACTTGACAATGGTAGGTCTGAAAGATTAAAAAAAAAGTTTTATACTCTATAGAAATTTAGTTTTCAACGTACGGAGCTGCTTTTCGAAAAAAAGTCAACAAATAGCGGGCGTTAAAAAAAGTGCCCTTTCGGCGAAATGTTTTACTTATTTTCGGGGATTGAAAATAATAAATTTTAAAAAAGGCTACGTACAACAATAGTATTGCAATAACGGAATTTTTGGTTTGTTAAAATTGAAAATCGGACAATTATAGCTAGAGTTATGATTCGAGCCAGGTCGACAAAAGTGGATTATGGAAAAACGCGATTGACAGTCAAACCATTGCGCTACCTGCTCTCATTACATCGTTTTTCACTTGGTCGATTTTCAATATTTGCCAAATTAAATTTTTTTCAACATATGTTTGAATATGTATACTTTGAGAAAGAATGTATACGAAGAAAAAAAATCAATTTTATTAGCTGTCGCAGTGGGGTCCCACCTCAAAGAAATAATAAAATAATAAATAACTGTTGAATAATTTGCAAAATTATCAAATATCTTGTCAAATAATCGTTCCATAATTGTGTGACCATAAATAATTACATTATTTTATAACCATTGAACTTAATTTGATAACTATTCGACTATAAATGTTAAATAATTTCGCAAATCACAAAACGCTAAACCAAATGATAGTCAAAATTGTTACACCTATTGAACAACAGGTGAAAAATGTGCATTTTTTAAATTGTTAATAGCAAAATGCAAAGAACAAGTGCAATTTGTTTTAATTCAATTACCCAGTGCAGTAACAATTTGCGCATCCATTTTTCGCCAAAATAGCGATTAAAAAATACAGCAAACTGTTAGACTCGTTAAAAAACTTTTAAATTAATGGCAATCGCGAACGACATTCCTCCATAAAATGGCGCAATGACAAATAAACAGAAGAAAGGACCTCACTTAAGGGAAGATATACACCTAGGAGCCGGAAAAAGAGGTCATTTTTGTGAATTTTGCCAAGGAAAACTATTTGAAATTTCGGATTGGGGTTTTAATTATCTAAAAGTATATACATTCAAAAATATGTTTAATTTGTTTTATTCAAAAATATCAAAAATATACAAGGATATTGTATGATCCTTGGAGCGTCGTAAAAAAATCTGCGTATACAGTACCCACTGGCGTTTCTTAAAAAATCATCTGAAAATAAAACCAAAAAGATTATTAAATTATCGAAATATCGATTTACGACAAAATGGCGGACGTTTGAACATAAGTAGTGATTTTTGGGCCAAAAATTAGTTATTATTTTGCCTATAAAACAAAAACTAAGTGACGGAAAAAGAATCCTATGACAAGTACTAGATAATGGTGAATAGAATAACCACAAAAAACCTCAAGGCAATCGGTTCATTGGTTTTCGAGAAATTCTGGGTGCCGATTTGAAAAACGTGGTTTTGAGAAAAACGCGTTTGAAAATTTGGGAATGAATAAATCATGAAATTTGTCAACTTACATGGAATCATCGATACCAGGCACATAGTGTAGGTCCGCGGCATTCGATTTTTAGGAGGTGAAACGCACCCTCGAAAAAGCGGTGTTTTTCGTTGTTCGTCGATAACGTTTTAACGGTACGAGATATGAAAAAAATTCAAATTGCAACAACGTTTATCTGTCCGTGTACTATACATTGGAATTGAGAACGATGCAGATACCAACAAATTGCAAACGAAAAACACCCCTATTTTCGAGGGTGCCTTTCACCCCTTAAAAATCGTGTTCCGCGAATATAAAAAAATACGTGTCGCCTATTTTTACCAACTCTATAAACGTGCCAAATTTTATCGAAATCGGCGAGTTCGACCTCGCTTTAGTGAGTGATATAAAAAACAATTTATTTCGTTCAAAAAGTAAATGAAGGCAACAATCACTAGTTGCAGCCTCAAATAATAAATTAAACAAACCTTTTGACAAATATTAAACAGTAATAAATTCAAAACTACATTTTCGTTTATCCATAATAATGACAATAATCCAAAAAGCTTCTTGAGCCAGCCCCGGATCCCATTTTCCTCTCACGCGAAGGCCCATTCTCAGTGTTTTTCAAATCCACAATACGATCTCGGCATTTGCAAACCTGTTTTATCGCCAGGAAAAAAATGCAGCCGGCTTCGGAAATCCTTGGTGGGCGAAGCGTGGGACACTTTGTACGTGCGGACCTCGTCATAATTCACGTCCTCGTAGCGGGCGGTAATTTATATACGGGGAATTAGGGGCGTTTTCTTTTTATTTCCTTTCTTCTTCTTTCCTTTTGATGAGAGGAATTCGAGTGAAATATGTACCGTGAACTTGAGAAAGTACTCGGCGCAGCAAGAGCACCGTGGCACGTTTCGAGGGCGACAAAAAAAAAGAAGGGCGCCAAGGGCGAGGAGGGATTTGTACATAAGGGTTGAAGGTAAAAAAGACGTTTTCTTCTCGCACCGACTAGGATTACTCCGAGAGGGCGGCTATATCACAACCTGACCCTTTCCACCCTGCGAAGACGACAACGACGAGTACACGCATTAAAGCGCACTTCGAAGCTTCAGGGTGATTTGTAATGCAGCAAGAAAAAAACGGCGAAAAAGCAACTCGAGGAAAGGACGAGAAGGAGACGCAACATTGTCTCCTTCATACGTTCACGTACGTTCGTCTGTACACCAGCACACGCGTATCCTCGAAACAAGCTCGAGTATCGTTTTTCCACCCTCTTTACAACCCTTGTAATCTGATAACAGCGTGACAAGAGCTGACCCACTTTCCAATGCTGCACTTCCGACTATTTATCCCGTCTCCCCTTTCGCTAAATAGATCCAACGCTACTCGAGGAAACAGGTGGATGGATGCATCACTTTTTAACCCCTTCGAAGAAGGGGGTGGCTCTCGCTGCTCCTTCTCGCTCAGCCCGCCGAGTGTAAAGTCCGGAAAACAATCCTGCGTAATTGAATTTTTATGTCGGTGGCGAAACGATAAAGCGTCTAATGCAGTCGAACTTGTTCGCGAACATCGCTAATTTTCATTTCAAACTGACCGGGCAGAGAGCATCCTGCTCGAAGAATTATAGGCGATACATTTTAGGGTCGTATCGTGTTGAGGGCTTTACCAAAGTTATTATGAAAAGCGGGGTTTTTAGGTGTTTGGAAAAACACGGTTTCTCGAAAGATGAAAAAAAAAAACATTTTTCACGTAGCGGGGATGCAGGGGGAAGAATGTACCTTTGTGAATTTTTTGCATGGGGAAATGTAGGGGATGTAAGGGAAAAAATTGAACTTTTCTCGCAACAGAGTGTTTTTATACGAAACTTTTATAGAACATAAAAGATCAATCTTTTCATAGGCTACAACTTTTGTATGTAACATTTTTCTCTAAGATCAACATTTATCACAATAAAATAGAAAAACTTTTAAAAAATCAATTTTTGTGAGTTTTGACTTTGAAAATAAAATTTGCGGATATTTCCACTATCATATCCGTAATCAGCGAGTAAAAATACGTGGGTACACAAAATTCTTATCGTATCTTATTCAGCATATCTTGAACTAGTTTCGTGTCAATTTTTATTTAAAAAAAGGAAAAATTGACAATGGGTGGTCTGAAGAATTAAAATAAATTTTTTTTATAATCTATGTAAATGTAGTTCTCGAAGTACGGGGTCACTTATCGAAGAAAAAAAATCGCAAAATGGTGGATGTTAAAAAAAAGTGGAATTTTGCAGAAATGTTTACTCATATTCGGAGGCTTAAAGAATACTAAGTATGAAAAACGGCTAAGTACAACGATAGCTAATGTAATTACGGAAATTTTGGATTTCTTTTTCAAATTGAAAATCGGACAATCATAGCCAGAGTTATGATTCCGGTCGGGTCGAGAAAAGTCGTTTCGAGAAAAACGCGATTGAAAGTTTTAGTATGCGTAAATCGTTGCGCTACGTGCTCTCACTAAATTGCCTGTAACTTGGCCAATTTTCAATATTTTCACTCGAAATTATGTTCACATATTCTTGAATATCTATACTTTGAGAAAATACAAAAAAAAAGATTTTTTCCCGTCACAATGGTGCCTCAACGGGTCTGTATAAGCTCGGGTCCCAAAAAACTGGTCGACTTTAATCATTTTTTTCTGGTAAGAATAATGTGACGAAGTGGTCGGCATCTTACACACAATTAATCCATAACCTTGCGAAGTTTGAGTTTTCTTTCATTGAAAAATACTGATAAACTCAATTAACGTTTTTCTTTCCTCTAAAATAAATCGTTTCTCTCACGTCAAATAAAAAATAAATATGTAGTCTCAGTATAATAATAAAACCTTTGTAGAAAAGGCAAGCTGTAGAAAAAAAGTTCGATTTTCGACCGAATTTTTTTTTTAACAATTTGTTAGTAACAAATGGATCGATAGAAAAGCTTTCGAGAAAAACAAAAAAGAAAAACGAGTAAATTGAGGATATCCCGCACCACTCTGTCCTTTCAAACGGAAAATCGTATTTTCTCAAATTCTACTTGACGGGTCCGGACTCAAAAAAGTGCTGGAAGCATTTATTTTCACGAACGTTCAAGGAAAAAGTTCCAGACGTTTACTCGCCTTCGCTCAGACAGACGGGCAAAATTACCAAAAAATAGATATTGTCTCACAAGGAACATCACTTAAGTCTCCGCCGTAAATATTTTCCAAACTCACATATGTGATAAAGCATTGAAAACTATGAGACACGTATTTTTTTGTCTGCAAAAAAACAACAAAAACAAGTCAACAACTTCAAGGGGGAAAACCACCCCTCAAAAAAAGGTGGGTCGAAGGGGAGTTTTGTAGTTTCACCCACAAGCAGTCCGCCGATTTGAACGAAATAAAAACCAAAAAACGTCTAATCTAAAGCGACCAAAAATTCCACTATACAATAATGTAAAATAAGTTAAATCAAGGGGTGAGACTTTCTATTCGGGGTCGTTTCCCCCCTAAAAAAGTTGTTCCTCAGATAAAAAAAGAATACGTGTCTAATAGTTTTCACTGCTTAATCTCATACCTGAATTTCAACAAAATCGAAGGTGGACACTTGAGTAATATTCCTTATCAACATTGTTTTCTATCTCTACCACATAAATTTCAATCTCAAGAGACAAACGTACCCCAGACACTACAATTTTGCAATGTTCCATTTTCCACATGATAGAATTAGCCACGAATATTAAATACCAAAAAGCAATATGAATTCCCACTCAAAAACCATTCAACAACATTAACCTCCAAAAAGATTCCACATACACGCTTCATCCTCTCTCCATTCCTTCCAGTGCCTCACGCAAACAAAAATTCATTATCTCCGCACAAATTAAAAGTCCTCGAAAACAAAAATAAATATACAAAACCCCTCGGCGCCCTCATCCCACGAAAAATCGGCAAAATCGATACCGCGCGATCGTTTCCGTGAAAATGGAAAAAAATCCAATCTCCAACCTGTCATCGTGCTCTTTGTCGCATCGGAGTAAACTCGTAGCGACCTTTGTTACCCTTCAGACACGGGACATTTTTAAATATTGCCGCTGTTACGATGTAGGAAAAGCTCGGCGATCTCGAAATGTCTAATTTCACGTCCTCGAATCCAGCATCCCCTTGCTGTTACTCCGTTATGTCCACCCACTCTCTTCCAGCTAAAACGTATCTTCTCGCTTTACTGGCTGGTGATATACTTATATAGAGGAGATAATGGATCTGAATCAATTGTTGGAATCCTTTGATCACCTCCTCGCAGCCAAAGGCACGTTTCCAACCCTCTCTCTCTCTCTCTCTCTCTCTCTCTCTCTCTCTCTCTCTCTCTCTCCCCTCTCCCCCTCTCCATTTGTGATAGACATTCGTTCACTTTGGAAGTATCATTTGCAGCACAATCACGAAATCAGAGACTGGACTTGGCACACAGCTATGTGTGGGTGTGTTTATGTATGCATCTATACATATGTCCGAATTGAACGCTTGAGGAAACTACGGTATTCTATTTAATCTCTTTGTTCCACCCTTGTCTAGGCGCCATTAGTCGGGGGTGGACGCGTCTTGTGATTACAGAGCAAACTCTGTGGTCCCGATTGATACACCCACACACCCACAGATATATACGCGTATTTGCTCTATAATGACCAATTTATTCCTTCACTGCAAGACAGCATTGAGCTAGAGATACTCACGCGTTGTGCTATCCTGTGAGACATTCAATGACCTGGGACGCGACAGAAGGAGCCTTGCAGATGGCTAGACGAAGCATATGCCTGTCAGCACACTATATGTGTCTCGAAAATCAACGATTCGTTTGAGGGGCCAGTCCACTGTGAACATTTCAAAAAATCGATTTTTTTTAACTGTTTTCGAAAGTACATACATTCAGAAAAATCGTGTCAAAATTTTATGAAAATCCGAGTTCTCTGAGTATTTTTTTTTTTTACCTGAACGTTAGGACCACTCGTCTACGTGAGCGTACATATTGTAAAAATGATTCGCAACAAGATGGCCCGCGATGTTTTTAAAATTTTGATTTTTACTCTTTTTTGTTGCGAAAAACTGCGAAAAAACGCGTTTTTTTGTACTTTTTTCGTTTTCCATCTGCCATTTTTTTATTGTTCGATAAAACTTTATATCCGAGGGTCACTTTGTAGCTGGTGTCATACTGAATCTAATGGACTTTGATTTTTTTGTTTCAGACAAGCCGTTGCCGAGTTGTGATGGAGCTACCTAGCCCACCTATTTTTTAGGCGTTACGTTAAACTATAGTTTTTGTACTTAAAAATGAATAAAAATGAATTAATTTTTCTTAAATGTATTTCAAGACTATTTATCAAGCCCAACAATGTTTATATTCATATCTTTTTTTAAATCCTCAAAAAAAATTGCGAAAATAGCCTTTTTCGTGGCTCCAAAGTGAACTGGCCCCTTAAGGTGGGAACCTGAATTAGAAGGGCCGACAAATGGTTTTTTATTGCTTAAATCGATGGATAAACTATCCAAGAATATATTTACAAAGTGACAGAGGCTAATTGTAAATATTTTCGAAGATACAAGGCCTAATGCAGAGAAGCGACTGAGATTTGATATTCATATTTCCTCCTATTGAAAACTTTGAAGCGCGTTTTCTCCAGTTTTCATTTTCACGATTTTTCCAAATTGGCAGGCGTAATAGCAAAAAAACTAAACGACCTATTGAATCAAACCAAAGTTTATTTTCTTCAGTATGAAAATCTCTTCAAATTGAATTAAAAGGAGTTGTTGAAAAAGTATTTTCAAATCATTTTTATAGCACGTTAGAATGTTTTTTTAAACACATTTTTTTAAAACCTGAGATAAGTTACAATTTCACATTTTTTCAGCTTTTTTCTTAATTCACCCAGAATAAAAATATATGACAATTGAAAATTTCATTGGTTTATTTGGTTCAGGTAAGAATTACGAGCTGCATCTTTCCCGCCGATTGGGGACTGCAGTGGCAAGACGCACACGGAATAGGCTGATAAATCTGCAGTCATTTAATGTTTCATGTTGAAACATTTTTTTTATACATGAAAAGATATCCCGATTTTTACCGGGCTCACTTGTTTATTTTCCTGCGAAGAAAAATACCGAAAAAACGCTTTTTTGGATCTTCTAATTCAGGCTCCCGCCTTAAGGGAAAGTTCTACCTTGTTGGGCCAAAAAATGTTCGATTTTTCACCAATTTTTATGCGAAAAGTATTAAATATAGAATGTTGATATTTGGTATGTTGACTAAGCGATCTTTATTGAAAATCAAAATATTTTTTAAAGTTTGACAAAACATGGTGGTGGAAGTTGGAGGAGCCACGTGTGTCGGTGCGCGGACGATTACAATATTCGCTTGCGGAAGTCCTAAGTCCCGGACAGGTGATCTGAAGCAAAAAAAATCAAACATATTTTTACTTTGTACAATATTGTGTGTAAATTGACCTAGAATAAAGAAGAAAAATTGACAAATAAGAAAATAGTGAGCAAAAAACTGTGAACATTTTTGGGAAAAAAACAAACTTCCTTCCGTTCGCTCACTATTTTTTCATTTTTCAATGTTTCTATTTTATTTCAGGTCAACTTATACACAATATTGTACAAAGTAAAAATAGGTTCAATTTTTTTTTGCTTCAGATCACCTGTCCGGGACTTGGGACTTCCGCAAGCGAAGAATCCTCTCACTCCCACCACCATGTTTTGTCAAACTTTAAAAAATATTTTGATGTTCAATAAAGACCGCTTAGTCAACATACCAAATATCGACATTCCATACTTAATACTTTTTCCATAAAAAATTGGTGAAAAATCGAACATTTTTTGACCCAACAAGGCAGAACCTTCCCTTGAGAAACGGAATCGATAAAGGAAGACGAAGGAGCCCAAGCGTGGGTGGAAGAAGCGAGGCTAGAAGCCCACTCGAAAATTAGCCCACCATATCTACGCAATGTTGATTATCAGCATACCTGGCTACTTTAAGGACGCTGCCAAAATTGTTTCTAACCCAATTGCTTCACCTGGCTCGTGGTCGCATAAAAGACCAATGTTCGTCAATTTTTTCCGGGAAAACGTGTGCTAGTTTTTTTTTAACATTACAGAGTATGGTTTCAAGCATCTTTCACAATGGTTTTATTGAAAAATATTTATAAATGTGGTAGATGGTAGAAATGTGGTAGACAAAAACGAAAAATCGATTTTTTGAAGCCTGTAAAGCAGACTACTGCCTAAATGCCCTTCATTTTTTTTTCATTTTGAATGATTTCTTTCCGATCTGCAGCGGTCAACGCGAAGGATTTTCGAAAATCCTTCGCGTTGACCGCTGCAGATCGGAAAGAAATCATTCAAATTGAAAAAAAAATGAAGGGCATTTAGGCAGTAGTCTGCTTTACAGGCTTCAAAAAATCGATTTTTCGTTTTTGTCTTAAATCTATTCTAGGAAGGATTATTGTATGGCCCGGGGATAGCTGATTAACATCTAATTAGTGTAAGTATCCAAAAACTTATATTTTTTTGGACCGAAAACTTTAAAGCCCGTTTTCTCGAGTTGTCATTTTCACAAGTTTTAGAAAACGGTGCCGGCGATAGCAAAAACAACATATGTCCGATCGAAAAAAAATCAAAGTGATCTAGCTTCAGTATTAAATTATCTTCTATTTGAACTAAAAAAGTTGGACAAAAGTACTATTTAAATTACTTGTTTTGCAACTTAAAGTGAATTTTTTTTTCTTCAAAAAAGTGAATTTTTTTTTTCAAACTTGGACAAATTTTGGAATTTCATCATTTCTTCGGTATTTTTTTAGTTCATATAGAAAAGGAACTTATAAAAACTAAGAAAAAAATTGGTTCGACTGTTTCAGATGCATCGCACGACCTCCATCACCGGCACCGATTTACAAGTGCAGACTCCAGGCGCCCCAGAAAAATCGTTACAACTTTGAAAAATTTCAATATTTTTTTAATAATAAAAATTGTTTTTTAAAGCTTGAATATAATACACTATCGTCTCAAAATTTCGTTTACCGCAATCATTTCCTTCCCTTTCAAAAAAAAAAAAATTGCTGAAAAAACGCTTTTTTTCGGCTTCTAAAGCAGACTACTGCCTTTAGTTTTTGCAGGAAATTATCGAGTGGTCACGTTACACATCGTGAATCACACTTGTGCAATACGATTGCTTGGCCATCCAAACATAGGAGTAAAAAAGAAAGACAGAAACATGAATGAACGATGAAAGAAGAAGAAATAAAGTACACGTCTCGTACAACGAAAGGGGTGGAAAAAGCTTCTGGCAAATTTTGTTGCAGCACTCGTTCCCCTCCCGCGTGCTCATCCTCCTCGCTGAGAGACTCTTTCGGCTAATGCAGTATCAGCGATATATATAACTGTGCGGAGAACAGCCTCGGGCAATCAACTTTGAAGCCTGGGAGCAGCCCGCACTCCTGTTCTTTACAATTTTTCCTTTTTATTCCCTTCTCTCTCTCTCTCTCTCTCTCTCTCTCTCTCTCTCTCTCTCTCTCTCTCTCTCTCTTTCCCTCTTACTCCTTTTTTCTTCTTCCTGGCTACTCCAGAGCATAAATACATAAAAATTGTGCGGACTTCGCGAGCTTTCCTCGCAGAATCTTTTTTTACCCTCGCCGTTTTCATCCCGGACATTAATTGATATAAACGCAATTCACATTTGGCTACGTATAAACAATAATTCCGCTCGTTTCATCGGCTGATCAATCTCCCTCCTGACTACTTCGCTTTCGCTCCTTTTGCTCAATCAAGCTCCCCTGCTCGTACACACGAAACTTCCCAGCTACCTTCATCGGATCAAGATATTAATCATCGATGCATCCGAAGTTCAACGTTGATGGAGTTGTTTCTCCATCATTGCAGCATGCATCAAGCGATCTATCAGCTGATGACAGGAGGCGAAGAGGAAGACGATCATTGCACACGTGCAGGTGCGAATGATCAGTGCGATACGTCACGAGGAATGGATACCGAGGAATGAAAGCAGAAGGGTGTCGATTTCGACTCGAATAGCTCGTGTGTACGCACCGTGTGTAATGCGGAACTATCAAGCCAGTCTCCCGGTGACACTCGAACACTCTTATAAATTCCCTACGCTCTTTAAATATGCGCATACATTGCCTCGTGCAAGAATATATATTTTCACATGTATAGCCGGGAAAAGGATATTTCGTGCTCGGTCCTTGAAACTATCCATGTAGCGTTGTGTTTACCTAAAGGGGATATCGAAGACATTGGAGCTTGCGTAGCGTTGAGTATGGGGGCAATAGACTGAAGGGGCGCTCCTCGATCTCGAAGGGCCTCTGAGTAACCTCTTCCAATATGCCTCTACAGGAAAAGGTGATTTCCAGGATTTTCACGTATACACAAAAGGCAATTCAACCCACACACCACCCCCACATTCAACGTACACTGTTCCATTGAAGTAGGTGTAACATGGTCAATTTTTAGAATTTCAGGGCCTGGTTCGTCTTGAGGGTGAAAAAGTGTGAACGCTGAAAATTTGGGTGATTTTCGGGAATTTTTTGGAAGAAAAGTACTCAATTAAATGTTTCGGAAAATTAAGAATATATTTGGCTATATTTGACCTATATTAGATAATTTTTTCATAGAAAAATATTGAGATCCAAGCGACTGGCGCTGCCTTCGGAGGCGCCAAAAAAAAAGTTCCTCCACTGCTGACATGATTCCGGCCGATTGAGTAGCTGAAACCGAAAAAGGAAAAAATGTTATACTGGAAGGTATTTCCTGTACAATGACGTAGGATTTTCGAAAAATATCGAAATCTAACAAAATGGCGTAGTTATGAAAAAAGTATGTTTTCTTGCCTATAAAATAGTTGTTTTTTTCAATGCCAAATTGTCAATTTTTATCCAATCAAAAATATCCTACGTCATTGTAGAGTAAATATATTCAAGAGTACTCAGTTGAAATTTCAAGTCAATCGGATAATTGCTCTTTGAGTTACAATGACAGCAAATTTGAAAAATCTCATTTCGAGAAAAACGCGTTTAAAGATTTAACTATCGATTTTTGCAAGATAAAATGATATTTACCATAAAAACTGCTAATCAGCTATATCTGGCTCGTACAATGGACTGTCGGAAAAGGCAACAAAATCGATTTTTTTTTTAAAGTGGCACACTGGTATAGCCCCTTAAAAGGTTATATACTGTCAGGAGGCTCAAAAGGATCTCTTTTTCAAGAATTTTTCTTGAGAAGACCTTTAAATCTATTTGTATACATTTATGGTAACTTATAACTGAATTTTAACATTTTTAATTTTTGAAAATAATTATTTTGAAAGCTGCTATAGCCGATCTCCGACAGCACCTCTAAAAAAGGCGTCTTGCGGTGAACACGATATCTCCGGACTGGATCATCTAAAATGAAAAAACCTAAAATATTTCGTTAATTAATAGATTATCTTGTAATCGATCTTGTGATCGCAGGAATAAGCAAAAAAATATTTTTTTGGCAAAATTACGGACTCTAAAAAAATATCGATTTTTGACAAAAATGTAGGCCCTAAATTGTTTATAAAATGGAAAATATTTATCGGCGAGAAAAAACCTTCTATTAGTTACTAAAAAATTTACTTGAAAAGATTATGTTAAAATTTGAGACTGATCGGTTCAGTCGTTTCCGAGAAATTTTGCTCACCGACTTTAAAAACACAGTTTTGAGAAAAACGCGTTTGAAGTTTCGAAAGCACGTTCGAACGCTCGGACACGTTATTACAAATATGCGTGTAACATCGAAAGTATTCGCCGGATTGACAAGAATTTTTCTGTGTGCGTACTTAAGGGACCACTCCACTTTGAAAATTTCAAAAAATCGAAAGCAAGCAAGACTTGAAGAAATCGACGATGTTGAGCAATCAGAAGGAATTTTGTACGGTGCAGGAATTGCCGGTTGAGTTTAGGTAAGAGTTTTTCATGTTATAAATTTCAAACGCGTTTTTCTCGAAACAACGTTTTAAAAATCTAGCTTCGATAAAAAAATTTCTAGATAAGAATTTATCTAGAACAATAAATTAGTTCGAGGGAACTAATTTATTAGTTCTCTCGAACTAATAAATCGATTCTCTTGAAATTTGAACCACATATTGTAAACATGATTCGCAACAAGATGGCCCTCGATGGTTTTAAAATTTTGATTTTTACTCCTTTTTTGCGAAAAACTGCGAAAAAAACGCGTTTTTTTACTTTTTTCGTTTTCCATCTGCCATTTTTTTATTTGTTCATAAAACTTTATATCCGAGGATCATTTTATAGCTGGTATCATACTGAATCTAACGGACTTTGATTTTTTTTTGTTTCAGACAAGCCGTTGGCGAGTTGCGATGGAGCTACCTAGCCCACCTATTTTTGAGGCGTTACGTTAAACTGTAGTTTTTGTACTTAAAAATGAATAAAACTGATTAAATTTTTAAAAATGTATTTCAAGACTTTATTTATCAAGCCCAACACCTTTTACATTCACGTCTTTTATAAAATCGCGAAAATAGCCTTTTTTCGTGGCTCCAAAGTGGACTGGCCCCTTAAATATATGTACATTACGAAAATATATAAATAAAAAATCGATTTTGCGAAAATTTTAACTGTATACAACCCCTTGAAATATTCTTAAAAGTTCAAACCCAAACAATATCCAAAAAAAAAACATTTTTTTTAATTTCCAGAGAGGACTACCCCTTAAGACCGTATTCCAGTGTGGACACCCATTTTTGAGGTGATTTTTTGGGAATTCAATTTAGAGACACGGTTGAATCTAGAGTGTTAGTATTTAACAGTTATATTTGTACATTTTTGAAGTAACATCTTTAAATATGTGCATACATTGCCTCATGCGAGAATATATATTTTCATATGTATAGCCGGGAAAAGGAAATATCACGCCCGGTCCTTGAAACGATCCATGTAGCGTTATGTTTACCTAAAGGGGATATCGAAGACATTGGAGCTTGCGCAACGTTGAGTATGGGGACAATAAGCTGAAGGGACGGTCCTCGATGTCGAAGGGCCTCGAAGCAACCTCTTCCCATATGCCTCTACAGGAAGAGGTGATTTCGAGGATTTTTACGTATACACATAAGGCAATTCAACCCCTCGACACTCGTTTTCTCCCCTCGGAACACCTTAAAGGATATCCTATCGCGCACGAAACAAGTTTTTTTTTCTCCCCTTATTTTCCACTCTCCAGAGCGTAGCTTTGAGACGCAACATGCATATATGTATCGAGGAGATAAACGAGAGCTGGCGATCGAAGGGGCGCAATTGACAGGATGGTACAGCCAAAACGAGGGATCGCTCGCACCTTCTCATCCGCAAGGAGAGCCTGACACAGGCTGCGAGGTCGTAGAACGATCAACCTGCCGCACACATCCAAGGCGAAGAAACTACCCGGAGGGACTACCTACCTGTTCTCTTTTTTCGAGCAGCTTGAGGCTGGTGTGATAATCACACCAGCAAGTACACGCGCATGTACACGCGCAAGCACACTCTCAAGACACGAGCCACACGTGAAACTTCATCTCCGTGATCTCGCCTCATTTTACATCCGGTCGCGTTGGCTCTCACCGTGCTGTGAGTGAGGAAAGTCACCTCGGTCTCCACTCTTCGCTGTCGCGATGTCAAAGCTCGATTGGCGCATGGAGCAGGCGTTAAGTTTCTTTCCTGCTGCCTTTTGTACACTCATCGCCGTGGTAACTTTTTTCTTGGAACCTGAGATACATAGGTGATGACACTTTGTCGGGATGGTTTTTTTTTGTTTTGGGAAATTCGGAAAATGGATGCGGAATCTTATTCTTGGTCGGTTGAGAGATGACGAAGAGATGGCTGTGATTGGAGGGCGTTTTTTTTTTGGAGATTATGTTTTTAGGAAGAGAACGAACATAAACTACGAAATCCAAGGGATCGAGAATTCTTAAGGGGTGAGGCCAAAGTAACGAGTACAAAATCATGTGCGAATTTAACGATTTTTTTGGTATGAAAAAGTGATTCACTCGTGAAACTAATTACACATCTATTTAGTATGAATATCAAACTGTTAGAAAATATATATATATTTTTTTTTTCGTTGCAAAAATGGCCGTCTACTCGAAACTTCTCGAAACAGGATTTTTCCAATTGGCGTGACAAATAACTTCAACAATTTTCACTCGATTTAATTCAAATTTAAAAGTCATGTTCCTAATTGCATTTCGCGGAAAAGTACGTACGGAATTTCTGATTAATCGAAAACTTTTCATTTTATGAGCAGTTTATGAGCAGTTATAACGAAATTTTTCACTGAAATTTCATTTCTTAAGTTCAAATACCTACAACTTTTGAATAAAACAATATTTAATTCCGCCCGTGCAGAAATTTTGACCGGGATACCCTATGTCCGATCAAATCCCGATCAGGATTTGTCGTGGATTCCCCAAAACCGGTATCCCGGTTAGAATCCAACTTGCATCAGTATCGGCATATGTACGACGACGATGGCCTCTTTGAAAATTTTGGCCTCACGTGTATTTTCTGTATTACTATGGAATTCCTATCTATAGATAGGAATTTCTGTCTATAGATTCCTATCTATAAAATTCCTATCTATAGATAGGAATTATATAGTAATACCGAAAATACACGTGATGCCAACATTTTCAAAATTATGCCATCGTCGTCGTACATATTCCGATACTGATGCAAGTTGGATTCTAACCGGGATACCGGTTTTGGGGAATAAGTCTCTGTTTATACCCACGGACATGTCGGTGGGTATAAACATGTATTTAAGACAAATTAAAATCAAATTCACAATGATTACTTTAAAAATTACACCAACCGTGAGTTCTTACGTATTTCGAGAGAAAACATTTCGTCGAGGCAAAGAAATTTTTGCAAAAAAAGTTGTGAGTTTCAAATATTACATTATAAATATGAAAAAAATCACAAAATGAGTTGTGAATTTCCTCAAGTTGAAGAAAATAAAAATCGAATTCACGACAGTTATATTAAAATTTACACCACAAGTGTAAACGTATTTTGAGAGAAAACATTGTGTTGAGGCAAAGAAATGTTCGCACAAAAAGTTATGTGCAAAAATGTCTTTGCCTCGAGGCAATGTTTTCTCTCAAAATACGTACGAACCCACTTTTGGCGCAAATTTTAATCTAATCATTTTGAATTTGATTTTAATTTGTCTTAAATACGAAAAAATTCACAACTAATTTTGTCATTTGTTTGGTATTTATAATTTCTTGTCAATACATTTGCATTCACAGAGTTTGATGTGATTTTTTTTTAATTCACATCAAAATCTCGCGATGAGTGCGATCTGCTATTTGAATCTTTGGACAATTTTTTTTTACTGATAGTTTAATGCACCAAAACTTTATAAATGTTATTTATTTTTATAATAAATTTAACATGTCATAATTCCATTTTTGACATTTTATTTCAGCCTGTATTCATCCGTGATCCTTCCCAGATTCCTCAATGATTCCATGGGGAATCTATTTAGAGTCATTAAAGGATCCGGTTCTGGATCCCTAATGGAATCCAGTTTACGGATCTTACATTTAGTCTTCGAATCTGATCCGATATCGGACTAGATCCCGACTGGGAGCCCGGGATACAAGTCAGAATCCAGCTGTATCCCTGCCAAAATTTCTGCACGGGCGTACGTACTTCTCCAGGCATTCTAATGTACATTGACGAGAATTTTCGATGTTTGTTCTAGGTAAAAAATTGTGGATGCTAAATGCCGCGCCGTGGAGCACCAAAAAAAATATAACAAAAGAAAATATTAGTAGTCGGCTATTTTGTACATCGAAAAAAAAAACATACATATTTTCTAACAGCTTGATATCCATACTCAATAGATGTGTAATTAATTTTATGAGTGAATCACTATTTCATACGAAAACAAATTGTCGAATTTGCACATGTTCTTGTACCTGTTACTATGGCCTAAGGCCTTAAGGAATCATCACAGTGTGACCGCCCGAAAAATAGTCGATTTTCGCCATTTTTTCAGGTAGATAGGATAAGCTGATCGGTCTAATATTTTTTTTGCAAATTGAAGCACCATTAAAGAATACAAAATGATTTTTTAAATATTTCCTTATTCATTGTTAACATTGTTTTTATTTTCGAAAAATTGCGTGGAAGAAAAATGGTATCCCATGGTGGCCAGGATTGCGGTCGCAAATTTTATCTGTAACAAAAAATTCAAAATGATTATTCATCTATAAGAAAGCCCCTATGTTGCTATGGAGGATTTTTGTAGTGAAATTTGAAAAAAAAAATAGCGGCGGTTTGAACAAAAAGCATCAAATTTAGCCTATTTTCGACAGTTTTGCGTAAAAAAATAGGACGGTATAAAAAAAAAGCTTCCATAGCAACATAAGGAATCGTGCAAGAATGTTCTGCTAAAATGTCAAGCGGATAGCTTGAAAACTCTTCCTTTGAGAGTGGCCACCGTTTTGAAAAACACCATTCCGAGAAAAACGCGTTTAAAGTTCTAAGAAAGGCTGTTAAAAAAGGCTTCACTTTTTCTAAGAAAGGCTTTAGCGACTGAAATAATTCGAATTTCGATCTAAAAATTTTACAGAACATTTGTAATCGTGTATACTATCGGATATTGCCAGGAAATCGATTTTTGGCAAATTTTACACGGTGATGATTCCTTGACGGGGTATCCCTCTCTGGAAGCCCAATTTTAAGGGTCAGAATTATGCATTTTTTTCCAGTAACACATTGGTTGGAATAAATTATTTTTTGCTCAGCATATTGTACACATGTTTGTGGTTACAATGTAATTTTTTCTGAAGTAAATCTTTCAGAGTATTCGTGGTGCTGCAGTTGGCGTTGCAGTCCTCCAGCGGCGAGGCCCGAAAGGCTCAAATGTAATCTAAAACTAAAACAAAAACATTTTTCTTCGAATATATTCAACTGGCTATGGGTTTTACAATCTACTTTTAAAATTTTCGAAAAATACGAAAAATGACAGCTTCTCCAAAGAAAACCTCACTTTTCTCTTGAAAAACAGCATGCTGAAGTAATTGTTATCAACAAATGGTTCATCCAATTAAAAAACGCGATCGTGAACCGAAAATCACTACTGCTTGAACGCTAACTCTGCAAATTCAAGTCAATGGTATGAAAGTTACTCGAGATATCAATCCCGCTGTGTCGAGATATGTAGTTTTGAGATAATCGCGTTCAAAGTTTTGGTACATATTTTACACGATCTTGTGAAATATTGTCGTCTTGCCGCTAGTCAGCGATTCCGGCATCATATAAGTGTCCTTCCTCATCATCGAGATCGTGTTCCACTCCTAATCTACACTGAAGAAATAATTTCGTGCATCCATCCAAAATTCAGTTGGTTTAACAAAATTGTATCTTTAAATAAGTTCATCTTGATTTTTGATTGGCATAACAAAACAGTATAGTTGGGCAGAAACCAAAGATACATTCAAACGATCTGCTTATTTGGCATGTCTGAGCAACTGTTAAAACAACAAAATTTCGAGACAACAAAATGCATTTTGCACATTCAACGATGCTTTTTTCTCAGTGTATGCAATCTGCGGGCAGTTCCGGCCTTTTTTGAGTGTTCGTGGCGCTTTGATGTCCGCTTTCGTTACACGCGAATCATCCTTAACCCGACGCACACTGTTTTACTAAAATAGGTATAACTCCGTCGATTTTTAGAATTTCAGGGTTCTCATCGTCTTAAGGGGTTATATAGCGTCAGGAGGCCCAAAAAGATCGATTTTTCAAGATTTTTTTCTTGAGACCTTTAAATCTATTAACGTAAAAATGTATACACATTTTATGGTAACTTTTTACTGTATTTTAACATTTTTTATTTGTAAAAATAATTGTTTGAAAGCTGATATAGCTGATCTCCGGGAGCACCTCTGAAAAAAGCGTCTTGCGGTGAGCACGATAACTCTGTACTGGATCATCTAAAATGAAAAAACCAAAAATATTTCGTTAATATAATGGATTATCTTGTAATTGATAGAAGGAATACGCAAAATAATAATTTTTCACAAAATGGCGACTTTAAAAAAAATCGATTTTTGACAAAATTGTAGGCCTTAAAATGTTTATAAAATGGAAAATATTTATCGGTGGGAAAAAACCTTCCATTAATTACTAAAAATTATACTTGAAAAGATTGTGTTAAAATATGAGACTGATCGGTTAAGCCGTTTCCGATAAATCTTGCTCACCGAATTTAAAAACACAATTTTGAGAAAAACGCGTTTAAAGCTTCAAAAGCACTTTCGAACGCTCTGACACGTCATTACAAATGTGCATGTAGCTTTGAGAATATTTGCCGGATTGACAAGAAATGTTTTGTGTGTGTACTCAAATATATGTACATTACGAAAATAAAATAAATAAAAAATCAATTTTTCGAGAAAAAAATACTGTATATGGCCCCTTAAAATATTCTTAAAAATGAAAACCATAACAATGTGTAAAAAATCGATTTTTTTAATTTCCAGAGCGGGATACCCCCTTAATACCGTATTCTAGTGTAAACACCCATTTTTAGGTGGTTTTTTTGGGAATTCAATTTAGAGGCACGGTTGAATCTACAGTGTTAGTATTTTACAGTTATATTTGTACATGTTTCAAGTAACCCCTTAAATGTTTTCAACGCATTTTATTCGAAATTGTACATGATATTTGACGTTGCGCAGGTCATGTCGCGATTTTTTTTTCTTCCGTCGGGCGTTGTGATTGCGGTCTACCTTGTCATCTGAAAAAAGGGTTTTTTTAAAATTCTATTCTTTACGAATGTGGTTATCGTTCGGCCCTCCAGCTTTTGGATTCTTTCATAATTACTATTATTACGGACCGCGAAAAGCGAAGATTTTATTGTAAAAATCACAGGACCTCAAACACCGCCATTTCGTACATGTTATCTAAAAATTTTTATTCGAGGGTCAAATATCATTTACAATTTCGAATAAAATCCTTCGAAAAAATTCGAGATGTTACTTGAAACCTGTATAAATACAACTGTCAAATACTGACAGTGTAGATTTAACCGTTTCTCTAAATTAAATTCCCAAAAAATCCCCTTGAAAATGGATGTTCGTATTAAAATACGGCCTTAAGGCTCAAACAGGCATCAATCGATCTCGAATTCAAAAAGATTTTTCCTGGGATGCATATGAGGAAAAACTACTCGTCTTATGGTATAAAAAATTATTGAGGCTACGTTGAACTTAAACTGCGATTTTTTGCATGTTCAACTTTTCATTTTTGCTTGGTCGACTTCCCTTCAAAGTTTACGGAGTTCAAAAAGTGCTGCATTAAGGCAACGTGAAGGATGAGCAGGTGACACACGAGTGCGAGCGAGATAGCTGAAAATTCGTTCCCAACTTTTCGTCGAGACGGCTGATATTTGGGAAAAAAGGAAAGTAGAGCTTTCCGGTCTGTTAAGGCGGGATATACATTTAGACGGGAAAACATTTTGCAATTTTGAGAGGTTTTTCAAACTAAGAAATAATTATTCTACATTTATCAAACTGTGGATATACTTTCATAGTATATTTAACTCTACGAAACAATTTTTTTAAATTCATTTATCCAGTACATTTCGATTTGCAAAAAAATCGATTTTTTTTCATTTGGAACATGTACATTTTCTATTTGCCAGTAATTAAAATGAAGAAAATGCAGATTAAAGAAAACAGCACGCATTTACAAATAAAATCAACATGCCATGAAGAATTTCTGTAAAATTTGGATTCAAAAAGTAGTTTTTTTCTCGTTTTTCAAAAACAATTTTCGTCAAGTATAAGGTAGCAATATTAACAATATTTTTACCAAGTTCCAACTCAATCCGCTCAATAGTTTTTTAGTAAGCCTTCACGCCAATTTCGAAAATGCAGTTTTTAAAAAAACGCGTTTAAAATTTACATAGAATTTCAATTAAATTGCACTAGTTACTTGTGGTAACTAATTACTTAAGTAATCTCCTGCAAAGTAATTAAATCATCAATTGCAGTAGTAATTACAATTGTTCATTGTTAAATTAATTACTTTTTGCCCATCTCTGCCTGGCCTTCTGCGCTCTTGCTTCTACCTGCGTCACGCGCTCCGAAACCGAGCGGCCAGACGCAGGACGGACTGTGACGTTTGAAGTTCTTCGAATGTCGCTTAGAAACTTTAGAAAAATATTGTACGTGTACAGTTCTGTCGTTAAAAAAAATCGATTTTTTTCGTTGTAAAAATATGTCCCACCTTAAGGTAGAGCGTGCGCTCGTTGTAGCTTAAAAGACGGCAAAGATCTCGTCGTCTGCTGGAAACGCAATCCTGAAACAAATGGGGAAGCCGGATACTTACCGACAGGACGTATTTTACGTTGCCTTCAACATATGTTCCTACAAAGCTTCGATGGATAAGCAACAGCGTCTGGAACTTTCATCCTCCTCGTTACCGACGTTCCATAACGTTCGCGACATTTTTCGAGTCGTTATCGACTGTTGGACAAGTGGCGGCCTTCGCGCAATCCTTATCGACGACCGATGCATCTATGAATGAATTACCCAAGACTCCCTGTATGACCAACAGTCGGTAATGAAGAAAACTTGTGCGACCTTACCGACTGTCAGCTGCGCCGTGCTGGGTAATGTCAGATCGGTAATAACGCAGCGGTGTTCGCCATTACCTTCACACCAAGCGACGTGAATGTCCGTCGGTAATCAACTTTCCTTGCCGACCAACGGTAAATGCAAACCTTCGCGGTCTCTTTCTTACCGACGGACGAAACTAACCTTCTGTCTTATCATCTCTCTTATCGACGATGGTAAAAGAGATTTCCCAGGTGTATTTCGATGAACGTTTAAGCTCCGAACGGTTTAATCAGTCACTAAACTCGATTATCGTTTCGTGTGCAGCATTAACTTGTTGCTCCCGGCTGCCCCTTCTGTATCTATAGTATCAACCTCTGGCAACCGGAGAGCCCCGGACCTGAGGACCTCAGGGGCCGTAATCACAGGAGATACGACCTTTTTCAGTCAGCTTCCGGTATAGTACTCGAATTTTACAACTAACAATATTTGCCCACATAAAAAATTCTGATACTGCAAAATTTGTTATCCAAAAAAGAGTATTATTTTTCTTCGCCGTCACTCCGCGTTTTTCGGCATACAATTTTTTTCCCCTCATTCGAATTTCCCACCACTATGATGTAATAACGCTCCGACGAAGCCGACACAATTTTCAACGTCACTTGTTTTCTTGGTGATTGTTTCTCCTTTTTCGATGGACCGCCACCAGCTCAGTAAATAATTGAACCAGTTGGTGACTTCTGGAAGCATCGGTGATTGCAATACCTGTATACACGTGTCAGGATTTATTCGTAATCCTCACTAATTGCCCATCGAAAAAACATACTTATATATATATATATATATATATATATATATGTGTGTGTGTGTGTGTGTGTGTGTGTGTGTGTATATATGTATATATATAAAGGGTGTCCTCCTTTAACAGGTTGCACCTAGCTCGTGGGCGGAAATTATTTTTTTCTGGGAAAACGTGTGAAAATTTTCAAATATTTTTTTTCACATTAAAGAAATATAGTTGTATCTTTTACAATTTTTGTATTAAAAAATATCTATAAATGTGGTAGATAAAATGATTTGTGCAGACCGCTGTTTGAAAAAAAGTCTTTCGCGATGACCACTGCTGCTCACAAACAAATCATCCGAAATAAAAAAATTAAACGATTTTTGAAAAAATGACCGTCTCCCAAAGTGAAAGTACCGATTTTTTTTATGAAAAAACGCTCCTTTTTTGTTGAGCAAAAAAAAACTATTCATCGAAAAAAAAGATTCCTCCGTTCGAGGACTGCTTTTCGTTATGTAAAAGAAGCTTGTAAAGATTGAAGTTGATCGGTGAATTGATCCTGAGATATTGTGATCAGCAATTTTGAAAAAGTCATTTTGAGAAAAAGTCGTACGGTTGGTTGCGATAACCAGAAATCGACATTTTCAAAAATTTCACGTAGGTGTGAGCCCTTAAGAAATTTCACCATTACGTTTCAACTGGGACACCCACTATGCGTACACACACACACACACACACACACGCACGCACACACATATTGGGATGTTGAATAAGTTCTCGTTGTTTTTTTTCTTGAAAATTGATGCTTTATATTTAAAAATCTTTCTCAATGGTTTCAATGTTTCGAAACTGTTGTGTGATCAACTTCTTATGATTAAGCGAGTTCAGCAGCGTCTGACGTGGGTCTTCATGAAGGAATGCCTCCAATTCAACACATGAAAATCATTATTTCTGGAGCGTCTAAACAAATGCGTGTGTGCATGGATTTTCATGTTGTGCATGTTGTTTCCAACAGAGCATGGTCGCCATAAGTCTTAACACGAATTATGTGTGGTTTGGCTGCAGATTTTTTTAAAGATAAAGTAGTGCAGTATAGTTGCCCGCAGATACTCTTTTTGGCACGAAATTTGACATGTTTAACACCATGGAAAAAAAAAGTTGTTTACTCTTCGGCAAAATGACATGCACTGAATTTCAAGCTTGCTTATAGTACCTACTTCATTATAGATGGGTTTCCATCTCAAGGGGTTATACCAGTGAGCAAAGCTTCATCCTCTCAGCAGGCATTATTCGAGGAAGAGGAGGGTCCATTGCATGGGCCAGGTATAGCTGATCAGCAGTTTTTATGGTACATATCATTTTATCTTGCAAAAATCGATAGTTAAATCTTTAAACGCGTTTCTCTCAAAATGAGATTTTTCAAATTTGCTGACATTGTAACTCAAAGAGCAATTATCCAATTGACTTGAAATTTGAACTAAGTACTCTTTAATATATTTACTCTACAATGACGTAGGATATTTTTGATTGGATGAAAATTGACGATTTGGCGTTGAAAAAAAAGATCATTTTATAGGCAAGAAAACAGACTTCATTCATAAGTACGCAATTTTGTTAGATTTTGGTATTTTTCGTAAACCCTACGACTTTGTACAGGAAATACCTTCTAGTTTAACCACATTTTTCCTTTTTCGGTTTAAACTACTCAATCGGCCGGCGCCGATTTTTTTTAACGCCTCCGAAGGCAGTGCATAAATCGCTTGGATCCCAATATTTTTCTATGAAAAAATCATATAATATAGGTCAAATATAGCCAAATAGTACAGTCGTGCTGTATATTGGAATCGGAAAAAATTGGAAGGCTAGTTTTTTTACGGGTGCCACAGGTGCTAAATCCACGTTTGCGTAAAAATAGGGGTGTAGGATTTTTTTTAGGCGATGAAAGGGAATCGGGGTGGATTAATGTCAAACTACAACTCCCACGAGGTCGACGCCGGGAGACAAAATGTTCAGAAAAATCCGGGTTTTATTTTTGTCCACAGCGCCAAAGTCGTGGAAGTTCATTTTGCGGGAGAAAAAGTGGGGTGAAATTTCGAAAAATCAGTTTTCATTCGATAACTCTTCGAGAAAAATTCGTACAATTTTTGTTCAAATGGGAACACTGTAGCTCTTGAAAAGACGCGTCGATCGAGTATTTGATCATCCCTCTCCAATAATATCTTCACCCCCAAAAGAAATGTTGAAGTATCATCAAAAAATTGTTTATTGAATAACGAAAAAACAATCGATTTTTCGGGGATGGTTTAGATGTACGAAATGTAGAGAACAAGTTTCTCTATATTTTCGTTCCTATGGACCACCCTTGAATTTTTCTTTTTCGAACCCCCCTCAGGGGTTGAAAATTCAAAATGAAATTCTGGGAAAACCATTGACCGTGAATAAAGAGATACGATTTTGGCGCTGTGGACAAAAATGTAGCTGAGGGTTCAAGCTACAAATTCTTCCACGGCAGCGAATTCGTGCGGTCAATGGTTTTCCGAGAATTTCTTTTTAAGTTTTCAACCCCCGAGGGTGGTTGGAAAATCAAAATTCAAGGGTGGTCCATGGAAACGGAAATATATAGAAAATTATTCTCTACATTTCGTACATTTAAACCATGCCCGAAAAATCGATTATTTTTTAGTTATTCAATGAACAATTTTTTTGGTATTTAAATTTAAACACACATACACACACGCGCGCGCGCGTGCATGTGTGTGTGTATGTATATACATACATACATACATACATACATACATACATACATACAAACATACATATGTACATACATACATACATACATACATACATACATACATATATATATATATATATATATATATATATATATATATATATATATATATACACACACACATATATATATATATATATATACATATATATACACATGTAGCGCTGGGAAAAAAAAATGATTCGATTTTATTTCGTCCCGCGTTCAAGAGCGACGTTGTGTACAGTCCAGCTCTTGATTCATCAAGTATTAGTGACGAGATAACACGGACGCGCTATAATGAAGAGAAAAAATAAAAGCGAAGTTAACAAAAACGCGGCGTGAATAAACGGAAAGATTCGTCAAGGCTTCGGAGTCTGATTTGCGCCTTGGTGCATTGACCTTTCAAGTATCGAAAGCAATAAGAGACTAGTATTAAATCCGAGCAGCTCGTCATATTTCCATCTCACCTGAGCTCTTTTCATCCAAAAGCTCGGGCCCATTCGGAGCTTATCTCAGCCACGGAATACTAGAATCTCTTGCAATATTTTTTTTCGCGAGAGACTCTCCTCAAGATTATTTTGCCTCGATGGCTATACGCTGATATTTCGAAATGCGACGAAGATGACCATCGATAATACACTTTGGGAGATGAAAACATTTGAACGGTGCAACGGGGGTGGGTGGTCCTTTGATTGTGCTCGGGACAAAATTTGAGAAAGAGGGTGCGGATGGGAGAGAAAATACAGAGACTGTAGATCCGTCATTCAGTTTAATCGTTTCCTATGCACTTCGCTGTGCCCATTGTCGGTGCCGCGGCTCCATAATAATTTAATGCCAGATATAATAAGTTACTTGCTGTCTGGCTCTCTGCCAGAGCTTACCCTATTCATCCCTGTATGAAAGCTGAAAAGCGCGCGGGACGCTCGCTCCTCGTCTGATGGCGCGATCTACTTTGCCTCTCTCTCTCTCTCTCTCTCTCTCTCTCTCTCACACACACACACACACACACACTCTCGCCCTTTTACACACATACACACCCACACATTTTATATCTCCATCTCTCTCTCTCCATCTCTTTTCTCGCCGAGTTCGGCCACCCCGAATCAACCCCGGCGTTCGCCCGTATCAAAAGCTGGAACAGGCCAAGTGTTAACTTACGGACTTGTCTGTCTCTTGATTGGAGCGACGCGTTGAACGGCCGATCTTAATTGGTCGCGACTAATTGGAAAGACTATTAACGCTCCATTATGCAACGCGCAATTTAACCAAAGAACAAAAATATATACGTTTATGCAAGTCATTTGTGTGTAATGCAATAACGTATATTCATATGTATATACATATACAGGGTGTCAGGAAGGTCGATGATAGGCCTTAAGGGGGTGATAGGTCACCTCGTTAGGAACATTAACCTAGGTTACCTTAGTCCAAAGTCCAAGCATTTCGAGTTATCATGGTAAGTATGATTTTTTGGAAAATTTCCCAAAATTAGGCACTAACTCGTTCATAAGGTTCGAACAGACGATCATTGGCAACTAAAAACTTATTTGTGTCTTAGCTTAAGGCCTTAGGGCACTCTAGAGACCGAAAAAAAGGCTTTTTGGGGATTTTTGTTCAGAAAAACTACAAAATAAATCGAGACTACAAAAAATGGTGTTTATCATACATATCAGTGACTGTATACGATAATTCTTTTGAAGCGTGAAAAATATATTGCCTCTGCAAGTAAGTAGGATTTTTTTTATATTGCATAGTTCATTTGTTATTAACAATTATCTGACGATTTTTTGGCAAATTTTTGGAAAGTGAAATATTTGCCTAAAGAATCGTCAGATAATTGCTAATAACAAATAAACTATGCAATATGAAAAAAATTCTGGTAATTCCATAGACAATGTAGTTTTCAAGAAATATTTAACATTTGAAGTGAATCGGTTGGAAATTGTCTGACGAGGAAAAGTTGCAAGGTCGATGTCTCCGATTTCGATAAAATTTGGCATGCTTGTAGAATGGGTAAAAATAGGCGACACGTATTTTTTTATATCGGCGGAACCCGATTTTTAAGGGTTGAAAAGCACCCTCGAAAATTGGGGTATTTTTCGTTTTTCGTCGATAACGTTTTAACGGTACGAGATATGGAAAAACTTCCAATTGCAACAATGTTTATTTTTTCGTGTACTATACATTGGAGATGAGAACGATGCAGATAGCAACAAATTTCATATTGTTTATTGCAAAAATGCAATTTTTCAACCGTATCTCCGAGAATTTTTAATCGATTGGGATGTAAATTTGCATACATGTAGAGAATGGAAAAGTGCGGATTCCGTTTTTTTCTTTTTCCGATATCTCACAATTAAGGGGTTGAAACTGCCCGTCAAATTTTTTGCCGAGAGCATCGTATAATCAGCTAGTCTTTTGGAATTTCGGTCTAAATTCCCGTCAATATAAGTTCGTGTTATGACGCAATTGCATATTTGTAACATTCCAGCCCCCCCCCCCCCCCCCCCCCAACGGTCACCCTCTCGAAAGGCAAACGTTCAAAGTTCTTACCGTGCGGCATGGACAAAAATTTGTAGAAATAAAAATAGGTTACAAAGAAAGTACAATCAGTCAAAAGAGTCAATACACATTTTCTCGTTTTGGCGGAACGACACTCTTAAGGGGTCAACGCACCCTTAACAACTTCGTTCATTCTATAGCTCGTGAACGAGCCGAAATAAAAATAAAGTTCGATAGGAAAAAATGTTGTATTCTTTGACTACTAGACGTTCATGATAAGGTCTATTTTAACTTTAGCATTAAAAATAGCATTTTAAAAAATAGTATTCAAATAAGCATTAATGTTAATGCTATTTTTTTTAAAATAGCATTAACATAAGAGGTAAACGAGTACCTAACTTTGGGAAATTTACAAAAAATCATACCATGATAACTAGAAATCCTTAGACTTTGGACTTACGTAACTTAGACTAGATACTTAGGTTTGGACTAAGGTAACCTAGGTTAGGTCACCTTTTAACGAGGTGACCTATCACCCCCTTAAGGCTTTGCATCGACCTTCCTGGCACCCTGCATACGGGGCTACTGGTTTATCGGTCACGATCCCGTGAAAGGATTGAAGGTCATGTTTTCCGCTATCAAATAACCCAGTGATGCTACGTGCTAAAGTGAACCATTTTCAAGGGCCCGGGTTGAAATTCCAAACTTTGAATGCTCCGACGGTTTAAAATTCCGAATTTTAATGTTCCGAAATTCAAGATAGGTCAGATTGAAACTCCGAACTTTGAATGGTCAGAACGGTCGAAACTCCGAAAGAATAGTACCCCGAAAGATCATAACTGCCAAAGAATTTTACACGAAAGACCAAAACTCCGAAAATATTAAAACCGTCAAAATAATTCGGCTATGGAAGTTTTAAAAGTTTCAAAATTTTCAATAAATCGATGAATTATTTAAAGATTTTTTGGTTTTACTAAGAAGTAATTTTGTGTCAATTTTGAAATTTGTCTAGACAATGTTATACGTTCTACATCATTTACAGTCAACTGTGTAGACTTTCGCTGGCATGATCTTGACATGAGTGCCGGGCTGAAATTCCGAACTTTGAATGCGCCGACGGTTTAAAATTCCTAATTTTAATGTTCCGAAATTGCAAGGTTCGTCAAGATTATGCCAGCGAAAGTCTACACAGTTGACTGTAACTGATGTAGAACGTATAACATTGTCTAGACGAATTTCAAAATTGACGTGCAATCTCTTCTTGATAAAAAAAATTCTTGAAATAATTCGTCGGTTTATTGAAAATTTTGAAACTTCTAAATCTTCCGTGGCCGAATTATTTTTACGGTGTTCCAATTTTCGGAATTTTGGCCTTTCGTGTAAAATTATTTCGGCGTTCCGATCTTTCGGGGTAGTATATTTTCGGAGTTTCGAGCGATCTGATCGTTCAACGTTCGGAATTTCAACACGGCCCCGTTCAGATTTTCGGAGTTCTGGTCTTTCGGGTAAAATTCTTTCGGATTTTATATCTTTCGGAGTAGTATTCTTTTGGAGTTTTAAGCGGTCTGATCATTCAAAGTTCGGTTTTCCAACCCGGCCCCATTTTTGAGATATTATTATTATTTTTTGAACCGAAGGGTAGGCAACTTTAAAAATTAATTAAAAAAAACTATTGTATGGAATCACACTTTCTTTTATTTTTTGTAGTTTGACGACACAGTAACGAAGAATTATGAACAATAAAATAAGAGAAATCTACAAACATTTTTGAATTAGGGGTCCGAAACTCTGCAGGTCTAATAATTCCTCTTATTCTATTGTTGATAATTCTTTGTTACTGTGTCCTCAAACTACAAATAATAAAAAAAGATCGATTTCATACAATAGTTTTTTTTAATACATTTTTTAAGTTGCCTATTCTTCAGTTAAAAAAAAATAAGAATAATAATATCTCCAAAATGGTTCACTTTTGCATAAAGCATCGCTGGGTTACTTGATAGCGGAAAACGTGTCCTACAACCTTTTCACGGGATTTTGACGGAAAATCAGTAGCTCTGGATATATATATATATATATATATGCTTTTGGAAATGGCAACCTCGATATCTCGATAACCAATTGGCCGGTTGAGCTCAGCTTTGGCATACACTTTCAGTATACTGTTTTTCAATGTTGTTAGCAGAACGGAGTCCAAATATCTTTTTTTTTTACATAATCCGTAGAATGGTGAAAAAGTAGGCCAAATTGATAATCGAAGTTTAGAATGCCCCCATAAAATTTTATTTTTTTTGCTGAATATTGTACCAAATTTCACAATACTCACACAGATTAACAATACGTTTGATTTTTTATCATATTTATACGTCTTCAAGACTGGTCGCCAATCGGGAGCGTTTTCCACTCACGATTTTAAAGAAAAGTACAAAAGTAAATGATAAAGATTTTTTTTAACTTTGTACTCATTCTTGAAGGATGAATGAACTGTGTAAAAAATTTCGGAAATAAAACTGGATCCGTTTGACAGTTATTCTATTCCAAAAATCACCGCCAACCCTGCGCTCTAGAAGCAATGCTGCCCCATCAAATAAAAAAAAAACGAAACAAATGAGAAATTTTGACGAGGCTACTGAATACGCTAAAATTTTTTAAGAATCGTGCCCTGAGTGTTTTTTGCCAGTTGAGTCAAGAAGAGAACTATAGACGAGGTACGTTGGTGTTTCGTTAAGGGGGTATCCCTGTCTGGAAACTTAAAAATATCGTTTTTTTTCATCTTGTTGTAGTGTGAACTTTCAAGAATATTTATTCTCTTAATTATTAATAATGACTTGATATTAATTTGATAACTATGCTCAGAAATTATACATTTCTACGCAAAGACAAAATAACGCGGATTTTTTTTTCATACATACATTTTTCTTTAGAATATCGGAAAATTATTAAAGTTTTTGATTTCTTCGAGATTATAGACAGCTTAAATACACACTTTTTCTTTCGAGCGGATTTTTTTTACTCGGACTGATATTCATTTTTGACAGCTCCTTGGGCCAATGTTGTGCGAACGGAGCGCATATGCCTCTAACTTCGCGACACTGCTGCCAACCTGGGCATTACGATATACCACGATTTACGACGTTGCAAATTCGTTTCGCGTTAAGGGGTTAGGCCACAATAACGGGTATAAAATTATGTGCGAATTTAACAATTTTTTCATACGAAAAAGTGATTCACTCATAAAATTCATTACACATCTATTTAGTATGAATATCAAGCTGTTAGAAAACATATATACATTTTTTTCGATGTACGAAAAGATCGACTACTCGAAACTTCTCGACACAGCTTTTTTCCTATTGGCGTCACAAATAACTTCGACAATTTTCACTCGATTTACTTCAAATTTAAAAGTTATGTTCCTAATTGCATTTCGTAGAGAAGACTGTACGGAATTTCTGATTAATCGGAAACTTTTCATTTTATGAGCAGTTATAATGAAATTTTTCACTGAAAATTCATTTCTTAAATTCAAATACCTACAACTTTTGAATAAAACAATATTTTTTAAATTCCGTACGTACTTGTCTGGGTATTCTAATGTAGATTGACGAGAATTTTTGTCTTGTGTTCTAGGTCCCAAATTGTGGATGCTAAATGTCACGCCGCGGAGCACCAAAAAAAAAAAAAGATAACAAAAGAAAATATTAGTAGTTGGCCATTTTGAACATCGAAAACAATAAAATTCTAACCGCTTGATATTCATACTAAGAAGGAACGTCCCTCTGGTGACACCCTTTGATTTTGTTGAAACTTGGATATGCTATAAAGCACCGAAAAGTAAGCGATACGTATTTTTTTTATTATCGGCGGAAAAACGGTTTAAAGGGGTGAAACCACCCCTCGAAAAAAGGCATCTCTAGAGGTAATATAGCACTTTCACACACAAGGAGTCCACCGATTTTAATGAAACAAAAACGAAAATTCTTCTAATCCGAAGCAATGAAAAATCCACTATAGTGACATTGCAAAAAAAATTAAGGGGTGAACCACCCCTATATTAAGGGGTGGTTTCACTCATTGAAACCGTTTGTCCGCCGATAAAAAAGTACGTATCGCTTACTTTTCGGTGCTTTATAACATATCCAAAGGCCATAGCCGGGTAAGTAGGGAAAAATCGCCCCCGCATTTTCTCCAGCAAAATTTGGAGTATATTCTGAGGTATAAAAAAAACAAATTTTCTGAAAATTTCATCCCCGTCAACGCAATGATTTTATAAAAATGAATTTAAAAAAACAACGAAAAAAAGAAACAGACTTTATTGATATATTTTAGTTATATATCTATATAACCAAAATATATCAATAAAGTGCGTTTCTTTTTTTTTCACTGTGGCGTACCAAACCGATCATTTTGAAAAAATTATATACTCTAATAAGGTGCCCAAAGATTATATGAAAAATTTTTCGCTATTGTACCCCAAGTGGATTATAGTAAAAAATAATAAAACAAGGAACATTATTTTTCTTTTCAAACCTTAATCTTTCGTAAGATGTTCTATAATTTTATTTCATAACACGCTTGATCGGAACAAGTACCAAAAAAAAAGAATCAAATCGATCCACTGTACCGTTTCCGGAATTTTTCTTTTTTTTTCGATATTTATAAAAAATTCATTTTTCCAAAACCATTGCGTTGACGGGGATGAAATGTTCAAAAAGTTTATTTTCTTTTACACCTCAGAATATACTCCAAATTTCGCTGGAAAAAATGCGAGGGCAATTTTTCCCTACTTACCCTGCTATGGCCTTTCAACAAAATCGAAGCGTGTCACATAAAGGATGTTCCTTGTAAGATGTGTAATTAATTTTACGAGTGAAGCATTTTTTCGTACGAAAAAAATTGTTAAATTCGCACATGATTTTATAACTGTTACTGTGGCCCAAGGCCTTAATTGAGCAAGAAAAAATTATAGAAAATAATTATACAAAGAAAACACTTAATGTAATCACCGAATGTTCAAAATTACATATTTTTACAACTAGGCGTAGAAAAGTAAGTCGAAAACGCACGTTTAATGTGACTATTATTTGAAAGCCAACAGTTGGTAACAGTCAATCGGCTCAGTGCATGAGGATAGCGCGCTCGTCTTCAACCCCAACTGCTAAACCCATAACAACCTTAAAAACAGATCATACGTTCTCTCTCTCTCTCTCTCTCTCTGTCTCTCTCTTTCGCTCCGTGTGTTGTACGATCTCGGACAAACTTTCGTAGAGTGCAGTTTACGTGGGGACCTCGACTTACCCATGTACGAGAGCAGCTTCTCGCGAAACTCGTTTGGGACTAGCGGGATTCGGGAGGACAAGAGGATGCAACGAGAATTCGACTTGTTAAGAAATAAGACTCAGCGGGGGGGGGGGGTACGATGACGTGATATAACCTCGAAATTCGTAATGTGTCGCAGGGCATAACACATTTTAATTACGGCAATTTAAATTCAATAATTTCGGCGGTATTTTGCAAAGTGAAGAGGAGGGAAGAAGGGAGAGCTAGAGAGAGAGAGAGAGAGCTACGAAGACCCGAGCAGCTGTTCAACGAATTAGCATACTAAACTTTATCACCAACATCTCGACAAAGACGTGCCAAGACGCGGCTGAACTAATTTCGAAGATAGAATAAAGTTTTGGAAGCGGGCAGGAGAGAACAGCGTTCTCCCCCCCCCCCCCCCCCCTCCCTTTCGCTCTCTTCTCTTTCCCTCACTTCTCATTATTTCCGGGATTCTGATGCCCTCCTGCAAGGGCGTATCTCGCGCACCGTCTCTCTTTCTTTCTCAAAATGCGCGATAACTCGTGAGCGAATTAACGTCGTCATTACTATTGATATGCCGGGTATGGTTCACCGGGATGCAAGCCGCGAGAGACACTCTGCAAATGTGATTTTACGCGAGTCACATCTGGTAATTTACAGCGAACTTCCGCGACGAGAGGACGTTTCCGGGTCGCAAAAGATTCCCGCAAAAGCAGCAATACGATTGAACATTCCGTTCGAAATTTCCAGCACTCCACCCTCTTCTCGATTCACCCACCAATTCATTATCCATCTTTCGTGGGTCGGCACCTTTCTCCCAATTTGCCTATTTTTCGATTACAACGTTCCGTCGTATTCCCTTGTGGGCTATTTTTCACTTTTTCACTCTTACCATGCAGAAATTGTCGCGGGACCCACTCTGAGAAAACAGTTTATTTCCCTGGTGGAACTTTTTGTTTTATTGATAAAAATTGGGGAATGTATCAAATATGATAAATTCGTAGAGATTATTGCATCTCTTGATAAAAAAATATTGACAGTTTATAACGAAAATTATTGCCATACGTCAAGAAATAAATTATATAAGTGAACAGATACTGTATTATTTTATCAGAATTAATGTGAAAAGTGTGAATAATTATTAAAAAATTTCAAACATTTTTATGAGAAATTGTCATATTTGGATCAATTCTGTGCAAAACAAAATTACATAATATAATATAATCTCGCAGACAACACCAAGAAATGCAATATAACCTTAAATATAATCTAACATATTATTACATTTTACTATACATTTTGGGTATAGCTATCTTTCATAAAACGTCTTATTATTGATAAAATCGAATAAATAGTATAAGAATGTGTGGTCATTTGATAGATATATTTATAATTTTTTATTCTACTTACTGACATTTATTGTAATAATCAGTAATTACATGAATTAACAATAAATGCGATATTCTGGTAAGTAATTTAAGATGATGCATTATCATATATATATACCCGGGTAAAAAAGTTCATATCTGAATATATCTGAATCACATCTGTAGAATCGGATATGATCTGACAAGAAAATTGGCAATATCTGTTCATGTAGTGTCATGCCAGAACATGTATGCTTATATATGAGCATGTATGATCGTATCAGAGCCATTTTGATAATTTTGAGAGCAGACCCGTCCATATCGCAGCAGGTCTGACCAGATCCAATCCCCAGGCAAGATCTGATTTTATTGGGCCAGATCTGATCATGTCAGGTAGATCTATTTTTATTGGGTCAGATCTGATCATGTCAGGCAAATATAATCTTATTGGACCAGATCTGTCTGTCCGTATAAGAATAAAATACCGTGGATCCCAGTAGACCTGGACATCTATGAACAATAGACCTGCCCATATGATAGAGTCATAGTGTATCTGAACCATCAGACGAGGTATGACTCCGACGATATAAAAGCAAATCTTACCCTGTTGAAGCAGATCAAATTTTGTTAGTGCAGTCATGAAGATATCAAAATGTTTACATATATAGAGCGGGGTTATTAACACGTCATCACTTGACGTGTTAATAATTAATAATATTGTAGTAGCTCACATGATCACATATAATACAGTCAGGTGAGGTGCCATATCTGATCGGATATCGTCTCATATCCTCATATATCGTTTCATATATTCAGATGTTTTCACGTGTGAACAACTGAACTGCATATACGACAAGGTATGAGTGTATAAGACTTCGTATATTTTCCAGGTTTGGTATCGTATCTGATGGGATAAAATTTTATATGAACGTGCCTGCTCATATATCACATTATATATGTTCAGATGGGGTTTCACGCTGCCAACTCGTCTTGGTACCTGACCAGATAAAAACATATAATATATGAGGTCTATATAGCCGAGTCTGGTACCGTATTTGATCAGATATGATCTCATACGAACAGATACGTTCACATATCACATCATGTATGTTCAGATACGAATTTACGGTACCAACTCGCCTTGGTACTTAGCCAGATATAAACAGATATGAGTTCATATAGGGTCAGGCCAGATACTGTATTTGATCAGATATGATCTTCTATATGCATATGTGATGTGGAATATGATCAGAGCTAATCATATATGATACTGTAAAATGTCAGATATAAATATATCTCATACATACATGACAATATCTGAAACATATATGAAGATATCCACTCAGACATGAACTTTTTTTCCCGGGTATATTCAAGTGACCATACATTTTGTGTTCTAACGCCAGCATATTGCTATTATTTTATTGTTATTAAGTAATTCCACTTTTTATTGGAATGTTTCACTATTTAGTAGGTGCTTGCAAAATTACAAATAAAACACATTTAATTTTGAATATTTTTTCCCTATATTCATTATGAATCAATGATACAAAAGAACGATATTAGTATTAAGTACTTCAAACGTCACTAATGAGTAGTTGATAAAAATACAATCGCAAAATAAATACTCTATAGATATTTAAAAAACAACGCAACTTGAGTAAAGAAAAAATAATAAAGAAATTATTGTCCAGTAACAATGCATTCATTTATTTTTAAATACCAACATGGAATAAATTAAGAAATAAATTTTTAGGACAAAATATATGAAATCAGGTATTTTTTACGAATTAAAAATACAGAAAATATTAAATAATATCCTATAATGCCATTATATTACTACTATACTTATCGAAAAGTAACAACAAAAAATCCTAATACATCAAGAACTGACTAACATAATCTTCATTATTTGATATAAAATTCTAAAAAATGATGATTCATTTGACAATTACTGAGAAAATATGACTTTTGGTTCCAACTCCTGATCATCTAACTACGTAGCTGAGCAATTTTTGTTAATATCTTACATATTTTTCACAAAATTTATCACTTTTCGTTCAAATCTGGGAATAAATCTGAACGAATATGTTAAATTCTTACAAAATGTGACCAGAAAGTTCCACCAGGGTTATAGTAGGGAAATACATTTAGTTGGCTCTTGTATTCAAATATTCATTAACTGTTACAAAATGAGTTAATCGTTAAGAAATATTCGTATTCTCATGACAACACTTTATAGCCATAGTGTTTCTTTGAAAAGAATGATTTATTTGATCACTTTTAATTCTCTTAACTTAGTAGATGTTTATGGTGATCGAATAACGAATTGAAATTGTGATATGATAATACAGGTCAAAGGAGCAGAGATTTGTTCACAATTAATATATTTAGATCTGGGGCCGTTAAGGGAGATTTTGTTCTTGACATTGCAGCGGGAGATGTTAGCGGCTCAACATGAGCAGCTAGAAGAAGAGGAGGGATGCCTCTATGGACCAGGCATTGCCGATTAGCGGTAAGTATAAACACATTTGTGTAAACACATTACAAAACTTTAAACGCGTTTTTCTCGAAAACACGTTTTTAAAAATGGCTGACATTCTCCTGACCGCTGTAATTAACATATCGACCTGAAATTTGGAGAGCATACTCAGAAAATATGTCTTCACGGAATGACGGATCGTTTTTTCGATAGATACATTTTTGCGTTTATTATTTATCTTTTTATGCGAAAAAATGCGAAAATTCGATTTTTTTTAAATTGCCGCCATTGCCATCTTCCGAAATTTGTACTAAACGAAAAACCCATCCGTCATTCCATGACGAAAGGGTCACAGATTGATAATATGCTTTGAATTTGTATTTCAGATCAACAAAGAGGGGGCAGTGATGTCAGCCGTTTACCTCCCGCGATTTGAGGACCTGTTTTCACAGAGCTGCAACGGCCGCCATTTTGGTTTTTTTTCAGAAAACAAAATTTTTTAACATTCTGTATATCATGAATAAAAGCAAGAAAAAAACCGCACTCAAAAAGCTTTACTCGTTTCCTTTAAAAAAATAAAATGTAAACACCTGAAATATGGCACTCCAAGGACAAAGTCTCCCTTAACGTATAGTTTCCGCGTTCAATGCAACGTATAGTTGCTGTGTTCAATGCAAATGAACAGGTCACAACAATTAACGGATCGTCATTCAAAAGTCACAAAGCCAAGAGTCACACAGTAGACGCGAAAACTTCTCTGATTAACGCATATGAGGATTTATTAACTTTTAATGAATCTGTATTTAAGGGGCCAGTCCACTTTGAAAATTTAAAAAAAAATCGAAAGCAAGCAAGACTTGAAGAAATCGACGATGATGCGCAATCAGAAGGGATTTTGTACAGTGCAGGAATTACCGATTGAGTTTAGGTAAGAGTTTTTCATAGTATAAACTTCAAACGCGTTTTTCTCGAAACAACATTTTCAAAATCTAGCTCCATCGTATCTCTAAAACTAATAAACCGATTCTCTTGAAATTTTAACCACACATTGTAAACATCATTCGCAACAAGATGACCCTCGATGGTTTTAAAATTTTGCTTTTTACTTTTTTTTGCGAAAAAACACGTTTTTGTTACTCTTTTCGTTTTTCGTCCGCCATTTTTTTATTTTTTATAAAACTTTATATCTGAGGGTCATTTTGTAGCTGGTGTCATACTGAATCTAATGAACTTTGATTTTTTGTTTCAGACAAGCCGTTGCCGAGTTGTGATGGAGCTGCCTAGCCCACCTATTTTTGAGGCGTTGCGTTAAACGATAGTTTTTGTACTTAACGATGAATAAGGAGGAATAAAATTTTTTTTTAATGTGTTTCAAGACTTTATTTATCAAGCCCAACAACTTTTATATTCATAACTTTTATGAAATCCTATAAAAAATCGCGGAAATACCCTTTTTCGTGGCTCCAAAGTGGACTGGCCCCTTAAGACGTTGGCCCAGTAGTTCTTTGAGACAACAGTCGTACACGTATTACAAACTGAATATTTGGTAATAATTAAAAAATCTTCAGCTGAATCAAATATAGGCCTGTTAATAGTTAGCAAATCGTAAATTTGGCAAGACCATTTACTTTGTACGCTACCATGGCCCTTTGTCGCAGATACGATCGAGGTACACTGGAGACAGTCTAGTAAACACATCGCTGCGACCTTGCCTGGGTCAGTGGTGCTCTCGTGTTTTTGTGCCGTTATTTTCAAAGATAGATGATTGGACGTCGGATAACTTTATACGTAATTTATTAATTCAAACAACTTTTGTTTGAAACATTTTTTGATTGGGCTATTAATTATCGAGATACAGCGATTTTTATTATTTCATCCCCTATTTCTCAGGGTTGGGGTGAGTTGAGGGGCAACATTTTATTAGGGTTACTTGGAGTATGCAACCATCTACCTTCAGTCAAAAATTCATATTCTACGCTAAAAAGTGCTGGTTTTTCGTCTCCGTTACGAGACTAACTGTGCGTGACTGCATATCAGTTTGTGACCGTGAAAACGTGAATTTATTCTCTGCGCCGATGGCATCAATTAACGAATTGCTTGTTTTGTGGGACTGGCCAAATCTTGAGGAAACTTTCGAAAGTATATATAGAGAATATTAAATGATGCATCAGAGCAGGGGTGGCCAAGACGGGACCGGTCGACCACCTATTTTCTATGAGAGTTGTTCCTTGCTATACGACGTACTGATGCTACCGTCTTTGTTGTCCTTCATCTTTGTTGTTCTTCTATTAACAGACTTGCTACTTATAGAGAACATACCGATGTCTAACGATTTGTCCTCTACAAGTAACAACCCCCATGGAAATTTATATACACAAAAATATACTGCAAATTTATTTTATTATTAATTATAACATAGGTGACATGTACGCCATATATTGAAAATATGTTGCATATATGTGCCAAATTCTAATTTTCGTAACGTTTTTTATACATGAGATGTATATGCGTGGTATTACTGTATATCAATGTATCATATATCAATGATATATGCAGCATTTACCCTGCATATATACCACATATATTTAGCATATATGTTGCATACACACTGCATACATACCACATATATACTGCATATATTGTACATATATGCCACATATATACAGATATGCTACGCATATCTGTATATAGTGTACTACATGTAACAGTGTGCTTTAACTGTAAGTTGAGTTCTTTTTAGTTTAAGTTTTAAGTTTTATTAAGTTTAACTGTAATAGTGTTTATACACAGCGTATATTTCTTGTCAGGAATATGTATCGAAAATGTATGCGTCATATATGCATCATATATAGTGTTTATACGTAGCATATATTTGTTTTGGTCAGAAAAATATATCGAAAATATATGGGTCATATATGCGTCATATATTTGGTGCATATATACTGAATATATACGTATTATTCTATTTTTTGTCACTACATATGCGACCGATATATATATATATATATATATATATATATATATATATATATATGTAGCATATATTTTCTGCATATATTTTACATACATAAATTTCCATGGGGGGAGGAACAACTCTCTTTTTCTATGAGAGTTGTTTCATCACTTGCCCACTAGCACTATAGTGCTATATTGATCCAACTGCACATTTATCTGCCGACAATCGTTGAATGACTTCGTTCAAATATTAATTTGGCAACTATACACGAATCTTGATTTGTGCGAATATGAAATATCGTACACTCAACTATCATTTACATCTGGGACACCTGTTCCACTGATCTCATGGAATAAACGCCTCAGTTATAGGAAACAAGTATTTATAGTATATTAAGGGGAGATATACATCTAGGAGCCGGAAAAAGGTCATTTTTGTGATTTTTTTCAACGAAAACTATTTGAAATTTCGGATTGGGATTTTAATTTGCTAGAAATATATAATTCAAAAATATGTTGAATTTTCTTTATTTAAAAATATCAAAAATATACAAGGATATTGTATGATCCTTGGAGCGTCGTAAAAAAATCTGCGTATACGATGCCCACTGGCGTTTCTTCAAAAATCATCTGAAAAAAAAACCAAAAAGATTATTAAATTAGATACTATAATCTAGTACTTGTCATAGCCGATTTTGAAAATATCGATTGATGACAAAATGGCGGACGTTTGAACATAAACAGTGATTTTGGGGCCAAAAATTAGTTATTATTTTGCCTATAAAACAAAAACTGAGTAATGGAAAAAAAATCCTATGACAAATACTCGATAATGATGTATAGAATAAACACAAAAAACCTCAAGGTTCATTGGTTTTCGAGAAATTTTGGGTACCGATTTGAAAAACGTGGTTTTGAGAAAAACGCGTTTGAAAATTTGGAAATGAATAAATCATGAAATTTGTCAACTTACATGGAATCATCGATACCAGGCCCATAGTGTAGGTCTTCAACGGTCGACGGAATGTTCGTAGCTTCTAAATCCTCGACCTCGACCATCTAGGTGTATATCTCCCGTTAAAGTACCCATTTCTTGACTATTACCAAATCTTTATATGTGACAATTCAGAGGTTCTAATGAATGATTCGTTAACTGTAAGATATTTTTATTGCAATGTCCAACTTTACCATTTGTTAATAGTTACCAAATCCAGGTACATGGAAATATATTGTTTTCTCATGTCAGCGCAATTGGAGTACCATACTTGTACCCACTTCCTGATTGGGATCCTATGGGTCATCACGTTGGACCCCTATATAAAAACGTCACGCTCGTACATAGAATTTTAATTGGGATTCCCCATTGGAGGAGATCCAATGGACGCATCCAATTTCAATCCGAAAGGATTCAACAAAGGATCCAATCGATACTCAAATTGAATCCCAAAACCGAAACGTCACGCTCGGACATTGGATTCTGATTGGGATTGCCAAATGGAATCCAATGTAAAAATCAAATTTGAATCCCAGAGAATTCCATAAAGGATCCAATCGGTAATCGAATTGGATCCCTACGCCAAAACGTCACGCTCGTAGATTGGATTCTAATCGGGATTCCCCTTTGGAGTTCAATGTACGAAGCCAATTCGAGTCCTTAAGAATTCCCACATTATCAAACAGAATTCGATACAATTCTTGATCAACCCCATCGCATTCTGTACGTGGAATTTTCTTTATAAAATATATAGATATGCAAAGTTAGTGCACCTTAAGAAAGTATAAATGGCTTGAAAAAGTATATCTTAAAAATTGATTTGAATGACATGACTGAAAATCCACTCGAATTATATTTTGTTATTTATATTATTGCAATTTGACACAATATCACCACACACGTACGCGCTCACGAAATGTGCAGTTTTTGTTTTAACACGCCGAGTATTTTATCGTGAATTTTCACATTTTTCGATTCGAGCGTTGTTCGAATTCTCAAACGGCGTTCATCGGAGAACAGACCAGAATCAAATTGGATCCCAATGAGGACTGCCTATGTGCGGATGCTCTGACCAATCCCTATAGAGATGTGGCTGCATCTTGGGACCTCCCAACAAATTTCTGCACGAGATCACGAAAGGATATGTTTTTTCGGAGACCCCATAAATTCCGTTTGAGAATTGCAAATAAAAATTCTCAAACTATGCAAATTAGGAAATAGCGCAGAATCCACTCCGATTCCAATGTGGGCTCTCTATGTGCGGCGTCCCTATTAAGGGAGACTTTGTCCTTGGAGTGCCATATTTCAGGTGTTTACATTTTATTTTTTTTAAAGGAAACGAGTAAAGCTTTTTGAGTGGGGTTTTTTTCTTGCTTTTATTTATGATATACAGAACGTTAAAAAAAATTTTTTTTTGAAAAAAAAAATCAAAATGGCGGCCGTTGCAGCTCCGCGAAAACAGGTCCTCAAATTGCGGGAGGTAAACAGCTGACATCACTGCCCCCTCTTTGTTGATCTGAAACACAAATTCAAAGCATATTATCAATCTGTGACCCTTTGTTCATGGAATGACGGATGGGTTTTTCGTTTAGTGCAAATTTCGGAAGATGGCGGCAATTTAAAAAAAATCGAATTTTCGCGTTTTTTTTTTCGCATAAAAAGATAAATAATAAATGCAAAAATGTATCTATCGAAAAAACGATCCGTCATCCCGTGAAGACATATTTTCTGAGTATGCTCTCCAAATTTCAGGTCGATATGTTAATTACAGCGGTCAGGAGAATGTCAGCCATTTTTAAAAACGTGTTTTCGAGAAAAACTCGTTAAAAGTTTTGTAATGTGTTTACACAAATGTGTTTATAATTACCGCTAATCGGCAATGCCTGGTCCATAGAGGCATCCCTCCTCTTCTTCTAGCTGCTCATGTTGAGCCGTTAACATCTCCCGCTGCTCAATCCGGGACAAAGTCTCCCTTAACGGGTAATATCTAGTTGTAACACTCGAAAACAGCTCATTTTTGGGATTTTTTTAGCGACTCGTGATGATAAATTTCTACAAAAATTAAGTATTTGAAAACGAACTTTTATCCTCGTTCGATGATACCTTGCGAAGCGCTTCGATTGTAGCCACCTGGCGGATTGTTGGCGAAATACATTCAGGTCAATGTATTCCCAACCAGAACATTGACATTTCCCAGAATGGCGACAAGGCTTTCAGAAAGCACGAATGACCTGCTTTACTTTTATGCCTCAAATAATTTGGCTATTGGTTATGCTCAAATCGTTAGTTATTGTAACCCTTGTATTCATCGTAAGCATTCTTATCCTCGTCCATTATCATTGATGAAATAAATGCTTCTAATGGTGAATAGAATTATAAATATCTTTGATGAGGTAAAAAGTAAAGTAGCTTTACATAGTTCGGAAGAGAGGCTCCACTTTTCAGGACATGTCAATATTTTGCCCGGTTAGACATTACGTGAAGACGTAGTTGCTCGCAATGTATCCCGCACTGAGAAAAAAAAACCAATTGAATAAAAAAATATATATTGGATGATCCAAATAAATGTGCTGCTGCTAAATGTGATTGATTTAAGTAACATATTATTTTATTTGAAAAAGCCCTTCTGTTCTCTGAATATCTACATTATCCTTCAAATAAAATTATATTTTATTAAAATCATTCGATATACAATTCGTAGATGTATGGATAAAATAATTAAGCGGTTGCTACGATATTTTTTATTTCGTACAAAAATATAATCAATAGAATTAATTATTTATTTACTGCATCGAAACGAATAGGCCATGGAACGTAAGTTTTTCAATTTGTTTAAATCTTAAATAAAAAGTGAGCATTAGCATCATCCGCGATAATAGTGGAGAGAATATCAGATATCCAATGGAATATCCATGGAGGGAGTATCAGATATTCAACTGATTAGAACATATACTACACTTTGATCTTAGCCACAGGCCAAGAAGCGATACTCTTTAGAGTTTCTCCGGCGTTTAAGTAGATTTTCGGTTCGCGCTACGCTTTCGAGAAACGAGCGCTCGTGCGGCTTCTAGCGGTTACTCCGAGAACTACAGGTTTCCTCACACCTATAGTTTCGGTGGCGCTCGGCCATTGTTTGATTGAATTTCTTCAACCAAATGCGCAAGAAACAAATTTTATTTTCGCATAACTTTTTAACCAATTCAGACATTTGCTTAATATTTTTTAATCAAAATAAAATTTTAATATTTTGACAAATAATGCACTTGGAAATCAATATCGGATATGGTGAAAAAAATAAAATAACATAGTTACTCAATAGAAATTTTATCTGAATCAAACGAGCGAAATTCAATTTTTCTTGTGTACTCGAATCAACAATATTCATGTTATGAATTGAAACGCTTTTTTTGTTCGTTGCAGAAAATGAATTAAAAATTATATAATTTGTTCGCGATATTTTTTTAGATAGTTTCAATAATATATTGTTCTCGGCTAACAATATATCTTTTGAATGAAAAAAAAACTTTTAGTTTTATCATGTTATTAAAGTCAATGGCGTTTTGTTTAGAATAATAAATCCGATTATTTACACCAACAATTTTACAATTGAATCAACGAAATTTCATTCAATAACACCAATGATTTTTCTTTCTCAGTGCGGCTAGAAGATTGTAATTTCCAAACATAAAGGGTAAGCCATAAAAAACAATTTTGCAATCTTTCTGGTGTGTTCCATGGGAGGACCGGGTCAGGTAAATCAGACAAGTCAAGTCTGGTCGGGGCCCAACACAAAGTAGGGAATACCCGGTCACACGTCTGCACGGGAAGTTTCGAACGACGCTCCGAGCGTTCCAATGGGCGTCAACATAACAGCCAATAAATCAGTCAATTTCGATCCGATCACCTTGGAATTTCCCGGAAACATTCATAAGATACTGTCATCCATAATATACTGTCAAAATACATCAATATAGAGAAAAAAAGCGATTTTTCGACTTTCACAACCAGGCACAACTTTTCAAATCCCTATAGGGATGTGGTAGGATCCGTCCACTCCCCGTGGAATTTCTCCGCGAGAGATACTCGTCTGTCGACCGCATTTTCACCAGGTCACAGGGAAACTACGGAAACTTCAATGTGCCCGTCCCTGAAAAATTTTCGTCGCATCCGTTCCGGCACCCAACTGAGCCCGCTCGAAACAGACCCGCAATCGCCCACCCATAATAAAAAGTCAATAACATTCAAGCCAAGATGCACGCAATCAGGATGCAATATTTTTATCCGAAGCCTAGACTTCCCCATACATGAACTTCCGATTTGCCTTTCTCCCGTCAAAGTCTGGCCAGAATCAACCTCCGGATTGTACATGCTAGAGTAACTTGAGAAAAGCCGCGACGTATTCTCGCTCCAGTATCAAGCGCATATTATGTTCGATAATCCTTGAAGACGCGTGTGTTCTCCATTCCTAAGCCAGGTATATATGCGTAAAAGTGGTTTGGCTGGATACACACAAACACACACACACACACACACACACACACACACACACACACACACACACACACACACACACACACACACACACACACACACACACACACACACATGTATATGTATATGTAGATATATTTATCCACATATATATATATATATATTTATACATATATATTTAGATGTATATACAGTCGAACCTCGATATAACGAAGATTCGTCCATTCTCTTCCGATATACCCCCGAAACCTTGATACAACAACATAATAATATACATTGTGCTCTAATTGCTAATTGCTCTAATTTAAACCTTTATTTCTTTAAAAAATATCACTGTATTTATAATGTTAATGTATATTTTTTAAAGAACATATTACAGAACATGATCTCGATATAACGCAACCTCGATATATCGAACTTCCCAAGAGAATCGTTATATCGAAGTTCGACTGTATATATTGTATATATTGTATATATTATATTCGACTGTATATATATATATTGATATAACTATATATACATACAGGGTGTCCCAGAACTCAACGTTAAGCCGACACGGGGTGACAGGATTGATTGTAACCATCATGAGAAAAATCAGAAAAAAAATCTATCCCATGCAGTTTGAAAATTATGGGCATTTAAGAAAAACCTAGAAATTTGGTCAAACTGTAACCATTTTTCGGTTATTGTGAAACAAACCCAAACAAACCCAAACAATCCCAAGTTTCCTAGAATTAAGACTATTTGTTAAACTATGAATTTAAAATTTACAAAATTTGTCTACTTTGAAAGGCCCTGCTTTATTTTTTTTCTGATTTATTTTTTTTCTGATTTTTCTCATGATGGTTACAATCAATCCTGTCACCCCGTGTCGGCTTAACGTTGAGTTCTGGGACACCCTGTATATATATATATTTTTAAATATATGCCATTTACATATATGCCAATATTAAAAGTGGTTCGACTGGATACACAAACACACGTGTGTGCGTGTGTGTGTGTGTGCGCGCGCGCGTATGAATGCGTGCGTGCGTGCGTGCGTGCGTGCGTGCGTGTGTGTGTGTGTGTGTGTGTGTGTGTGTGTGTGTGTGTGTGTGTGTGTGTGTGTGTGTGTAGATAAATATATCTACATATACATGTCTTATACATACTAATTACATACATACATATATATATATATATATGCCAATGTATATACGTTTATCGATGGAGCAACAATTGCCTGTTCTCTAGCACGTCTCGTTATACACTATAATTGGGATGAATATTGAGAAGTTGGCAGAGAAGTTGTAAGTAAACTTGGACGCCTCGGGCGGTCGGGATGCTTGAGAGCAGAGACGTGTTGCGGAAAGCTTTCGTCTCTCCTCTCTGCGCCACTTGTCTCAATCTCTTCCTCCCTCCCTCTCTCTCTCTCTCTCTCTCTCTCTCTCTCTCTCTTTCTCTCTCTCTCCCTCTCTCCCTCAATCTGTCTCTCTCGTTGTCCCATCTTCCCTCGAGTACGCCCCCAACATCAGCTACATCGAGCCCTCACCGTCACTCAAACAACTCTTCTACAACCTGAGTACCTTTAAACCATCCTCCTTAACCTCCCCATTCCTCATCGCGAAATTCCCTTCTTCCCTCAAACTTCAACAATATTTCCGATACGGCGGAATTTTCCACCGAGCTACGGATCGGATATTCCCGGCGAAGCCTTCCAGCCCGCTAAGTCCACGCAGAAGACGACTCAACTGGCACGGATGTTTCTTCACCGCTTGATCAAAGAAAAAAATCTCGAGCAAACAATAGTAACGGGAAAAAAGATTCTCGATTGGGAAAAAATAAGATGTCGTAGATTGGACCAGTTTTTCTTGGAGCTAACAAACTTCGGATCGATTCCTACGGAAGACTCGTCAGGCTTGGAAAATCGGTCGCGTCTCGGAGCTCGGAGCTCGAGATGAGTATGAACGATCCTCCGATTTCCCACTGCAGGTGCTTTTTTTTCTTGTGATTGTATAAATTATTATGTAAATTGAAAGAACGAGGCGCTTTTATTTTATTCGAATAAACTTAATGATCGTATTGATGTTTACAATGGAAAAAAGTTTATCGAGGAGTTTGTTTACATGAGATAAATAGGTTAGTGCAGTGTGCAAAAAACCGAGTAAAGTGCACAGAAAGCTGGGAGATAGAAGAATTTCTTCTCAGTTATCGATGCGTACGCAGCAAAGCGAATGTTGATGTGGTGGGGTTAAATTGACCCCAAACTATTATCAGCCTCAAATTTATCGAAAACTGTGCACTTTTGAAAATAAAGAAAATATAAGTAGGTTTGGGGCCCGGTTGACATTCCGAAATTTGAATGCGCCGGGGGTTTGAAATTCCGAATTTTAACGTTCCAAAATTCAAGATGGGGCCGAGTTGAAATTCCGAACATTGAATGGTCAGAGCACTCAAAACTCCGAAAGAATAGTACCCCAAAAGAATTTTACACGAAAGACCAAAACTCTGAAAATCTCAACACCGTCGAAATAATTCGACTTTGGACGTTTTAAAAGTTTCAAAATTTTCAATAAATCGACGAATTATTTCAAGATTTTTATTTTATTGAGAAGTGATTTTGCGTCCATTTTGAAATTTGTCAAGACTATGTTATACGTTATACATTATTTACAGTCAACTGTGTAGACTTTCGCTGGCATGATCTTGACATGAGGGCCGGGTTGAAATTCCGAACTTTGAATGCGCCGACGGTTTAAAATTCCTAATTTTAATATTCCGAAATTACAAGGTTCGTCAAGATTATGCCAGCAAAAGTCTGCACAGTTGACTCTAAATGATGTAGAACGTATAACATTGTCTAGACGGATTTCAAAATTGACGTAAAATCACTTCTTAATCAAAACAAATTCTTGAAATAATTCGTCGATTTATCGAAAATTTTGAAACTTTTAAAACTTCCATAACCGAATAATTTTTACGGTGTTCAGATTTTTTTATTTTTGGTCTTTCGTATAAAACTAATTCGTTTACCACGTTTATTCACTTTTCAGGCAGTTGGATTGTAAAAATGGATAATAATTTTTCACAAAACATGGTTTAATTGGAAGCTGCACGTGTTGCTGCAAAACGTTGGGCATTTAACGCTTTTCTCGGTACAATTGTAAAGTTGTAATACCGTTTAAAATTCACTAAAGAACGAAAAAGTTAATATCAGCGTTACTTTCCCTATACTGTATTTACCAATGGTTTTAATTGTAAATACGATAGACTTTTCTATCGATGAATTATTTGTATTGGTTTCTATCGGTTTTCATGAAAATGTTATCGATTAAGAAATACTACTATTCATAAATATTTTTTTATGAAATAATTAAACGTAAAAAAGATGAGAAAAATTGGTAACCAATGTAGAATAAAATAAATAAATATAATAAATGGATAATAAAATAAAAAATGTAATGACATGCTGTTTATAAATATTATGTTACATTGTATATATGTTTATCAATTTTGTAAATAGGAGTGATAAGGACGAGGCGGCCCTGTAGCTTGGCCACCTCGTTCGCCAGATATAACATCATCAGATTACTTTTTATGGGGTTTTGTCCCCACGAAAACCCCATAAAAAGGTTTTGTCCCCATGGCGATGAAATTACACCACAAATGTTGGCTGAAGCTAGATGGTCTTTTCATCAGCGTATTAACAAGTGCTTACAAGTCGAAGGTCATCACTTCGAGCATCTTCTGTAGGTATACCCAAACCAAGGTTAGTGGATCCTTTGAAACTGATTATTCGGATATTTTTCGATTTTTCGACTATTTTCATACTTTGCATGACTAGAGTGACCTTGTGTCGTAGGTCGCCGAATTCGTCTTAAAATCGGTAATAATGGCATCGAAAAAAAATACATGGTTCCATTTAAAAAATTGGAGTTGACCTTGACGCAGCTTCAGCGCCTCCAACGATAAAGAAATAGGGTGGTCCAGTATGACGACCTTCTCGAACACTGAAATTTTTGTCCGAAACATTTTTGGATACGATCAATAGTTTGAGTGCTATTGATCTGTAACACTTCATGTGCCTCACCCTGTGTATTGTAATGTCCTGACTATATAATTACATTGGTTTATGCGTACCATTATAAATATCATACCATACCGTATTCTACTGAGAGCGATGACCGGAATAATTTCAATACGATATATTTTTCAAAATATACGACGTCTATGAAACCGAGATCGTACCGCAATCTCGTTGTTGTCTCGGCTTTCCAATAATCTCGAGTTGCGTATGTACCTCTCCCGCACCGAAGAATAGTGAAAACCGTCAAAGGAAAACCGACCCTTGCGAGTGGTTCTCCAAGCTGACACGTGGACAAATTTTCTTTCTGCCTCCCCCCCCCCCCCTCAGCTTGCTTTATTTATTCCTATCGTTTTCTCTTCTTACGGAAAAAACCGCAGTACGTTTCCTTCGAATGTACACGTACATATAGAATTTCCGAGATTCATATACCGTAACTTGCCCTTCTGTTTTCCGTACGAAATATACATATACATATTTCATTCCAGCATGTGTTCGTAAAAGTTTTCCCACGTCGACATTGTGTGCGTATCAAGACCTCAAAGTTTTCTCACATGTGGACTCGCTGTACGGGCCTGTTCCTTCAACCTTTTCCTCCCTTCCGCAGCCTTACACTCGGCTATATACTCGGGATATTACATTTATAGATATACCCAAGCTTCAACTTGTTCGCTCGTTCTCAATAATGTAAACGAAAGGGGGACTAAAAAAGAAGAATAAAACAGAGAGAGAACTTCATCTTCATTCTTTGTGCACTGGTGACAAGATCCGTTTCCCTGTGTGCCGATGCGAAGAGCGGAAATATATCGTGCACCAAGTTGGCGAATTCAATTATACAAAGGTATTCCTCGCGAAAGTGAGCGATGTTCCTTTTACTCGTTTCGTTTTTTTTTTCTTGCCTCCACACTTCGTCGCGGAAAATCGTGGGAACTTTGGACGGAAAAGTTGGCGTGGTAATGGCGGTAAATTTAGACGCATAATTTCGATAATAGTTGCGAGATTTCTGCGACTTCAACATTTTTTCGGGACACGCCGGTGCGTCGTGAAATAAGCGCGGTTGTGAGCAACGCTGCGCGGGGGGTCTCCGAGGAACGGGAAGCAGGAAAGTCGGGGTGGGGTAAAAAGTGAAGGGATCTCAAAGCGCCGGAAGCAACGAAGCGACGAAGCAAATAGAACAGGGGTTCCCAAACTTTTTCTTTATCATGTGGGGGACATCTTCTTTTTGCATAAAAGGAGATGTCCCCCACTTCTTACTCACTTAAGACTATTTTATTCCACTTCTTTATCCATATTAGGATTAAAAAACGCCCCACCACCTGCGTATCAAGGGGTCGCACTTGGGGGCGCCCCCGCCCTCTATACATCAAGACGCCTCCCTTGGGGAGTGTCTCCCCCCGCTGTATATCAAAACGCCTCGCTTGGCGGGCGCCTACCCCTGTATATCAAGACGCCTCCCTCGGGGGCGCCCGCCTTTGTATATCGAAACCCCTCCGTGGGGGGCGCCCCTGTATATCAAGACGCCTCCCTTGGGGGGCGCCTATCCCTGTATATCAAGACGCTTCCCTCGGGGGCGCCCGCCTTTTTATATCAAAGCCCCTCCCTGGGGGGCATCTCCCCGCTGTATATCAAGACGCCTCTCTGAGGAGGCGCCTCCCCCTGTATATAGAGACACCTCCCTTGGGGGAGAGAGGAGCGGGCGTTCCCCCCTGTATATCAAGACGCCTCACTTGGGGGGACGCTCGCCCCTGTATATCGAGACCCCTCCCTTGGGGGGGCGTCTCCGCCCTGTATATCAAGACGCCTCCCTTGGGGGCGCATCCCCCCTTTATATCAAGACGCCTCCCTTGGGGGGCGTCTCCCCCACTGTATATCAAGATGGCTTCCTTGGGGGGCGCCCCCCTGTATACCAAGACGCGTCCCTTGGGGGCGCCTCCCCCTGTATATCAAGACGCTTTCCTTGGGGGGCGCCTCCTCCCTGTATATCAAGACGCCTCCCTTCGGAGCGCTCGTCCTTACATATCAAGACCGCTCCCTTGGGGGACGCCCCCCTATATTCTAAGACGCCTCCCTTGGGGGCGCCTCCCCCTGTATATCAAGACGCTTCCCTTGGGGGGCGCCCGCCCCTGTATATTGAGACCCCTCCCTTGGGAGGGGGGCACCCCCTGTACATGAAGGCTTTTGGGGGCCAAGGGGGGACCCCCCGTCCCCCCTCCGCCTCCCCCCATACACTGAAAATGAATAAACTAGAAGATCTTCTTTCGTAGTATGGAATCAAATCGAACGAGTTGCATGGTACCTGGTGGATTCCTTGCGGACACATGTTGCGCGCATATCGATTCCGTTCATAATTCTCGCGGTTTCGTTTTTAATAACATGCAAATGTGATTTTACAAATTCGGAGATGGTAGGTCATTTGACGTTATCGCTACGCTGTGAGCACATATAATTGTTTGACGGTCATCCCCCTGATGTGTTCAATTCTCGGGGCAGCGGTTTGGCTCTAATATTCCTGGGTATTTAGCATCCGTTCCTAAATTCTCTCTTCCTCTATTCCCATGTTGACTTCTCAGTCTCTCTCTATCTATTTCTCTCTCTCTCTCGCTCTCTCTCTCTCTCTCTCTCTCTCTCCCTCTCTCTCTCTCTCTCTCTCTCTCTCTCTCCCTCTCTCTCTCTCTCTCTCTCTCTCTCTCCTCTCTCTCTCTCTCTCTCTCTCTCTCTCTCTCTCTCTCTCTCTCTCTCTCTCTGTCGCTCTCTCTCTCTCTGTCGCTGTGTGTATAAATGGCTTGCTCGGAGCTTCTATCTATCTACGGAGCGACCCTCTTTAGTATGTACACTACATAACACCGATAGAGAGATCGGAGAGAAAGAGAGAGAGAGGAGAGAGAGAGAGAGCGAGAGAGGGAGGGAGGGAGGGAGGGAGGGAGACACACACAGAGAGAGAGAGAGAGAAGGGCATATACGTAAACGGCTTGGATAATAAGTCACTTACACGGATTCTGGACCTGGGGGGTTGGCCCTACGCCAGTTCTATTCGCGCTTCGGTTGTTCCGATCTATTCTATACTGGGCACGTCACACGCATGACGCTCTTAACTAAATTATGGACAAAGTAGTACGATTCCCGAGCTATACCAGCCACGTGGGCTAAAGGGATATTCACAAAGTTCGTGGAAAATTATACCCTGCGAATCTCTCTCTCTCTCTCTCTCTCTCTTTCTCTCTCTTTGCGCTATTGAGGCCGTGCCTTATTTTATTATACACTCTAATATCGTATAACTCACTCTCCATACTGACCCATTTTTGTCTATGCTGTCACTCGATAATACGTATCATCGTTTAGAGCCACTAGATCAGATAAATTACTCAAATAAATTTCACTATCCCAAGTATTAATTCCCAGAGATCGAAATTTTTCCATTTAAAAAAACCATTCGTTCCCAACATTGATGGAGAATGTCCCAGGACCATTTGAATCGTTTCGATCTTTTCTAGGGGTAGGAGCTGAAAGGAAAGACTTGCAGTTGACCTAAACAAACTCAAACGAACTATCATTGATGACTGGACGTCAAGGTCTAGCTGGACTAAGTGCTGATTGCTCGAATGACAAACGATGTCCCTAATCCTGATGGGGACTGCTTCGAGACCATTTTTGTCATTTCAATCCTTGGGAAGGGCGGGAGGGGGGGGAGGAAAGGTGCATTTCAAGGTCCCGGAGTCCTGTGGCAGCTTTTAGGTAATCCAAACGAGTCCAAAGGGAGTGACACTGATGATCGAGCCCATAGAGCGATTCATCTTGACTCGATTACCTAGCAAACCAATCCAACACTTGCGATGAGCAGGCGAATCGGAGTAGACATATAGGACTCGAGTTAATTAACGTCACGGGCAGGCGTTACAATTAAATATGTCCGGACGAAATTTTCGCCAACACGGGAAACAACGAGCGCAACTGTTGCTATCGAATTTTCTATCTACATCGAAGTTGATATGCTGCATCGGGATGGATCCTTAATGAAGATAGACAAGTGGCACGTCCGGCAATGTGGTCAGATCGATTCAGCTGCCTCTCCTGTCTCTTTCTCTCGTCGCGCTCGCCACGAAAGTTCATAATTTGGGAGTATAATTTTCCTGATTCATGCAAATTCGGACGTTGATCGGGCAATTATCGATCAACCGCGAAATACGCGGTGAAACACCCCTGACTCGATGTGCCCAGAGGTCGAGTGTGTAAAACGATGGGAAAAGAATGGAAACATGCATTCGGGCGAATTTGAGAGAGGCTGTGATTCAATTAGTTGCAGTTGACGAGCCAACTGTCAATGCTATCTGCATTCAACGGTTTCGTCATTTCAGCCATATCGATGAGGATGTTCGTGGGCCTTGAAAAATATAATGGGTGTCAAGCACGTCATTAGCGCTGACTTGAGTCCTGCTCTTCACTCTCTCTTCGTCCATGGCTACCTTCGTTGCGGTACTAATGTACCACCATCTGATGGAGCTGCATAATTAAGCCGGAAACATTAGCAGCTTCGATACTCGCTTCAGCGTTCTTTGCTAATCCTACTTATCCGCTTTCCCGGGGCAAGAAATATTTTACCGCATATGCTCATCGCAGTTCCCACATTTCCATATTTATTTTCGTCAATTATGGAATTCACCACGAGTTCGTTGCTACGATGAGAAACAAAAGCAAAGAGCAGATCAACGGACGGATAATGCCTAATGCTCCGGAATTATGTAAATTTCTTGCTTTGCCTTCACTGATTTTTATCAATCGTGACTTCCGGATTCTCTCTGATTCCTCAGAGAAGCAGCTGTATTGTTCGGAAGGGTAACCATCTCGCGGATCCTTTCATCCTAGAAATGTTCGTGTGCTCGTCTCGACGGCTCATTTGACACAAAAGATTAATGCTAAGCTCGAGGAAGAGACAGCGAGGATTTGCCACCACATTAATTCGTTTGTCCTTAGCCCATCCTGTTGAGGAACGAATTAAAGTGCACCGTGCGAAGGAGCGAGCATTTCCGAAATTTTCGCGCTGAAAAGCTTTCTGTTGCGGTGAAAAAAGAGCCCGTGAATGCATGGAGGGTCTTGGTGAATGGAGCGAAAGGAGGAGGCACCGGGAAGGAGAGAAATGGAGAGAGGAAGGAAAAAGGACAGTCCAGTGGCGTTGGAGCAGTGTGGTGGTTTTACGTCGAAACGCATCTCAATTAAGCACCCGGTTGTATGCTTGTCGCAGACGAGAATGGTGTCCATCTCCACTTTCCATGCGCAATACGCAAATGAGACAAAATTCAATCCACTTCTCGCCTGTAAATTCTAAAGAAGCATTATCGACCCAACACACTTGGCTTTTCCAGGATGTACATGCACGTCGTCCTAATAGCCGGAAATTTTTCGAAAGTGCTCGCGGGAAAACAATGCAGACGAGAAGATTCTTCTCCTGTCGTGGTGGATACGCAAACGTTTGATTACTTGATTAACTTTAGGCAGGAATAACGAAAGCGATTGTGGATGTCACTAATGGCGGATCCCCGTACTAAAATGTCACGCTCGTACATTGGATTCTAATCTGGATTCCCCATTGGAATACGATGTAGGAATCCGATTTTAATCCTATAGGATTTCCACATTATCGAACGAAATTCGATGCGATTTTTGGTGGATACAATCGCATTTTGCACGTTGGATTTTCTATACAAAATATATACATGTACCAAAATTAGGGGATCTTCAAAAATTACAAATCTTATCTCAAAAAAGTAGAAAATCGCTTAAGGGGGAAGATACCTTTAGCGAGGAAAAAATTGCTGATTTTCATCATTTTTTTAAAGGATATATTTCTTCACTATTTTTGAGACGTGGGGTATGTTTTATTACTACTTTTTGCTGTTACATGGTATTTTTTTTTCTATTAACCTTACAAATGGCGAAGGTATGACACGGTCTTCGAAAATGCATTTTCAAAACTGGCGTGACAAATAGACAAAATACTAATCAACCGATTCCGATGAAATTTAGTATCAATATTTCTAACCTTATTAAAGCGTAAGGCCACTGTAGCGGGAAAAAATAAGTATATTTTGGGAATTTTTTTTACCGGGGCAATGGAATAAATCAAAATTCTGAAAAAGGTCCTTTATTGTACATATCATAAACTGTATAAACTATTTTTTTCAAAGGAATATAAGACAAAATGGCGGCTTCTTTTTCATAGGCGCACGGCCTGACCAACGGCACCTGCAATTTTTAATTTATAATGAATGAATTTTTTTTTCGATTATACATGTGAATAGCTACAGACGTATGTACGATTTTGTTGATATATCGATTTTTGCAAAAAAAGCGCGTTTTTTTTAAGGAGGGAGGTCTAGTTAGAATTTTCACAAAATCGATTTTTTTTGTCATTTTCTAAAAGTATAATATCTTACGAGTATTTTCCGACTAATTGAATGTAAATCAGACCATTATTCGCCGAAATACATAACTTTGAAGGACGCCGTGTTTGAGCCATATAAAGTAAACAGGTAGCGTACTCAAAACTTTAAACTCGTTTTTCTCAAAACCATGTTTTCGCAGTCGGCGATCAATGTAACTCGAGAACGGCTTTACCGATCGGGTTGAAATTTATATCACTTGTTCTATACATAGTTTTCCTCCGGATGAACGAAGGATTTTTTTTGGACAATTATTTTTTTTTTATAGTCAATTTTTGTAAGTGAAATTTTGGTCAAAACAACACTTTTGACGTTCAACGGCCGCCATTTTGTGAAAAATGGAAATTTTTCAAAATCCTTCGTTCAACCAGAGCATTATATCATTAACTAAACATTCTCCCCTGTTTTGTTGGGTTCAGATAATCCGTCACAGCGTGAGAGTGATCACCACAAACCTGTTTTTTTTTGCAGCGTCCTCGGCCATTGATACGTATCGGCTTATTTTGAAACATATTTCTTTAGAAAAATTACAATGTTTACATTAAATATATATCTTTTAAACGGAAGAACTTTTGTTGTAAACTATGTTATCGTTTGGCCGAAAAAAAAAGTCGGAAAAAAGGCCTTTTTTTAACGTTCCAACTAGACCTCACTCCTTAAATAAAAGTTCAGAATTCTCAAAAAAACATCGTCCGAAAATTGTTTATAAAAAAAACTATGTAATATATCGAGAAAATCCTACGTACTTTCATGCAGAATGTAATTGTATGTAATATACAGTTAGAATTTCAAGTCAATCGGTCAAGATTCGTTCGAGTTATGAGTCCGGCCGACTTGAAAAATGTAGTTTTGAGAAAAACGCGTTTAAAGTTTTCGGTACGGAAAAATCATTGATAAATTTGACATACCTGCAGTCAGCGATGCCTGCGCCATACAATTGGCCTTCCAAATTAACGTCCTGCACTAGCAGAAAGTTATCGATTTTTTTTAATTTCTACAGTGACCTAACCCCTTAAAAGAAAAATCTTCGCTGGTTTTTTCTTTCATTAAGGCGGGATATACATTTAGACAGAAAAAAAATAAGCAATATTGAAGAATTTTTTAAAATAAGAAATAAATATTCTACAATTATCAAACTTTGGGTATACTTCAATAGTATGTTTAAGTTTACAGAACAATTTTTTAAAATTAATTCATCATCAAAATGGCGGAGTTGTGGCAGAGTGTTACAGCAAGGTCGCCGCGGGAGTTGCGAATCGTCGTGCAGTCTAGCTCCCCGTAGACTTTGATTTGCAAAAAAGTTCAAACATTCGTTCAGTTCGAACATCTATAGTTTCTACGTGACGGTAATTAAAATGAAGGAAATGTACATTTAAGAAAACGGCACCCATTTGCAAAAAAATCAACATTTCACGCAACATTTCTGTAAAATGTGGATTGAAAAAGTAGTTTTTTTTTTTTCAATTTTCCAAAAACAATTCTCGTCAAGTAGAAGGTACCAATATATCAACCAAGTTTCAACTCAATCGGCTTAATAGTTTTTGAGTAGTCCTGCACGCCAATTTCGATAATGCAGTTTTTAGTAAAACGCGTTTGAAGTTCACGCCCGCTCCGAATCCGAGCGGTGAGGCACAGCGTTGACGGGCTGTAACGTTTGAAGTTCTTCGAAGTTCACTTTGAAACTTTGCGAAAATATTCTACATATATAGTTCTATCGTTTAAAGAGAAAAAATAAAATCGATTTTTTTATCGTTATAAACGAGATAATCTCTCCTTAACACTCATACGCAGAATATGAACCAAGAAAAAGTGAAAAATGTTGAAAATCCATGAAACGGTATGCTTTGAAACAAAAAGATTTAAGTTTTCGAAAAAATGGCTACATTTTGCAAAAAGGAACTTTTTTTTTATTTTCAAAAACATTTCAGTTTATGTTCTAGACAATAAGGTTAGAAAGATTAAAACTAGTCTTAATCAGAACCGGTTGATTAGTTTTTAGCTATACGTGACGGCAGTTTTGAAAATGTATCTTCGAAAACTGTGCCATATCTCCACCATTTTTAAAGATTAATAACAAAAATACCATGTAATTACTTGTACTTAATAATAAAACATTACTTAACGTTGCTTAGCATTACTTAACATAAAACATTACTTAACTTGTACTTAATAATAAAACATTACTTGTGGCACTATGTCTGAAATATGGTGAAGAAGTCTTATTTAAAAAAAACACGAAAATCAGCACATTTTTTTCTCGCCTGAAGGTATATCCCGCCCCTAAAAAAAACTAATACCGATTCGAATCACATCACTGAAAATCCACTGTGATTATCGTCTGTTATTTATTTTCCTGCACCTTTGATACAATATCACCACATACGTACACGCTCGCGGAGCGTGCAGTTGATGTTTCAACCCGCCGAGTTTCATATTCGTGACTTTTTACATATTTTTTATTCTACCGCGATAAAAATTCTCAAACGCTGTAGATAAGAGCCGTAATAAAAGTTCTCAAACAGTGTAGAATCCAATTAACGGGGTATGCGGAAACCCAATTCGAAGGGTCAGAATGATGAATTTTTTTCCAGCAACACATTGGTTGGAATAAATTGATTGCTTCCCAGCATGTTGTACACATGTTTGTGGTTACAATGTAATTTTTTCGGAAGAAAATCTTTCAAAATGTTCGTCGTGCTGCAGTTGGAGTTACAGTCCTCCAGCGGCGCGTCCTGAAACGGCGGGGTCTCTACCAGGCTCGAAAGTAATTTTGAACGAAAACAAAAAAAATTCTTCAAATATATCCAACTGGCTATGGGTTCACGATCCATTTTTCAAAATGTCCGAAAATACGAAAAATGACAGCTTCTTCAAGGAAAACGTAATTTTTCTCTTGAAAAACAGCATGCTGAAGTCATTATTATTAACAAATGGTTCATCCAATTAAAAAATGTGATCGTGAACCGAAAATGACGACTGTTTGAATGCTGCCTGTGTAAATTCGAGTCAATAGTGTGAAAGTTACTCAAGATATTAATCCTTCTCAAGACATGTAGTTTCGAGATAATCACGTAACCGACTTGACGGATCGCGGTAACCGGACTCATACTGTTCCACTAAAATAGGTGTAACTTCGTCAATTTTTCGAATATCAGGGTCCGGTTGGTCTTAAAATATTCTCGAAAATTCACACTATAACAGTATGCAAGAAAACGATTCTTTGGAGTTTCCAGAAGGGGATACCCCCTTAAATCCCAATTAGGACTCCCTATATGCAGTGTCCCTAACAAATCCCTATAGAGATATGGTTATACTTGGGACTCCCAATTAAATTTCTGCACGGGATTTTTGGAAAGGATTTTTTTTAAAGATCCAACGAATTCCGCTTTAAGGGCCTATACCAGTGTAAACGCTATACTTGGGACTTGGGACTCCCAATCAAATTTCTGCACGGGATTTCTGGAAAGGATTTTTTTTTTAAAGATCCAACAATTTGCTTTAAGGGCCTATACCAGTGTGAACGCTCCAAATTTTGGTGATTTTCGGGAATTTTTTGGAAGGAAAGTTCTCAATTAAATGTTTCGGAAAATTAAGAATATATTTGGCTATATTTGACCTATATTACATAATTCTTTGATAGAAAAATATTGAGATCCAAGCGACTTAGGCGCTGCCTTCAGAGGGGCCAATAAAAGTTCCTCCACTGCTGACATGATTCCGGCCGATTGAGTAGCTGAATCCGAAAAAGGAAAAAGTGTCGTTAAACTGGAAGGTATTTCCTGTACGATGATGTAGGATTTTCGAAAAATATCGAAATCTAACAAAATGGCGTAGTTATGAAAAAAGTTTGTTTGGATTCTTGCCTATATAAAAGTTCTTGCCTATAAAATGGTCATTTTTTCAATGCCAAATCGTCAATTTCCATCCAATGAAAAATATCCTACGTCATTGTAGAGTAAATATATTCAAGAGTACTCAGTTCAGATTTCAAGTCAATCGGATAAATGCTCTTTGAGTTACAATGTCAGCAAATTTGAAAAATCTCATTCGAGAAAAACGCGTTTAAAGATTTAATTATCGATTTATGCAAGATAAAATGATATTTACCATAAAAACTGCTATTTAGTTATACCTGACACATACAATAGACTGTCGAAAAAGACAAACAAAAAGTCGATGTTTTTAAGTGTCACACTGGTATAGCACCTTAAGGGAAGGTGAAAAAAAAGGAGGCGTGAAAAAAACACTTTTTTGCGTTTTTTTTCACCTATATGGATAAAGTAAATTTATTGAAACCTTTTGTACATTGTTAAGTGTCATTTCAAGAACATTCCGTGAAATTTGTACGCGAAAATACCCACAAACAAGCCGGTGCCGCGTTTTTCCCGAAACCACTTTTTCAAAGTCTGTGTTCACTGCCATTTGAAAACTACATGACCGATTCATTTCAAACTCGGTACACACTTTCTACATATAAAATACCTCGCCCCAACGGTTAGTTTGAGATTTTTTTACATTGAGGGGGTTTTCCACCCCCAAAATGGCGGAATTTTTCGTGAAAAAAAGCACTTTTCACTTTACATGACCACCAAAAATTTAGAAATAAACAAAAAAAAAATTATCAAAGGCCGTTGGGCGGAGGATTTGATGATACTTTGACTAAATTTCAATGGTACTTGATTTCAGATAATTTCTAGCTGGGATACAGTGAACACCGGAAATCGTGTTCTTCCAAAGGCGTTCTTGGAAAAGCTTTGTCACCGGCTTGTTTGTGGATATTTTCGCGTACAAATTTCACGGAATGTTCTTGAAATGACACTTAACAATGTACAAAAAGTTTCAAAAAAGCCGGGTAAGTAGGGAAAAATTGCCCCCGCATTTTTTCCAGCGAAATTTGGAGTATATTCTGAGGTATAAAAAAAAGAAATGTTCTGAAAATTTCATGCCCGTCCACGCAATGGTTTTAGAAAAATGATTTTTTTAAAACATAAAAAAAAATTCCGGAAACGGTACACTAGATCGATTTAGTTTTTTTTTTTTTTTTGGTACTTGTTCCGATCAAACGTGTTACGAAATAAAATTATAGAACGTCTTGCGAAAGATTAAGGTTTGAAAAAAAAAATAATGTTCCTTGTTTTATTATTTTTACTAAAATCCACTTGGGGTACAATAGCGAAATTTTTTTCATATAATCTTTGGGCACCTTATTAGATTATATATTTTTTTCAAAATGATCGGTTTGGTATGCCTCAGTGAAAAAAAAGAAACACACTTTATTGATATATTTTAGTTATATAGATATATAACTAAAATATATCAATAAAGTCTGTTTCTTTTTTTTTCACTGTGGCGTACCAAACCGATCATTTTGAAAAAATTATATAATCTAATAAGGTGCCCAAAGATGATATGAAAAAAATTTCATTATTGTACCCCAAGTGGATTATAGTTAAAAAAAATATAACAAGGAACATTATTTTTTTTAAACCTTAATCTTTCGCAAGATGTTCTATAATTTTATTTCGTAACACGTTTGATCGTAACAAGTACCAAAAAAAATCGAATCGATCCACTGAAGCGTTTCCGGAATTTGTATTTTTTTTATTAAAAAAAAATCATTTTTCCAAAACCGTTGCATTGACGGTGATGAAATTCTCAGAAAATTTGTTTTTTTTTTCTACCTCAAAATATACTCCTAATTTCGCTGGAGAAAATGCGGGGGTAATTTTTCCCTACTTACCCGGCTATGGTCTTTACTCCATCCATACAGATGAAAAAAAATCGCAAATGCGTTTTTTTTTCACGCTGAAGCCCCTACCCTCCCCTAAAAATTACAAGAAAAGTGCTCAATTGACGTCAATCCATTTTCGCGCGTAATCCATTTTCAATGTAGCCTCCCTATCGAATCCCTACACGGACGTGGTTGGATCTGGGGACTGCGCGACAAAATTCTCCACCGCAAGAGCCGCAAAAACAACACGATTATAATGCCTCTGTCAGTTCGGGTGAACGGATTCGTTCACAACAATGCTGTGGTTCCGGGTGCCAAGAAAATTATCGATATTACGTAGATATAAGAGTAAATCGACGGTAGCCCATAGTCCACAATCGTTGTACGAATCGCCATCGTAAATCTCTGTTCGGTTGGTACAGGAGACTCGATTATTCCGTTCATGCGGGACCGCAAACTATTCTGTGTCCCCGGTACATATGGCCGCATGTCCTCCATACGGAAATAACCGACCACCCTCATTTTTCACGCTCGATAATTTTTCCGTTCCCCGAGAATCTCGTGTGCTGTGCGCCCTCTGCCAAAACTTAAAATCCGTGTCGGAATCTTGCACCGATAACGATATCACAGGGGCTTACGACACCAAGTTTCACCAGTACTGTAGCCGAAGAGGGGCTTCCGGTTTAGTCCGGAAAAGGGCGACAGAAAGAGGGCCGAGGATGAGAGCCAAAGAGAGTGAGAGAGAAAGCACCCCGAGAAGACCAACACCAACATCCTTGATGTCTAACGAAGTCCTTGCCAACGCCGAGAGGTTCCGAAAGGCTCAAGGCAAATTTCCAAAACTTTCCCACCAGTTGGCTCTCGCGCGATCTCCGTGCATGCTCGTCCACCTCCTAATTATCTTCGCTACAGGGCCACGAATACCCCCGAAATACTCTTGCACGAGTGTCCTTCCCATCGCCCAGTTGATCGCGAGATCTACTCTATTTTTTTGTTGTCATTCGCACCGTGTCAATCAAGGCCAGACAACTATGGCGGTTCGATGCAAAAATTCCATATCGACGTTGGCCTGATCGATGATGATGATGACTGATCGCGTTTCATAGGAAGAACGTTGTGTAAATTCAGACTACGATAAATGAAATAAATTGCGTAAGGAAACTGGGACATGCGCATATAAATGTCTCTCGCAGTTTGGAAAGTCTCTCTCCCCGGGGTGGCGAATGAACGGGAGAGCCCGAGGATCCTTTTACTAGGCACACACATATACGTTATGGGAAGTCCGCCTTGTGGTCATCGGAGACAAGGGAAATAGTATTTAGCGGGAGTTTCTCGTACCAACGAGTTTTGCCAGTTAAATTAGTGAGATCTGTATGTACATATGTACTTTCTGTGAGCTGGGAACGTGCTGTGGACAGATGTACCGGTTTCCAAACCCTCATACACACGAGAGTTATTCCACGCAGCCTCTGTTGTCGTTGGTCAATGATGACGTACGTGGGATGAGGAGCATCGATTCTCTCTCTCTCTCTCTCTCTCTCTCTCTCTCTCTCTCTCTCTCGCACGCACACACACACACACACACACACACACACACACACACACACACACACACACACACACACACACACACACACACACAGACTCCCTCTAGCTCTCTCTTCGGAACTATTCTGTATCCAGAGCTTTGGACACTCCACCCTGTCCAGTGTTGGTCCAACCCTGAATGACCGAGCTGGAGTAGGCATGCTCCAAGGCTCCTGTAATTAGCCGTCGTTTCCCGTTGGTCCACGTAATTTTCTTTAATCACAAAATGAGAGGACGACGCTCACTTTGATCCCTACCTTGTGTTGTCGAAGTATAGCCACAAGGCGAATGCTCGTTTCACGAAGTAAACTTGTTCGAGAAGGTACTCCCACATTTTGTATCGCCTATAGATCAGCCATTTACACCGTCGAACTTCAATGCCAAGAAGCTCGAAGAAGCTTCTTGGCGTTGAAGCAAATGGATACTCTTTTTCAATCCACTCAACTCCATTGGGTCATTTTCAAAAGCTTCCTTCGCACTTTTGTTCCAAACGTGTAAATCGCCAGCTGAAGGCGTGTTCCGAAGGTGTCATCGAAGGCAGTCTCCATGAAAGGTCCAAGGATAAATCCTGTGAACACAGTAATTTTGATATACAGGAAAAGGAATTTTCGAAGCTCCCGAGGATTATAAAGTATGCGGAATACTGTAGAAATGTCATTTCGTCTTGTAGATCCTTTCATTCGATCGTCTTCGTCAAGACCGTTTTTCGACTTTCTGCTCACGGGGGGCTAGAAGTACGAGCATTGCGGAAGGGACATTAAGGCCTTAGGCCACAGTAGCGGGTGTAAAATCATGGACAAATTTAACTATTTTTATTCGTGTGAAAAAGTGATTCACTCATAAAATTAATTACACGTATATTTAGTATGAATATCAAGCTGTTAGAATATATATATATATATATATATATATATATATATATATATATATATATATATATATTTCGATGTTCAAAATGGCCGACTACTAATATTTTCTTTTGTTTTTTTTTATAGGCGCTCCGTGGCGTGACATTTAGCATCCACAGTTTTTTACCCAGAACAAAAAACAAAAATTCTCGTCAATCTACATTAGAATACCTAGAGAAGTATGTACGGAATTTAAAAAATATTTTTTTATTCAAAAGTTGTAGGTATTTGAACTTAAGACAGTAGTCTGGTCTAGAAATTTGCCAAATTCGATTTTTTTCCCTTTATTTTATTATTCCTTAGACCTTTCTTAATACGCTCGTGAGAACCGTTTATTGATATTTCAAAAATTAGCAGAGTAATAGAAATTATAAGCAAGCCACGCGCAAACCTCATCTAACGGTATCAAAACTTTGAACGCGTTTATCTCAGAACGATGTTTTTCAAACCGGCGCCCACGATATCTCGATAACTAATAGACCGATCAAGCTCAAATTTTGCACATACCTTCGGTAGCCTCTTTCTGAGGACTGGTAGCAGAATTGAGTCGAACAATAATTTTGCCCACATTTTATAACTCGTCGAATACCCAAAAATGTATGAAATATCGTTAATCAAAGTTTAACAAGCCGCCATTTTGTAACAAAATTTTTTTAACCACTAATTCTGCTACCAGTGCTCAGAATACTCATACAGATTGAGAATATATTTTTTTTTCAGATGCATACAACATCAACCAGAGTGGGCGCCGATTGAGGCGGTTTTCGGCGTACCATAGTGTAAAAAAATAAAAAACTACATGAAAATATTTTCGATAATTTCTTTTTCATGTACATACATCCTTAAAGGAACAATAAAAACATATGTCAAATTTCATTAAGACAACTTCAACGGTTTAAAAGTTATTCCAACCCAAAAATTACGTCAAAAATCTCGCTGTAGACCACACTATTGCCTTAAGAAATTAATTTTCAGTGAAAAATTTCGTTATAACTGCTTACAAACTGCTCACAAAATGAAAAGTTTTCGATTAATCAGAAATTCCATAAGTTCTTCTCTGCGAAATGCAATTGGGAACATGACTTTTAAATTTGAAGTAAATCGAGTGAAAATTGTTGAAGGTAGAAGTTTGAAGTTGAAGAAGTTATTTGTCACGTGAATTGGAAAAAGCTGTTTCGAGAAGTTTCGAATAGTCGACCATTTTGTACATTATATATATATATATATATATATATATATATATATATATATATATATATATATATTTCCTAACAGCTTGATATGCATACTAAGTGGATGTGTAATGAATTTTATGAGTGAATCAATTTTGTATACGAAAAAAAATTGTTAAATTCGCACATGATTTTATACCCGTTACTGTGGCCCAGGGTCGTAAAAGTATACGATAAGCAAGCGATTTGTTGGATTTTGAGTGATTGTGGAGACCAAGTGGAACCCGTGACGGAGCAGGATTTTCGGACACTTTAGGGTAGAAGCAACCCCCCGGAATCGCTTGCCGCAACGAACCGGATGCACGGAGGAATCGGGAGAGCGACGATGCCACGAAACTTTCGTGTTTCGCGGCGATACGAAGGAGGTTCGTACCGGGGCTCTTCGAGTTGGTGTACTGTTGGAACCGTTTCTCCCCTAGTAGTTACTCCCGTGCTGTCGACATGGTGGTAGAGAAAATTGGAGATTCCTCAGTGTTCCAGGAAAATATCTTGTCGTTCGACGAAGACCCGATGAGGGTGGAACAGTTCGAGTAAAGAAATTGAAAGAGACGATCTTCCAGTGTTGACCAATCCGGAAGGGTCTCGTTTCCACAATGTTTATCTCTTTAACGTTGAAAGTCCATTTTTTTCAAATTTACAATGCGTTAACTCTACAATAGCTGATGAATCAGGAGTATCAATTGAAGAAAAAATATATTAGCCTATTAAGGGCTGAGATGCAAAATGAGCATTTTCAATCATTTTTAAAAAATTATAATTAAGTTTCTTTTACAAAAGTGGTTACACAGACTTTTTATGTTATATTTTAACTTGTACAAATTTTCAAAGAAAAATATTAATTATTTATAAAAATATCGCCATCTTTGTCGGACCCCTCATCGGCATGTAGTGCCTTGCGGTGACCATCATAAAACTTTACTGGATCGTCTGAAATCAAAAAACAAAAAAAATCATTAGTTTAATAATAAATCTAGTCCTTGATCGAAGCATTCTTAAAAAATTAACAAAATGGCGGCTTCCGACAGATAACTTTCGATTTTCGACCAACAAATCGCTCGTTTATTGTGGAAAAAAAATATAAATTTTCAATAAAAATGAAAATCCTTCGATTAAGGACTAGTTTTTAATGCTATCAATAAGCACACCAAATTTCATCAAAATCCATCGAGTGGTTTTTGAATTATAGTGGTCACCGACTTGAAAAACATAGTTTCGAGAAAAAACGCCGTTAAAGTTTTTCGATGTGGATACGGTATTATATGTTCGTGAAATTTTGAACTCGATGGATGAAGCTAAACTTTTTTTATGTATTTTGATCCGCTGAATTCGCATATCACAATTTTTTGCCGAGAAGTCGAGCATTCAATTGTTTATAGCCAATCGCTAGAACAATTTTTCAAAAAATTAAAGTTTTTCGGGATGAATTATTTTTTTAAAACATTTTGGGCAATTTAAAAACGAAAGTATTCTTTATAAAATTTTGCGAAAGTTCATAGCTTTTGAGTAATCAATTTTTGAAAATTTCTGAAAGAGTTTTCCAATTTTACACTTGATTTATGTATAAAAATACTAATTAAAAAATTACTTACATCGAATCATCAATTCCTGGCCCATACAATAGGGCTTCTGCCGATGTGGAAGCTTCTAAAATATCAATTTGTTGTTGTCTTCGAAGCATTTTGCCTTCCCGGGTATTATCGTTTGCGCGTTTCTCAGCCATTACCTGCCATGGGGTAGCCCCGTCACTAATTGTGGGATATCCCGGAAACTATTCATCGGATTGACTTAAAGATTTCAGGCAATATTTTCGAAACATCATACTTCAAGAAAATGTTTTAAAAAATCGATTTTTTCAAAATTCTAACTGCATCTCACCCACTAACGCCCAAACGACTATGTTGAACACTTAAGATAAACAGGATGTTTTTTGCGGTCTACAGCAGAAATAATATCACCCCACAAGTAAAATTGCCCGTTCTTCCGATTTATGGCATTATCTTTGACTCGTACCCTTCCTAAGGGGCGAGAAAGGGGTTACAACTTGAATATCGGGGTAAAATCAAAACATTCATGGACAAATGTATGAGAAAATAATTTTAGTCGCTAAAAAACGTATTTTTAATCATTTTGATATAAAATTCACGAATTTGGGCCATGCAGCGTATGAGTATGTAAAATATATTCTTCAATGAATATTCATATTCTTTTATATATATATATATATATATATATATTAGGGTGACTGTTATTTGGCGAAAAAAATTCGATGCCACCCCAAAAACATAATCAAGGTGTACCAAAAAAAATCTGCGTAACGTTTGGAGGCGCTCGGAAAATTGGAACACGCGCCATCAAGCGATTGAAATTTTATATGTAAAATACATGTATTTATCCCACGCATCAATGATTTTTTTCCGAGTATAATATTAATGAGAAAAATTTGAAACTTGGTACACTTATTGTGTATAGTATGGTCTGAAAAACCAAATTTTTTCAATTTTTTTCATTCATAATTTTGTTAATGACAAGCTCTGTAGAAATGCCCATATTTCGTTTTTTTTAAATATTTGTTTTCAAACAAATTTCAAATAAAATTAAAAAATACATTTTCAGTTCGAAAATGTAATGTCTGCAGGGAAGAAGACATAGAAGAATATATTTTTTCGTACTCCATATTTACGAGCCATCGTTGTTTGTATCGTTACAGAAGCAGTGTTGTGTTCGTCGTAGTGTATATGTGTATTACACATATACACTTGTAACGGTGGAAACAACGATAGCTCGTAAATATGTATTACGAAAATAATATATTCTTCTATGTCTTCTTCCCTGCAGACATTTTCGAACTAAAACTAATTTTTTTATTTTATTTGACATTTATTTGAAAACAAATATTTTTAAAAAACGAAATATGGGCACCTCTACAGAGCAGTGTCATTAATAAAATTTTGAATGAAAAAAATTGATTTTGTACACCATACTATGCACAATAAGTGTACCAAGTTTCAAATTTTTCTCATCAATATTATACTCGGAAAAAAAATCATTGATGCGTGGGATAAATACATGTATTTTACATCAAAAGTGTCAATTGCTTGGTGGTGCGTGTTCCAATTTTATGAGCGCCTCCAAACGTTACACAGATTTTTTTGGTACACCTTGATTATGTTTTTGGGTGGCATAGAATTTTTTTCGCCAAAGCCCAAATAACGGTCACCCTAATATATATATATATATATACACACGAGGGTGGGGTGAAAAGTTTCCGGCCTGACCAAGAGATGGTGCCACCAGGTCTAGCTTTGGAGCGGCGTCCTACAGTACCATTCCTACCGAGCTTGTATGTACAGTTTCAGCCCAATCGCTACGTTAGTTTGCGTTTGTGAGCACATTGCGCGAGACGCTTCCGTTGTTTTCGTAAAAATGGAAAAATTGGAAAAACGTGCTGTCATCAAATACTTCCATTTGAAAGGTTTTACACCAAAACAAATAAAAGAAGAGATGGATTCAGCACTAGGAGACTCCTCCCCATCATATTCAACTATTAAGCAGTGGGTTTCTGAATTTAAAATGGGTCGTGTGAGCACCTCTGACGAGCCTCGCTCAGGACGGCCCGTTGAAGTCACAACTTCAGAGATAATTGAAAAAATCCATAAAATAGTGTTGGAAGACCGCAGGTTGAAAGTGCATGAGGTAGCTGAGACCTGTAGGATGTCAGCTGAACGTGTGCGAAATATTTTGCACAACCATTTGAACATGGAAGAGCTATGTGCAAGGTGGGTGCCGCGTTTGCTAACGCTCGACCAAAAACTGCTTCGAAAAACCATTTCTACCGACAATTTGGCGCTGCATAGGCGTAATCCAAACGAATTTTTGCGTCGATTCATAACTGTTGATGAGATATGGGTCCACCACTACACTCCTGAAAATAAAGAACAGTCAAAACAGTGGGTTGGAAAAGGGGAACCAACCCCAAAGAAGGCAAAAACAATTTTATCGGCAAACAAGGTTATGGCTACTGTTTTTTGGGATGCGAGAGGAATTATATACATTGATTACCTTGAAAAGATTAAGACTACCACTGGTCAATACTACGCAGAGTTATTGCAACGTTTGAAGCACGAGGTGCAAATTAAACGACCTCATTTGGCGAAGAAGAAAAGTTTTGTTTCATCACGATAACGCACCAGCGCATTCGTCGATTGTTGCCATGTCCAAAATCCACGAATTGAAGTTTAAATTGATGCCGCATCCTCCCTACTCTCCAGACTTAGCTCCCAGCGACTATTACCTGTTTCCTAACCTCAAAAAATGGCTTGGCGGAAAAAGATTTAAAAGCAACGAAGAAGTTATCGAAGCTGTAAATCAGAATTTTGAGGAGCTTGACGAATCTACGTTTAAAACTGGTATAATTAAATTAGAACACAGTTATGAGAAATGTATCAGTGTTGATGGAGATTATGTTGAAAAATAAAGCAAAAAAATGTTAAAACATCGTTTTTCTTGGTCAGGCCGGAAACTTTTCACCCCACCCTCGTATATATATCTTCTTTCTTCTTCAATGAAGAATACACCTGATATATCAGCTGTTATATAGCGAACAAGAATATTGCCCAATTGAACGTTGGGTACTTAAAATTCTTGTAGAGCTGTTACCGATCAATCGATCAATCAATTGATCGAAAAGTTCAATCCCTATTTTCAAGCAGACTTTCGATCGACCTATCGACTCAGGTCAAATTCGTCGACCATTCGACGCAATTATCCTGGATCGTCATACGAGGCTGGAAGAAAAAATAGCTGAATCTCTTGCCCTCGTTAATTGCATCCTTCAGTTATCAGGTTTCGTAACTGGAGAAATCGTAACTCCTCGAGTTGTTATGAATTACGCAGACGAGATAATCATTCGTCTCTTTCGCTCTTTTCTGTCTTTCCTTATTCACTTTGACTTTATATTTGCTCGCTCAGAGACGAAAATGTATACTCGAGAAGACATTGGATAATCGGATCATCCGTATAAACATATTTTTGCGTCATCGTTATATTTGTTGCTCGATACCGAGTCGCATAATGTAATTGCATAAAGTAATTGCAACGACATAAACGTTCGCGACGTCGAGGACGTGAGATCGAATATTGGATGAGGGATGATTCGATGGAAGTGAGGGGTAGACTACATAACCGACGTCTGGATCATTTCCGTGACCGATTTTCCACTCCAGTTAATTTCACCGGGTACACACTCGACTGCCATAATACACAGCGATCTTTCTTACGAGCGACGACGAGTGGGGAAAAAGAAGTAAAAGTATAGATCAATGCGGAGAGAGGCCTTCAAAGTGGTCGGCTAATTAGGACACGCAGCCGGCAATTTCGTTTTCCACATTGCCATTGAAGGACATTCAGCAGGATCAAAGCCTCAAACTAGCTGGATGCTCTTGAATAGCGAATATGCCGTTCATCCGAGCATTGTCCTCCAGCTCTTTTCGGGCATCACCGACGATGGCGAATCTCGCGGGAAAAGGCCACGCACGATCAACCCTCTCAGCCTGCGATCAGCGGGCGAATCGAGAATCAAGTGGTTTTTCAGGAATGCCGGGATTTTGTCGCGCGTAACGAGCCAGCCGGTGGAAACTCGAAAGGGATTTTTTTCATTCGCCGACAAGGCTGTTTATGGTGGAATCTTCGGTTTCCCGTAAAATTCCATCGAGCGTGAAAAATGATGGAAATGGCCGCTATCGCTTTGACGGAACAAAGCGACCGAAACGAAACTCCGGGCACAACAATGAGACCTCGTTTGCCGAGAGATACCCTTCGACGTTTCACGTTGACGACATCGCGACTCTGCGAAGAATTTACCGCGTTAATTAACACGGAGACTCGCGGCTATCGCGATTTAAACGCGGGAGAGGGAGTCCATGACAAAGATAACAGAGGCGGAAAGCCAACGAGAACGAGGGCGGCTGGAGAGGACAGAAATGCCACGCGTTCTGGCTCCCTGAATACTGATAAAACGCATTCCAGGTGAAATCGACAGCTACGCGGCTTTCGACACCTTCCGTGCAATAGTCCTCGGTCGTTGGTTTTAATCGCTATTCAGTCACTCGACACTAACTGGCGGAGAAAACAATTTAACGGGTTATGCCTAGTTGTGACAGACGGAAACAGCTGATTTTTAGGTTTTTTTTTTATAATCGTCATGAGGAATTTCTATAAAAATTAAGTATTTGAAAAAATATAGCGTGAAAAACAGTCTGTCATTTTTTAATTATGTCCGGGAAACACCGCTCGAAAACGTCTTTTGCTGTTAACATTGCCCTTCCGAACTGGGTTATCTAGTATAAAAAAATAAAACGGATTTCGTTAGTATATTAATTTATCCTATGATTAATCGAAGGAATTTCTGCGATATCAATTTTTTTAATTGCGTTCGTTCAAAGTGACAGCCAATTTTTCCATATTTTGAAAAAAAATGGGGTTCTATGTGAGAGCCCATTTTTTCGAAAAAAAAAATGGGGTTCAAAGTGAGAGCCCATTTTTCGATAAAAAGTGGGCACTCTTCGTTTATCAAATTCAATCAAATCAATTTTTTTTAAATTTGTGTGTTCAAAGTGAGAGTCCATTTTTCAAAAAAATGGGGTTCAAAGTGAAAGCCCATTTTACGAAAAATTGGCATTTTTTTCTTATGAAATCGAAAGTATACATCGGAAAACAAAAATACTTCGATCAAATTCTATATTTTTTAATCTAGACAAAGCCCTAAAGATTTCAGAAAGATCGATGCAGCTGTTTTTGAGATATTTAGCTCACCGACTTCGAAAACGTACTGTCGAAAAAAAGCGTTTAAAGTTTCGAACAACGCTCCGAGCAGTCCGTCAGGCATCGACATAAGAGCCTATGAATCTGTCAATTTTTATCCGATCACCTTGACATTTTTCAGGGAACGTTTTTTAATGTGACATACTCTCAAAATATATTGGTTTTAAAAAAGTTGATTGTTCGATTTTTACAGCTAGTCGTAACCCCTTATGGCGACGCGCAGCGAGATGCAAAAAATCGGTGGATATTTCGAAAATTGATTAAAAAAAAATCTACGAATGTGATTTACATTATTTATGGCGTATCATTGCTGACCATGTGAATGAAAATACCTGCCAAGTTCAAAAAAATAATACAATTGTCTGTAGTATTAATAATAATTAATCAGTTGATTAATTAATCATCATAATTAAGTACGATTTGTATCATGATCAAAACGAAATTTGGTCATGAACCGTGCTGTGAAGAAAAACGATTTGGGCTGACTTAATTCGTCTTTGGGAAATGCCAACGAATCATTGAAAAAATAGAATGTAAGATTATCTTTGATAATTTATTCTATCGATCCAACGTATACTCGGAATAATCAAATATTTTAGTGTTTCCTTTCAATATTTCGTTGGCCACTTGCCAATGAACAATTTCGTTGCTTGGCGTGATGTTTTTCCTCTGTCCGTTCCATTCACCATGCTCTAATGGCGACTTTGATTTTTATCAAGCTCGACAGAAGGAATCAAAATTCTCAAATCTTTTTTTACAATGGTTCGCGCCATTACTAAGGAGCGCCCTATGTTTATGCACGGAGCCGATTGACTGTTACCAAGTGTCAGCTTTCAAATAATCGTCATATTGAACGTGCGTTTTCGAACTATTTTTCTACATCTATTTGTAAAAATAAGCATTTTTGAACATTCGGTGATTACGGTTTTTTTCATTTCGGTGATTTCGGTTTTTTTCATTACTTTGTATAATTGTTTCCTATAAGTTTTGTCCGCTCAATTAATGCAAGACGAATTGGCAACGTCGTAAATCGTGGTATATCATGATGCCCAGGTTGGTAGAAGTGTCGCGAAGTTAGAGACATATGCGCCCTGTTCGTAACCTCGGTATCGGCCCAAGGAGCTGTCAAAAATGAATATGGGTCCGAGTGAAAAAAATTCCGCTGGAAAGAAAAAGTGTGTACTAAAGCTGTCTATAATCTCGAAAAAATCAAAAACTTTAATAATTGTCTGATATTCAAAAAAATGTACGTATGAAAAAAAATCCGGGTTAGTTTGTCTTTCTCTACAAATGTCTAGAAATGTATAATTTCTGAACATAGTTATCAAATTATTATTAAGTAATTATCACTAATTAAGAGAATAAGTACCAATAATATTCGTTGTTAATTATCTTGACCGAGTAGTTTGAGGTTTCCGGGCATAATTACCGAATGCCGATAAGATAGGTAGCATTTGTGCCGTCTACGACGTTGCCATGATTGCACATTCTAATATTTTGTGTGCTTGATTTTCGCACAAATTCGCTATCAAAAATATTAATAATTTTATAACATTACTTTGAATCCTCATTTTCACGGTACCAAGGGTTCGCCCGATAATTGGTCGAACCGTACCTATTTTTTCAGCTCCGTGGTAACATTCACTTAGCAGATATTAATAAAGTACTGAAAAATGATCGGGAATTTCCCATAAGTGCAATATAATTAACTCACGAAATACGTGGAGTTGCCGATTTTTTTTCTAAAAAACGTTACTGTGGATCAATGATCAGCAACGAGATTATAAAGGTCCAGGAAAAATATCAGCTCGGTGCTAACGTGTTGACTTAACCCCATAACCACCTTAATATGTCATCAGCAAATCATTAGATTACAATCACTACAATACGTTCAACGAATAAACCACTGTCGTCGAATATCCACAAGTGAATATCCATAAGTCAGATATCCATGAGTACGAATATCCATAAGTCAGATATCCATGAGTACGAATATCCATAAGTACGAATATCCATGAGTACGAATATCCATAAGTCGAATATCCATAAGTCCGAATATCCATAAGTAAGAATATCCACAAGTACGAATATCCATAAGCACGAATATCCATAAGTACGAATATCCATAAGTACGAATATCCATAAGTCAAATATCCATGAGTATCTGTATACTTATGGATTATGCTAAACGGGAGGTAGAGATAAGTGAGTTTGTTTTCTTGGGTATTTATTTGGATTTGTTTGCGTTCCCTCTATACTCATTTTTCCCCTACCCCCGCTATTTCTGGCGCTCATTTCTACTCTATACTCACTTATGGATATTCGACTTATGGATATTCGATTTATGAATATTCGACTTATGGATATTCGACTTATGGATATTCGATTTATGGATATTCGACTTATGGATAATCGACTTATGGACATTCGTACTTATGGATATTCGACTTATGGATATTCGACTTATGAATATTCGTACTTATGGATATTCGACTTATGGATATTCGTACGTATGGATATTCGTATTTATGGATATTCGACTTATGGATATTCGACTTATGGATATTTACTTATGGATATTCTACTTATGGATATTCAATTATGGATAGTCACTTATGGATATTCGACTTATGGATATTCACTTATGGATATTCGGCTTATGGATATTCTACCTCAATCGAATAAACATCTTTTCCTCATACCAGACAATCCAAGAGGACCGTTCGCCTTCCACGTCATGCACTTCACCTCATCATCTTTTTTTCTCCACGCTCCACAAATGTGGTTTGCCCCGATAGAATACCAAACTAAAGCAAATCGGGCAAGTACTTTCCTAGCAATAAATGACCAATGCTGTCACCGCTTTTGGGGTGTCCCAGCCATTCCGACGACTCCAACAAGTCCCGACCATTGTAAAAAGAAAGCGAATAGAAACGGCTGACCGCAATTGCGGTCGCGTCGAGAAGTGTCGATTCGGCCTGGATCGTCCCGTATACAAGTGCACGTTTACGAAATGTGTAGATAGGCAAACCGTGGGAAATAAACTGTGACTCGGAGGGCACCACCTTGTATTCGTGAACGGGTGTACCAACAGCGTGGTGGCGAGGGAGGATTTCTCCTCTTGATGGTTCGAAATGCCGCTTGTTGTTGTTATCTCGAGCTGTTTCCTGGTAATTGTCTTTCCTCTTAGTCGTCGCCGGAGCGTTCACAGATGCCCCTTATCTATAGTGAATAATTCAATAACTGGCGTAGCCGGGAGAGAGCCAGAAAGATCGAGAGAAAGAGATGGAGAATTGCTGCCAGCGGTGGGAACAGTTTTCACGGATCTCCATCGTCAGAAAGGGGGAAAACGGGGGCAAAGAGAGGAATTAACAACCAAAAAAAAAAACAATACCTGAAGTTACTACGAGATTACAGCTCGAACGAGAGTCGGAGGAGTGATGCGACGTAAGGGCGGATGGAAAAAGGGAGCGAGGAGTAGTGGCTGATAGGGATGATGCAAAGACGTGGAACACCGAGGAGGGAACGAGTAAATAGATTGAAGATCGCGAAGGAAAGAGGAATTGGAGCAGCGAAATGATTTCAAGATTCCCAACGCGAATGAGAAGATTTGGAAGTTCGTCAAACTAACCCACCCACCCACCTCGGTCTCTGTCACCCTCTCAATGCACTTGTCCTCAGAGGTATTATATGGAAAGAGCAGTAGACGGATAAGCGATGAATCGAGCTTGGTTTAGCCGAGTTAGCTGGCTTTGAAGACCCGCGCAAGATAAATCGACGAGTAATAACGTGTTTGAGTCGAGACCACCGCTACCCTTCCTGTCACTCAACCCCCGCTTGGCTTTCTATCGTTTACGTCAGCCAAACGTGACCGAATGGCGATAGAGGATCCGAGCTCGATTTAACGTCCCGCTGCCACGACGAAAGAAAAATTATCATAATTCCTCGGGGGGAAAGGGGGGACAGGAAGCACAAAGCCGGAAAGAACTTCGAGAATTCGTATATTCCGAAGAAGCGTGCCAACAACCAAAAGGTTCCCGAATAGGAAGCCTGCTCCGGCTGGAAAAAGACCTGATCAGGCATCGTGATTTTTTTTCGCCTCGATCAGGATTTTTTATCAAGCCCTGATCATTTTTGTGACACTTTCCCTGATTTCGGTCTGATCAGGGTAAAAAATCGAGGACTGGTCAGGGTGAAAAATGAAGGCCTGACGTGCAGTCCGAAGAGAGAAGTTCGCTGTTGCTTCGGAAACCACCTTCTCATCATATTCGTTGCACTTTAAAAAAATATTGACTTTAAATAGGATCTATTTAAATCAAATAGGTCTTTTACTACGATCCTATTTGTTTCAAATATATTTTTTAGAATATTCAATAGAATATTTCATAAAACCGAAATAAATTGAAATACTTAATTTAGAGCTCTACCACAATGATTTTGTATCATAATCCATTATTCCCTGGATTATGAATGCATTTTTTCGAATAAAATTTTCTGCATCTACATGGGATCAAACGTAGAACCTACTTACCTATAGCTACGCACGCTGCCCCTATGCTACCAAGTGTTTGTAGCATTTCGGTGGCAAAAGAGACCACATCAATTCCTATAATTATCTGTTGTATCACATAAAGTACATCAAGTAGTTAATGTCACTATGATAATTAACGAGTTTTATCGAATATTATGGTAACATTTTTTAAATATAACCTCTATATGTGTGTGTGTGTGTGTGTGTGTGTGTGTGTGTGTGTGTGTGTGTGTGTGTGTGTGTGTGTGTGTGTGTGTGTGTGTGTGTGCGCGCGTGTGCGTGTGTGTGTGTGTGTGTGTGTGTGCGTGTGTCGAAATAAAATTACCACATCTGCATTTATGAATAAAAATATTTTTCCTACCAGAATCCAGACAAAATTCTACAAGGATATCGGATACATCTTCGAACTGCACCTTTATCTTTAAAAAATATGATAATGCGTATATGGTCACAGTTACTATGGCAGCCCTGACAAAGTCCGATCAATTCGTCGAAAAAGGGTCCTCGCAACATCCAAGAGAGCCCTGAAAAAGGCCTGACATCTACCGTTTGAAATATATATATATATCGAAAGAATATATTATTACTATTACATCTGCATTTACGAATAAAAATATTTTTCATACAAAAATCCAGACAAAGTTTTATAAAGATATTGGAAACATCGTCGAAAAGCATCTGCATCTTGAAAAAATATGATAATGCTTTCATAGTCACAGTTCCTAACGCTGTCCTGACGAAATCCGACCAATTCGTCGAAAGAGGGTCCTCGCAACAACCGTTTTTTTAACCTTTTTCCAAAAGTTCCGATTCTCTTTATAATTTGCAAAAATGAAATTGCATATCAATTTTCTTGAAGATTACGCTACAGTAGCATTGTTAGTGTGATTTCCAATGGTTATATATAGGCCTTCAAAAAAGTCCTGATAAAGTCCTTTCGACACACACACACACACACACACACAACTCCTCTCTCTCTCTCCACCCCTCTCTACCCCCCTGCCCTACGATGTGTATATTGCAATCAAAACGGACCATTAATTCAATGAAACAGAATAATGTTTGTCCCTACGAAAATGGCGTTCAATTTAAATTTTAAAACATTAACTAGATAAGTTTAGTGGATTCAAAGAAATTGTTTTTTGAACAGAGAAAACCGAATCACAGGTTTATTAGGAATAAATAAAATATTACGAATAATAAAAAAATGTACGCATAGAGTGGACAATATGTCTCGACGTTTTGACGACGCGCTTAAATATATAGTTCATCTGATGTTTGATAAGAGGTTAGGCATGTAAAAGGCGCCGAACTGTATAGGTCTATTTACTCGATGATTGCTAGAAGCTAGCCAGATCAGACGAATTAAATCAAGCTGTAAGTCCAGTTGCCTGAGCATCGCCTGAAGCTAGCTCGATCAGGCAACTGGAGGAAACAGCACATCCAGTTGCCTGACCATCACCTGGCACCAACCGGATCAGGCAAATTAAGGCACACCTTAAGTAAGACCTCCGTAATCCACCGTGATCAGACCCGGATCAAATATCAGGCCAGCCTGACAATATTTCTACTCGGATTGATCAGCCGGGTGAAAGAAAATCAGGGAGTATGGACCATAGTCATTTGTCCGGGAGAACGGAGGAAGGTATGATGGTTGAGAGCCGCCTACCGATCCAACTTCCGGTTTCCTTCGTCACGGATATCGCGCCCCGGCTGAGAGAGAGATGACGGAAAAATGCTCGCATTCCGGAAAAAAGAAGGCAAACAAAAGGGGGCGAAATCTTCACACGATTGAAGGTAGTGGAGGGTGGAGGTTGACGGAGAAGGTAGAAGAAAAGAGTAGCTGACTGTATGAAAGTCTAGTGTGCGTGTAACACCCAGCGCGTCTTTGAATCGTTGACATTCATCATATCGTTACTGCTGACTAGGTCGAATAACCTCCGCTTTCCGCTTTCTTCTATTCATTCATTTTCCGTCCCACTCTGACCTCTCCACCCTCGCCGCTTCCTCTCCCATTCGGCAAAGAGGGCTCGTGGGCAGGGGTGAAAAAAGCAATCAAACTCGTAGACGGCACTTTTTTTTCCCTCCTCTTCTATCCCGCAAATTTATTTTAATTGCACTTCTATAATTGAATTTTTTCCGGCGATATAATTGCGACTAATTATTCCATAGCGGAATCGCTTCGAGTTCTTTCTCTTTTCATGCGAACGAAAGGAAAAAGAAGATTGGAAATTTCGAGCATTAAAATGCGGACAGATGTATTGTATGTGCACAAACGACGATGGGGCTTCGTTCCCGTCGAGATCCGAAACGATTTATTACTTTATTTATTTACCCAACCTCCCATTAATCCTCCCTTTGTGTATCTATATATAATAATTTTGAAGACACTAGAATTTGAGGACCATTCTCATAGTAGCCAGGTCATTTGGTCACTGCAAGGACCGTCCTGCCCACCAAAATCAACGATTCCACGAAGAAAAACTGCAAGGACCGTCCTCAAAACAGCCGGATAGCCAACGTCACGTACATATAACGGTTTCGAAATATTGGGTCTCCATATATACATATATACGCTGGAACATCTCTCTTACCAGCTCGGAATCTGTCACTTTCCCCGTGCTCGAACACCAACGAGGATAGTCACGGACGCCCCGACGATACTTTACAATGTAAGGAGACGCAAATTGGAGATTAGTCGGGTTGAAATTAATAGGAGAACGTCCCTTGACAGCGCCGCGCCATGATCCGCACCTGAGCACGAAAAACGAAGATGCGTTAGTCCCCCAGCATCCGCTTGTCTGGAAGACCTCTCTGAAAGACGCAATGTCGAAAATTCTTTGATTCGCGACTCGCAGACTACGCAATAACCCTAGAGGCAATTACAATCGGGCAGCTGGTCAATTTTAAACATCCAATTCGCTGGTGCAACGATCCGGAACGATGTTCAGATACTCCAGTATCGGAGCTCACAGTCCTGATGATGCCAAAAAAAAACTTTTTTCACAAACCTGCACTATAATGTTTGTGACATCAATGCCTGGCAGCACTGATGCTGGAAGCAGAAAGACAATTTTGAACTTCCGCAAACGGGTGAAGGCCTATGATCTTGCGAATCTCTGGTTTCCGGAATCCGAAATGGATGGATCAGCACTTCTGGAAAAATAATCGATACCCCAGAATAGTTTCGCGTACGGATAAGCTGACGGGGACTAGATGGGGGCATCTATTAAACGCAATGCCGAAAAATCTTTGATTCGCGACTCGCCGACTACGCGATAATCCAAAAGATAATTACAATCGGCAAGTTGGTCAATTTCAAGCATTCAATCGGATGTGCAACGATCCGGAACGGTGATCGCTTGCTCCAGTATCGGAGATCACATCCGTGATGATGGCAAAGAAACTTTTGTCACAAAACCTGCACTGTAATTTCTGTAACTACGTCAATGCCTAACAGTCTTGATGCCTGATGCGTTGATGCCTCAATGCTTGACAGGTGATGAACGCAGAAACACAATGATGAACATCCGCAAACAGTTGTAGGCCTATGAGCTTGCGAATCTCTGGTTTCGGAATCCGAAATAGTATCATGGCTCAGCACTTCTGGACTAATAATCAATACCCCAGAATAGTTTCTCGAAAGGATAGGCTGGCATATAGATGGGGGCATCTAGAAGACACAACGCTGAAAAATCTTTGATTCGCGACTTGCCAACAACGCAATAATCCAAAAGGCAATTACAATCGGCAAGTTGGACAATCTCAAGCATCCAATCTGATATGCAACGATCTGGAACGATAATCGCTTGCTTCAGCATCGGAGGTCACATCCGTGATGATGCCAAAGAAACTTTTGTCACAAAATCTGCACTGTAATTCCTGTAACTACATCAATGCCTAACAGTCTTGATGACAGATGTTTTGATGCCTCAATGCCTGACAGATGCTGAAAGCAGAAAGACAATGATGAACATCCGCAAACGGTTGAAGGCCTATGATCTTGCGAATCTCTGGTGTCAGAATCCGAAATAGTATCTTATGGCTCAGCACTTCTGGACCAACCATCAATACCCAAAATAGTTCCTCGTGGCGATAAGCATTAGGGACTGGCAGGTTCCGTTGCTTACGAAAGGCTTGATGTTTTTTGCTCTTTCACTCTTGTGGAATAAACGAGTGCTCGATTTGCAAAGTCTGAAGGCTGTTCAACGATATCTTAGTTATCGAATTTTACGATCATTGGTAGAGATGTTATTTGTCCGCGTGTGCGGTGTCGTAAATGCAGGAAGGTAGAGCTCCCATCACGAAGCCAGAAACCGTGAAACGTCACGATCAACCAAAGTGAGCTATAACACGATGTAACCGGAATGTATTCAAGCTGGCGATATAGGATACTCCCTTGCTCCGCTATCACACACCATCGCGAGTTAGGACCCATATCCACCGCTACGTCTACGAAGCTCAATCGTACGTACACACGTGTGTGCGAGGGTGTGTGCATGTGCCGGGCAGCCAACGGAGTAAAACGTACAAGAGAGAAGGACCCTCTGATTAACGATGGCCATTCGACTGGCGCGTAACGCTCGCTACCCCATTGTCTGGTACGCCAACGATGATCACTCCCTTCTCGATCATCTTTCTTTTCTCCTCGTACACGCCAGACTCCTCCGTATACGACTTATCACCTGGCGATGTCCTTTTGCCTCTCACGGTATACCATGATATGCGTGATCTTTTTTCGATCCTTCTCGCGTAACTTCCGGGATACCATCCGAAAATCTGGACCCACATCGTCACCAACATGTACCAATCCCAGCGTAGAAGCGACCGGGAACTGCAACAACTGTCTTCGATGATAGATCGCGAGATTGGATTTGTTCGAATTTGATCACTTCATCGCATGCAGATTAAAAGTTGCTTAAACCGCATTCTCAGTACGAGTTTTTTGCAAAGTCGAAGCGGGGATTGGTGGAGCCTTTTGGAAAATATTTCCGGAATCTTACGATGGCATTTGTTCTTTTTTGTGTCTTTTGGCATCATTTGAGGATCACTGTTCCAAGGCATTTTTGCGTATGCAGAAAGGTATCAAGCGTGATGCATTTAACGTTTGTTATATAGATCTAATGTTTATTTCGAGGTGATTTTGGAAACTTTACGTCTTCCATCATGTTGAGTGCTAGGCCTCGAAGTTGAATGTCTTCAAAGTCAGCTTTTCCCATACATATAGTGTGGGATTTATTAGTCATTCATTCGTCGCGCCATTTCGACAGCTTGGAATCTTTGGGGATTCGGCGCGGCGGGAAATCGTCGACAACAGCATTGCTGTCCTACGTAGACCTACTAAATTATTACTTGATCTGTTTCGGGTACCATTGTGAATATGCGTTGGTGAAACGTCGTCGTGTACTTTGTCCATGCTTCTGTACTCTCTCTCTCTCTCTCTCTCTCTCTCTCTCTCTCTCCCCCTCTCGCTCTTTCTCTCTCTTTGGCTGTTCTTCTAACTCCATTCGGCGTCCAGCTTCGATCCATTCGACTCACTAAACTTTCGGCGGATCCTCGACGGGTCGTTCTCGATCTTCTACCGCAAACACATTCGCGTCGAATAAGATTCCGAGTTCGGTGCTGATCAGAGTGCCGCAACCACTGTACTCTAACGAAAAAAAAAAAAAAAAAACGTAGCGAGAAGTCGCCTCATTTTTTCTAGAGTTCAGTAACTACCAGGAACCCTAGTAACTTTGTCCCTCCGGCTGTCGTAAACCTGCGCCCTGCTGCTCTTCGCTATTCTAGTGTTGGGATAAGGCAATCATTCACAAAGATTACCTTAAGTGGTTGCGAATAGTATTTTTGCCGAGATTTTGAAGCGGGAGCCTACTGTGACAGGCAAAAAAATCATTTTCTCAAAGAATACCCATTCAAGAATATGTGACATTTCATGTCAAAATATTGAAAATTGAAAAAGTTACAGGCGATTTAGTGAGAGCGGGTGACGATTTCCGTGCACTAAAACTTTCAATTGCGTTTTTCTCGGAACGACTTTTCTCGACCTGGCCGGAATGATAACTCTAGCTATAAATGTCAGATTTGCAATTTTAAAAAAATCGGTCATTGCGGTATCTATCGTTGTACGTGGCCGTTTTTTTTTTGTAATTTGGTATTTTTTGAGCTCTCCGATATGAGTAAAAATTTCGCCAAAATTACACCTTTTTTAACATCCGCCATTTTATGACATTTTTTCTCGAGAATCCACTTGCCTACAACGAGAACTACATTTATATGGATTATAAAACTTTTTCATTTTTTTTACAGATCGACCGATGTCAAGTTATCTATCCGACCGTTGGACTAGATTTTTTTAGACAGAGGGTCTATTATACCCTAATAACGTTGTTAATTTTTTCCAGACGCATATTTACACAAAATAAGATTAATGTATGTTTGAGAGAGGAGATGGCGAGGAAAAATTTGCTGAATGGAAGGATTTTTTTTTCACTAAAGATTTCTTTACCATTTTTGAGACTTAGGGTATATTTTATTCGATTATTACGTAGTATTTAAAAAAATTATCCATCTTTAAAAATGCCGTAGGTTTGACACGGTCTTCTAAACGGTTTGCGGCGGTTCTTGTCAGGCGGCGTGACACGTAGCGTCGGCGGAATAAATCTGAAAAGAAACGAACGAAGCTTTTTCTTTCATTAACACTAATACGCAGAATATGAACCAAGAAAAAGTCAGAATTGTTGAAAATCGATAAAATGGTACGCTTTGAAACGAAAAGATTGTGTTTACCGGAAAAAATGGGTACATTTTGCACTAAAAAATACTTTGTTCTTAATTTTCACGAAAATTTAGCGTCATATTTTAGGCAAGAGGTTAGAAAAATTGATACAAAATTTCATCAAAATCAGTTGATTAGTTTTTTCGTTATACGTCACGCCAATTTAAAAAAAGTGTGTTCAGAAGACCGCGCCATACCGTCACCATTTTAAAAGATTAATAATTTTTTTTTCACATACCAACATCCAAAATTAGTAACAACACATCCACTAAGTCTCTAAAGTGGTGAAGAAATCTTGGCTGTAAAAAATAAATCACGAAAATCAGCAAATCTTTTCCTCGCCCAAAGGTACCCCCTCCCCCTTAATAACAAACCCATTTTCCGAATACCAAATAAATAATCTAGTAGACAAACGAAAATAGTAAAAAAAACGGCTTTTTTCGGCCCGTCAGAGTGCTGTCCTCCCTTAAAATACTTCGCTTCTGAGGCAAACAAGAAAAGCTGTTTAAAATTTGATACGTTTCCGCCTGCCGCGTTGTCGACACTGTGCGAGAAAACCCACACGTCAAATCCATTTATTGTTTTATTTTTTCGCCAAGCTTTTGAAATAAATCGATTTTTAATTCAACAATATATAATTATATGAGTACGTAACGAGGTCAGCGTGCAACCTTGCGGCTTTGGTTTTGTTAACCAAATTCAAGTAACGAGCACGTGTACCGTTATTTTTCAAATATTTTTGACGCTAACTAACGGGGAGCATGGAAATTGTGGGTGCAAGTCGGGCAGGTCCGTCCGTGGAGTTTCCCGTTCACCATTTCACCAACTCTCGCGCTTTCTCTCTCTCTCTCCCTCGCTCTCACGCTCATTTTCAAAGATATAAATCACGAAACTTGCCTACGTAATGCAGCTGGTAAGCAAAGGCAAAGCGGGACTGGCATCGTGTTTGATGGTGCCGCTCTCTGCTCTTTCCTCTCTCACCCTCTCTCTCTCTCTCTCTCTCTCTCTCTCTCTCTCTCTCTCTCTCTCTCTCTCTCTCTCTCTCTCTCTCTCTCTCTCTCTCTCGCTCCCTTGGTTGTTGGTATCAGGGCTGAGCAGTTGCTGGAACGAACAACGCGGAACACCCAACATAGATCCTCGCTGCACTCGACGTACAACGTATACGCTAGACGCACCCTGTAGCGGCAGAAAACGACAACGTGCTGCAACCCTCTCTCCAAACACGCGTACAACAATCATCCCTCTTCCGAGACACTGCGAGCCAACAAAAAAAGTCATCCCTAGAGACGCTTTTTCGATAATTTTTTGTTCCCCGTTTTTTTATACGATCAAAACGCCGATTTATCGATCATGTTGTCCGCTGCAGAATGTTTTTGGGTGCCAAAAAAGCAAGGTACCTGCCCTCGAGCCCCAATAAAAATTTGAAAAAAAAAAACATTTAGGGCACGCGAAGAAATTTATGATAATTTTTTTCCCCTTTTTTACACGATCGAAACGGCAGAGATTTGTCGATTATTTTGTCCGCCCCGGAAAGTTTTTGAGTGCCAAAAAAATTTATGCTAATTATTTGTCCTCGAGCCCCAATAAAAAATTGAAAAAAAAACATATAGGGCCCGTGGAGAAATGTTCGATTATTTTTCCCCCCTCTTTCTACACGATCGAAATGGCAGAAATTTCTCGATAATTCTGTCCGCTGCAGAAAGGTTATGAGTGCCAAAAAATGGACGCTAATTATCTGGCCCCAAGCCGCAAAAAAAAATTGGAAAAAAAACCATTTAGGGCACGTGAAGAAATTTTTGATAATTTTTTCCCCTTTTTTTACACGATCGAAACGGCGGAGATTTACCGATTGTTTTGTCCGCTGCGGAAAGTTATTGAGTGCCGACACAATTTATGCTAATTATCTGTCCTCGAGCCCCAACGAAAAATTTAAACAAAACATTTAGGGCACGTGAAGAAATGTTCGATTATTTTTCCCCCCTCTTTTTACACGATCGAAACGGCGGAAATTTAACGATCATTTTGTCCGCTGCAGAAAGTTTTTGAGTACCAAAAAGATGTATATACTAATTATTTGCCCTCAAGAACCAATAAAAATTTGACAAAAAAAAAACATTCCGGCACGTGAAGTAATCGCGTGTAATTTCTGTATTCGAAAATCCTCGTCAGGTGTTTCAGTCGATTTTCATTGTGATTATGAATATAAAAGGCAATTTGATATACCATAATTTCTATATTATTTATTGTATCGTATTTATGGAATGTGATGTACAAAAAAATAATACCCTTATCCAAAAATCTTAATTGGGCTCAAGAGCCTTAAAATTCCCCGTTACAGATTTTCTTCGCGTCAAACATTCATTATTTTTTAACAATCCTAATAATCCAGGGACGTTACAATGCTCAGATCATTGTGCAATTCATCGTAATTAAAATGCATTCTCGTTACGGAAAGGTATCAATTTATTTGTGAAACGATGAACGATTCGCGTAACGGGATTTATAACGGAGCTTTTATTCATTTGTCATTACCGACGGTTTTCTCGCATATCGGTTGTCACCCAGAGAGAACACATTGCCCTTTTGCACGCTCGTCGTTGCACAACCGTATAACGAATATTCATCGCTCACCACCGAGAACAATAGCATTTACTCGATATATTTACAATAATGATCGCGGCAATTCTCACTGCACAAATTTCGTGCAATATGATTCAAAAATACAAAATATCTCAACGATAATTGCCGATTGATTGATCTATTGATGGGCGTAATATAGAGATATTAAGGGGTTATGCCTAGTTGTAAAAGGCGAAAAATCATTTTTCCCAAAACCAATACATTTTGACAGCTCCAGTCAACATTTTTCGACCCCACCTAACCTGCTTTCGGCCCAAATTTGATATCCCCTCCAACATCACTCCATGGTGCCCTGATCGGTAACCCATTCGATGACGAAAGTAAAACGTTTCCCCTGATTATCGCCCGATGAACGGTACAGGTGAAAATGCATTATCAGTTGATGAATAAATACTACACAATTAATAAAAATACATCGTTACCTTATCAAATTATTAGTGCAATATTAATATGCGAAAACAAACAAATTTGCTCAATGTCGATTTATTATTATTTTATAGGCGATTCATAAAAGAATGCTCGCATATACAGTCTTGCTCCCATTCTATCGGATTAATGGGCGTCACGAATTTTCCTGCGAGAAAAAATCTCACAGGAAAATTCTTAAAAAATGCCAGGCTAACCAATATAAACTTACGCGACTTTTTACATCCTTGACATTTCTTCTTAAACCCTTTAGTTCTTGAGTTACATTGCATTATCTAGAACTAGTATTTTTTAGCCAAAAAAATTAAATAACTTTGCGAAAAAAATTGGACGAAACTTAAAAAAAAAAACGAAAATAGAGCTCCTGCTACCCCGTTCAAGCTTATCATGGATAAACGTAACAATTTCTTTTTTTGTATAAGTCATGCCCAATTCTCGATGGTCGAAAAAAAAGCCGAAAAACAGTCACATACAAAAGTGCATACCGGGTTGAGAAAAAAAATCATAAAAAAAGATTTCAAACAAGCAAAATAAAGCTGAATTCCTTCCCTTAAAAACGCCGTTCGGCAAATTTGGTTATTTTTTTTTTCACGAAGCTATGTAACTTTTCGTGCAGCAAGAAATATCGACTGGTGTATCCAAGCTTTTAAGTGACGATGTATACGAGTATTATACAATACTATATATATATATATATATATATATAGGTTATGTTTGAAAAATAAATAGCATGTGATTCGATATAACTCTCTAATTTTCTTCGAAAAAAATCGTTTCTAAAGGCCAGGGAATGACGAATTATGGTGAAAAATCGTTGTGATAAAGTTGTCAATTAAGTGATTCATTTTATTTTTGATTTATGAAACATGTTATGCATATAGTACACTTAGCTTGACAGTGTACATTGTAAGCAAAGAAAGATTCATTTGAATCTCATCTTTATTAACATATATAAATATCTTCGAAACAAATATGATCGTAGTAGGCTGTGAGACAAGGAAGAAAACTATTTTATTTAAATAGATCGCAGATAAATTAATTTTTTCTTTAGAAGTGTACAGTAGGCCGAAAGGGGTTGCAATAGGTTCTGTGGGACGCCTGAAGTAGGCTGACCTGAGGTTCCGTAGGATCAGTTGTGGTCCTCACTGGCCTCCTTTCAGTCAAAATGTCCAGTTTCTGCCATACCGGAGGTTCATCGGAGGTGTGATGAAAATACGCATGGTATTTCCAAACACTGTACCCTCCTTTAGATACCCGATAATCCGCTATCTCCGATTTCTGCTCGGGAAAGGAAGCGTTCATTTTTCGCGTTGAAAATTTTGACTCGGGAATATATAATCTTATAAATGTTCCTGCAAATTTCAAGGTGATCGGATCAAAATTGACAGATTTATAGGCTGTTATGTTGACGCCCTCCGGAACGCTCGGTGCGTCGTTCGAAACTTTAAACGCTATTGTCATCGAAAGCGAGGTTTTAAAGGCAGTGGGCAAAATATCTAAAAACTTCATCCATCTTTCTGAAACTTTCAGGGCTTTTTCTAGATGTAAAAATATAGTATTCGAACGAAGGTTTTTTTTCTCGATGTATACCTTCGATTTAATGAACGAAAAATGCTATTTTTTTCGCAAAAATCAAGACTCATTTTGAACACGCACGATTTTTTTATCATTGATATTTCGGAAATTCCTTCCATTAATTATAGGATAAACTAATATGCTATCGAAATCTGTTTGATTTTTTTATACTAGATAATCCAGTTCATAAGGGAATTCCTCACTGCGAAAAACGTTTTCGAGAGCTGCTTCCTGGACATCGGCTGTAAATCGATTATTATTAAACATTTCTATACAAAAAAATGACAGTGTGTTCTTCAGATCATACACTCTCAAATACCTACTTTATGTAGATGTTTAACATCACAATTTTAAAAAACAATAAAACCCTCAAAATGAGCTTTCCGTACCGTTACTGAGGGAACTCGGGGCAAAACGAATACGCGGGGTAAGATGAATCGTAAGCCTAGGTACTGAACAGTGTGTTTGAGCACAGTGCCAGACGATTGGCTTATCAAATTGCTGGTATTGCGAATGAAACCACTTTTATATGCGAACGATGCCAATAATTCGTGTCTCATCATTATCCTAGCGCTGTTTCATCTTGCTCTGCATACGGGGTAAGTTCGGAAAAATAAAAGTTTCATTGAAAATATATTTTGTATAGTAACTGTTTTTTGCTGATTTTGTTGCTTCCAAAATGAAAATACCACCAAACGTTCATTAGTTGAAATATAATTGAAATAATTGAAATTGAATTAGTTGAAATATAATTGAAATAATTGAGATAATTGAAATTGAATTAGTTGAAATATAATTGAAATAATTGAGATAATTGAAATAATAATTTAAAGTTGACTGACTCATATATGTATTGTTTTATTTGAACATTACCTTAGCGTCATCATCTTGCCCCTAATCCCCTCACTAGACATAGCCCGTTAATAATGAAGAGGTCACATAAAAATCGCATTCTTTGCTAATAAAAAGCAGGGCAAACATGCATAATTTTCAACGTTCAACGCGTCAACGGATATTGAACAAGCCTCATCAAGCACACCGTAGTTTCCTTTCATATATTATTATTCAATTCATACACACACACACACACACACACACATATATATATATATGTATACACGAGTACGTATGTATACTCGTAATGCTTCTGACATTTGAGAAAACTATTCAATATATTCGCTCGTGCAATGCGCTCGAACGTTACAACCTGTCCGCAGAAGCTCGATCAACTACGCTTTTGCGATAGCGGCATTGTAATTTCAATGAATTCCTGGAAATTACGATCAGATGCCATTCTACCGAGTTCTATAAACATTTTCAGTTCCGCTAAGACGGAAAATGAAAAATAGCCACATTAGTCAATCGTTAATCTTGCCTCAACGAGAAAGCCACGGAGAAATATGCTTTCTTTTTATTTATAAATATATTCGAAAAATTGTGTAAGCATATCGTTATTTTGGCTGACCAGTAATTTCGTATGAAAAAAGAAGAAATCTCGCCCCGGAGCGATATATCGCGTCGAACAATTATTATTTTTAAAACACTAAATGAGTTTGATGAGCACACAATTTGCTGCGCATATGGCGAATGTAGCTTTATGGTGAATATTTAAAGGACCAGGCAGACGCTCAAATCGAGATGAATCGTGATGTCTGGATGGATATTTTTAGCCGCAAAAGTACCGCGAGGATGAGACGTTTCCCCGATGCTGGGTGGAAAATTTGAGCCACGGGCTAATTTTACTTACATCCTAGAATATTTACAGAAACGTTAGGAACGATTGCAGAAATTTATTTTTTTTACATTAAAAAGTATGGTTTTCTGTATCGTTTGCAATGTTTTAATTTAAAAATATTGATAAATGTGGTAGATACGATGGTTGCGTAGATCTACCGAAAGAAAAAAAATCTGACGTATTTAGTTTCTGTATGAAATTATGTGGTGCTTGGACAAACGATTCAATAAAATATAGATTTTTGAAAAAATGGCCGTAGTCCAAAGTTATAGTATCAGTTTTCTATTTTAAAAAAACGGTCCATTTTCATTGATAAAACAATACCCATTGAAAAGAAATTCCTTCCTCCAAGCACTGCTTTTTGTTGTGTAAAAGAAGCTTGTAAAATTTGAAGTTGATCGAAGCAGTAATTTTTTAGATATCGTGCAGAACCTACCTATAAACGCCCATAAATCCCTCAATTTTAAACTAATCGACTTGAAATTTTTAAAGAATATTCTTGAAACGTTATAATTTGGGAATCCGTCCAAAACCAGGAATCGATATTTTCAAAACTGTCAACCAGAAAGGAACATCACTTGAGTGTCCCCCTTCGATTGTTGATTGTTGAGACTCATACATGTGATAAAGTATTAAAAACTATTAGACACATATTGTTTTTATCGGAGGGGAAACGGTTTTGAGGGGAGAAACCACCCCTCAAAGAAACGAGTGTCAATGGATGATTTTCCAGTTTCACCCACAAGCAGTCTTCCAACCTGAATGGAACAAAAACCAAAATTCTTCTAATGTAAAGCGATTAAAAATGTACCACAGATGTATTGAAAAAAATGTAATCGAGGTATGACACGTCTTTCTTTGAGGGGTGGTTTCCCCTTTGGAACCGTTTTTCCGCCGATAAAAAAATACGTGTTCAATAGTCTCCAATGTTTCATCAAATATACAAGTTTCAACAACATCGAAGGCGAAAACTCAAATTAACTATTTGGGTTGACGAAACTCAAATCAACGATTTGAGTTGACGAAACTGAAATCAACGATTGAGTTATAGTTGGAATACCCTGAAATGAAATGACAAATGAACAAATGACAAATGAAATGAAATGAAATGACAATTCGTCATTTCATTTCAGGGTATTCCAACTATACACGAGTTTCAACAAAATCGAAGGCGGACACTAGAATGATGTTCCTTATAGGAATAAGAAACATCATTTGAGTTTCATCATTTCATTTCAGGGTATTCCAACTAAACATGAGTTTCAACAAAATCGAAGGCGGACACTCAAATGATCTTCCTTATACTTATCATTCGGGTGTTCGCCTCGGATTTTGTTGAAACTCATGTATAGTTGGAATACCCTAAAATGAAACGATGAAACTCAAATGATGTTCCTTATTCCTATAAGGAACATCATTTGAGTGTCCGCTTACGATTTTGTTGAAACTCGTGTATAGTTGGAATACCCTGAAATGAAATGACGAAACTGAAAACAACGATTTGCGTTTCCTCATTTCATTCCAGGGTATTCCCTGGAAGAACAAATCGTTGATTTGAGTTTTGTCATTTCATTTCAGGGTATTTCAACCAATAAATATTCCAAGCATTCCAGGGTATTCAAATCAACGATTTGAGTTTCGTCATTTCATTCCAGGGTATTCCAACTATAACTCAACCGTTGATTGGAGTTCCATAAACTCAAATCGTTGATTTTCGTCAACTCAAAACGCTGATTTGAGTTTCGTTTTCAACTCAAACGAAACGAAACTAAAACTCAAACTGAAACGAAACTCAAATCAACTATTTGAGTTTCGTTTCAAACAAATCAATCAAACTCAAACTAAAAACAACGAAACTCAATTTAGGTAAGCCTAAAAAAACCGTTCTCGCGCAATGACCCATCCAAAACCCTCACAGAGAGAACCCCAATAGTTGTAAATCCCCCTGTATGTACTTGTATACATAAACCTTGTTGTCACCAGAAAAAATGGCGCCAATAATGAAATTTAGGCGCAGGTCCCATATTCGCAGCAAACTACATCACAACAATTTGATTTCTCCCTAAACTAAACCAAAACCAGGACATTCCCAGACTTCCACCCATGACCCACGCGGCTGCAAAGCCGAAGGGTTGGAATACGGCGGAAAGGGGCGATTCGGGCACGCGGGTAGTGTTTGTTGGAATTGATACGTGAGTAAGAAGGAAGCACACATGTGAGGTTAACAACCTGTATCACGTACATCCAAGCATCAAGGGCTCGAGGGTTCGTAGTAGGGATGTCGAACGTAGATATGACCATCTCGGGATTGACTTGGGTATTATCACTCGAGGGCTGGTGTCACCGGTTGTTATGGACTAACGCAGACTTATGGGTGCAAGGGGACGGGGCGCTGGGGTTCTTCAGGCCACCTAGTACAGAATGGAGTGTGTGGGCTCTGCGAGTTCGGGACCATCAGCGTCTATACACCCGATGCTTTTATAGGGATGCTTCGCAGCACGTCACATTAACGGCGAAATGGATCACGTGCGCATCCCAGCTCGTAAAGTAATACGCGCCCGGCAACGCCGGACTTTGTTTAGCTGGCGCGGCCTCCGGCGACGGGGTCTGGGAGGGGTAAGTGCACGTAAGCCGTTTCGGGATTGATCCTCGTTCGCGCATAGGTGAACTATGGTGTCATGGGCAACGTGGAAGCTGGAGAGAGAGAGAGAAAGAAAAAGAGGACCGATGACGAGGAATCGACCGTCTTTTTTCGTATATGAGCATGCACGCAGGTATTTCTCGATCTATGTATATGTTCAAGAAGAATAGAGGAGGGAGGAGAACATCCCATCGGAAGGGGAGGGGGCTGCTGTCTATACTTTGCTCTTTTATGGGAAGGACGACCTCGTGGATGTCCGTCTATCCTGGGTCAGGAAACAGAGAGCTTTGATACCTCGCTGTCGTCTCTCTCTTTCTTTCCCTCTTTGTTGCTTCCTCGATCTCTTACTTGTTCTCTGTCTCTATCTTTCGGTATTCTCTACCGTCGTTTGGCCATGGACCCGACAGCATCACGAGCTGACGTGGTAGATTGCAATTCGACCTTTCTCTCTTCGCCTCACGGCACAACGACGCCCCCGAACCACCCCCTAGGTCTCCTCACCCTCCTGCCCTCTTCCCGTAGCGCAATCCGCACTTTTCCTACGTCCACATTACGCATACAACGGCTTTTTGCCCTCCTATAGAAATGCTATACCCGATTCCGCCCGGACACGTTCCCGTCGGGATACGGACGAAAACGCCTCCCCCGTGGGGATTACCTTCGTACTGTAACAATGCGCGTTGTGCAGGTATGTATGTATGTATATATGCGTGTATGGATAAAGACCCTTCCCGAGTGAGCCTACGCGTCGTGATGATGACTCACTTCCGATTCGAAATTCCTCGCGGACGAAAACGACAGCGTTGAATCCCTTGTTTGGGTTTGTTAAGCCTTGTTTCGGTCCCGTGAATGCGAAAGGAAGACTTGCTTGGGCAGCTTGTTTGGGGTTGGTTGAGTTTGCATGGGATTTATTGGGAGGGAATGTGTGGCACGCTTGCAGAGCTTGGTTGAGGTTGTTTGGGTCTTTGGAGTTTCCTGGGTGCGAACGAGAGCGATGCTTGAAGAGCTTGTTTGGGTTTGTTTGTTTGGTCTTGCATGAAACTTCTTGGGTAAAAAGAAGAGTGATGCTTCAGGAGCTTGCTTAAGTTTGTTGAGGTTTATTTAGGTTTGCTGCGCGTGAAGGAGAGCTATGCTTCGACGGCTTGTTTGGGTTTTTGGGTTGCGTTCGGTTTCTTAGGTGAAAACTAGAACGATATTTGGACATCTCGTCTGGATTCATTTGGGCTTGCATAGAAGAACTTCTTGGGTAAAAAGGAGAGCGATGCTTTGAGCGCTTGCTTAAGTGTGTTTAGGTTTACTTAGGTTTGCCGAGCGTGAACGAGAGCTATCCTTCGACAGCTTATTTAGGTTTGTGTTGATCGCGTTGGGTTTTCTAGGCGCGAATGAGAACGATATTTGGACATCTTGTCTGGATTCATTTGGGCTTGCATGGAACTGCTTGGGTAAGAAATAGAGCGATGCTTTAGGGGCTTGCTTGGATTTATTTAGGGTTGCTGAGCGTGAACGAGAGCTGTGCTCCGACAGCTTGTTTTCGTTGGGTTTCTTAGGTGCGGATGAGAACAATATTTGGACAGCTGACCTCGGTTTATTTGGGCTTGCGTGAAACTGCTTGAGTGAGAATGAGAGCGATGCTTCAGGAGGTTGCTTAAAGGGAGGGTGAGGGTTTCAGCGTGAAAAAAAACACCTTTTTGCGATTTTTTCATCTATGTGCATAGAGTAAATTGATTGAAACCTTTTGTACATTATTAAGTGTCATTTCAAGAACATTCCGTGACATTTGTAGGCAAAAATATCCACAAACAAGCCTATGACAAAGCTTTTCCAAGAACGCCTTTGGAAAAATACGATTTGGGGTGCTCGCTGTATCTCAGCTGGAAATTATCTGAAATCAAGTACCATTAAAATGTAGTCAAAGTATCATCAAATCCTCGCCCCAACAATCTTTGATAATTTTTTTTTTCATTTCTAAATTTTTGGTGGTCATGTAAAGTGAAAAGTGCTATTTTTCACGAAAAATTTCGCCATTTTGGGGGTGGAAAACCCCCTCAATGTAAAAAAAATTCAACCTAACCGTTGGGTTGGTATTTTATATGTAGAAAGTGTGTACCAAGTTTGAAATAAATCGGTCATGTAGTTTTCAAATGGCAGTGAACACGGACTTTGAAAAAGTGTGAAGTTTAGAGAAGTCGGAGCTACAGTATTAGAGGAGTAGGACTAGATAGTCAATAACTTCGAGAGTTTTGCTCTGATTGACTTGACATTTTGGGATTATATTCTTGAAATGTTTAACTATAAGAAAAGACAAAAGAATCGATTTTTCAAAAGTGCAAACCCCTACCCTCCCCTTAAGTTTGTTTGGGTTTATTCAAGTTTGCTGAGCGTGAACGAGAACTATGCTTCGTTGGGTTTCCTCGGTGCGAATGAGAATGATATAGTCCGACCTCCGAATAAGAAACCAAAAGCCCCCAGGGGGAAGAGTTTTTCTTATATATCGCATACCCCCAACAGGCGCGCGCTCCGCGCTCACTACCTCTGTCTGTCTCTCTCACTCTTTTTCGCATGCGATCCTCTCAACAAGAAACTCGCTCGAAAGAGTTGCAACTTAGTATTCACATCGCCCATGCAAAAACGTTTTCGACTGCGCGTGGACATGTATTTAGCGAATTTTTGTTACACGTTGATATACATACTATTGAATATTATTGTGTACTACTGTATCTGAATTACTATTAACTGTTATAAAATGAACGAAACTGTAAAGAAGCATAAGAGATCGGACTGTAGTATACAAGTCGAAGAAAATATTACAAAATCTGCGCCACAAGGTGATCATTTAAATAAAGAGCTGTATGTCCATATTGTTTTATCCCACTTATACAAAGAAGAAGTCAATATCTCTGAGGATTCATCGTCAATGGCAGAGTTCGACTCTCTCGAAAATATTCCACCGTCAGTTGAGTGCATTGCGGATCAAAATAATACGCAACAAGACAAAAACGCTTTTCTTTACGTCTCGGAAACTTTTGCTGTTTCATGTGAAAATCTTTCAACGCCCTTATCTTTGTTTTTATTTGACATGAAATCTTATCAACACATATATGTGTCGTTTTAATGAATACAAAACATTTCTAATAAACTTATAGATTTTTTGTTACCTTCACACACGCACACACACATAGTCACGCACGCATGCACACGTCAATTTACACTACAACTTTCACTCTATTTTGCCCGAATAATCTCTCCCAGGCTAGTTTCTTAAGGGGGGAAATCACAGTAGCACACAAAAAAATAGGCATATTTTCGGGAATTAATTTTGGCTGAATAAAAGTATCAATCGGAAATCTGTAAAGTAGGTTTTATAGCAATACTAAAAAAGTACAAAATGTAATTTTTTCAATAAAAAATATTTAAAAATGGCGGCTGCGCAGCATATGCCCCAAGGCGCCTTTTTTGAGCTCGCCGAAGACATAACTCGAGCAAATTTTTACCGATCGACTTGAAATTTTTACAGTAGCTTCGAAACATCTTTCTCCACGGAGCTACGTAGGATTTTTTATTTTATATGGCTTACTTTTTTTTTATCGACGATTTTATGGCGTTTTTTTTTTTCGTTAAAAATTTAACTTTATTTTCAAACATGCACCATTTTGCGAAAAATCAATATATCGAAAAAATCCTACGTAGCTCCGTGGAGAAAGATGTTTCGAAGCTACTGTCAAAATTTTAAGTCGATCGGTAAAAATTTGCTCGAGTTATGTCTTCGGCGAGCTCGAAAAAAGGCGCCTTGGGGCATATGCTGCGCAGCCGCCATTTTTAAATATTTTTTATTGAAAAAATTACATTTTGTACTTTTTTAGTATTGCTATAAAACCTACTTTACAGATTTTCGATTGATACTTTTATTCAGCCAAAATTAATTCCCGAAAATATGCCTATTTTTTGTGTGCTACTGTGATTTCCCCCCTTAAGGCCTTACCCCCACTTGTAGCGCAAAAAAAGGCCTTTTTCATGAATTTTTTTAAAGAAAACTACAAAACCTTTTTAATCCATCAATATACCATCTTAAAGAACACATCTTGAAGAACTTTCAGTAATTTTTTTATTGAAAAATATTACATTGTTTAGTGGCAAATGGCCGTCAATGAAATAATGTTTTTATATGCACGCTTTGCGGTGACCAACATTGCGGCGAAGTGGAGCATCTGAAAAAAAAAATGCGGATGGATTTAGTCAAATATAAATATAAACTAGTCTTTAATCGAAGGATTTTAAAAAATATTCATTTTTCGATTCGATTTTAACGAAAAAAACGGCCGTTTTTGGCTATAAAACGGCCATTTTTTTTCGAAAAAAAAATCGAACGATTAAAGACTACATTTTTATGTATTAAATAAGCCTGCAAAATTTCAAGAAGATCGGTTCATTAGTGTTCGAGTAATCTTGGTCACCGACTTCAGAAATGCCATTTTGAGAAAAACGCGTTTAAAGTTTCAATTAGCCGGTCGTTTACACAACGGATTCTTCTCTTTCAACGCTCATATCTCAGTCAATTTTGTTCGGATCGACTTGAAATTTTCTGGACATATTTTCAGATACTTATACTTCAAAAAAATGCAATAAAAAAAATCGATTTTTTAAAAATCGCAAGTGGGGATGACCCCTTAACCAGACGTTCCGCGCACAAAATTCTCTAGCTCGGAGTTCTAGTCGGGGTGGGGGAAGCGCTCGAGTGAGAAACTGGGGAACGTTTCTTGTTGCCGGGTTTCTTATTCGGAGGTCGGTCTGTATTTGGACAGCAAGAGCGATGCTCGAGGAGTTTACTTGGGTTTCACGGACTCGTATGCATTGCTCGAGTGAGAATAAGAGCGATGCTTAGTGATGTTTGTTTGTGTTCGTTTGGGTTCTCTTAGCAAGGACAAGGAAGATCCTCGATGAGCCCATCATGGATGTGCCCATCGCGCGTTTCCTCTTTTTCCTCATCAACTTTCCGATTGAAGCGTTTTGCTTTCCTTCTCTGTCCATTTCTCTTTTTCATTCACACTAAATTACCTTTTATCCTTGCCAAGTCGGCGGCGCATTCGCAAACTTCTCCCGTGGAGTTGTCAAACTCCAAGGAACTTGTGCTCCCTGCTCTGCACCTTCCTGCCGCAGATTTTTCTCCTTTATTTCCTATATAGTCCTGAATCTCCGACTTTACGTTCCACCGAGCGCGAAACAATTTTCGAGGCTTCGATTATGCCGCGCTCTTCATATCCCTCAATGGAAATCACCCTGCCAAACATCCCCCCTCCCCCGCAATTTCGATTCTTGCGTTACTGCAAGTCTTCGCGCGAAAAGAAATCCGCGTTATTAGGCTAGGCGCGAGATACGATGCGGCTCGGCGATTAGGAAAAAAAATCTTTGCCCCAACCCTTGGGCTGAGTGCTCCGGATGTATGTGGTGCGTGTTTTTTTGTTTTTCTTTTTCTTTTTTTCCACCCTTTGCGAGCGAATTCACTTCGTTTGTTATATAAATCACCGATGTTGCGCGGAAATGGGGGAAGCCAGAGAATCCGAAAGAGCGCGGTCCAGAGAGAGAGAGAGAGGGAGGGGAGGGAGGAAGAGAAAATGAGATAGAGAAAGATTGAGCTCGAGAGAGAAAGAAGCCCAGCAACGACTGCGACGTCGGGTGAAAAGTTTTTGTAGCCGCGATAGGAGGCGATCCCGCGGATTCTCGTTTTTTCTTTAGTAGGGCCACTAGAAATAAGGCCAAGGGAAGGGGGGTAGGGAAGGGGAGGGTAGGATAACAGCTCGAAACTCCCTCGAGTGCAGACTTGCCGAATGAATTTTTCTCGCCGCAGAAACATAACTAATTTTATCCAAGTATATACGTGAAAAATGCGAATTTCCAATCGACCAGTTTACTCCTGTTGCTTATATTTTTTTCACAAATTTCTCCCTCGTTTTTATAATTTCCTTCCGGGTTTTCTTTTTCACGGAAGTGAAAAATATACGGATACCTATCAGTCGGTCGCCGAGGCAGCCTGATGGGAAAGGATTTTTTTGCTGAATTATATATAGTTATATGTAAAAGGCAACACTTTTAAAAAGTTTCTATATATTTACTACTCCGTTTCATCTGAATTTATACATGTGTAAATATAAATAGAAAGTATATTTTTAACTCGTGATTCCTACGTAATGTTTGCTATCGCAACGTCTGGCTTTTTTTCAGGACGCTCTTTAAAGGAGGACGCTACTGTGACGTGCCGAAGAAAGATCACTTTTTTCCGATTTTTTTTTTTGTATATTGGATTATTTATTTGGGATTTGGAAAAAAGGTATTTTATTGAGCATACATTGAGCTTATTTTGGGTGAACGATGATTAAAAAAAATCAAAAAATCAACAACGTTGTTGAGGTATAATAGAAAACAATGTAGTCCAATGGCCGGGTCGATAACCTGACAAAGGATGGTCTGAAAAATAAAAATAAAAAAAGATGTTTAAAAAAACCAAAAAAAATTGTTTACTCATAAAAAACGATTTTTTTAATCCTATGAAAAAACGACATTTTTTAACTCATATCCGGCTAAAAAAATACAATAATAGCTACTCCAATTACGGAACGTTTTTTTTTTTTTTTTAGCATCGGTCAATTAAGGTGACGGTACCAATGCTCGGACGGTTTAGGGCGTCCTAGGATTATAGAATTTATTACTCATTTGAAGACCGTTGCTTTGTAGAAAATGACTAGAACTGACGTCAAGCTCATAAGTTCTAGTTTTCAAAATACATCCAATAACTATTGGAAAGTTGAATATGTTAATTTGTATGCATTTAAATATTGAATAATAGCAAATGTTTCGATTTTTGGTCGGCTGTTAGTTTTATTAAGTCCCTGTGTTCGGACACTATCATGTCGCAATTTTCAGACACGTCCCTATAACCGACCATTATGAGGTCCTACCTTTCGAACATCCAGAAATTAATTATAGTTACATGGTTTAAATTGAACCAGTACTCAAGATGTTTTCTATTCATCCGTATACGGACAATAAGTAATACGGAATATATTTGAGCAACAAAATAGACTTCGAATAAGTATATGTGGGTATACATTAGAGTGGCCCAAAAAAAAAATTAAAATTTTTGTTGAAAATGTTGTTGATAATGACAAAAAGTCAGGGCTAACCAAATTGTAGCCCTTTACATCAATATCTAGAGGTCCCTTATCGCGATTTACTATTTCCCATTCATTTAACATGGTAAAAGTTTTATTTGCTGCTTCCACCTTAATAACTCGTCCACGGGTAAATATACGGAAATACCCAAAACATTGTTTTATAGAAAATTTAACGCTCTACAAAAAAAGTCCTTAGCCTTCATACGATAAATTCACTTGTTCGAATTTTATTCAACGTCAAAGTTGAACCTATTTCATGAATCAAAATTTCATGATTTTGTGAAATTTTTGAACTTTTACAACGAAATTATTGATTTTTGTTGCTTTTTGCTGATTCATCTTAAAAAGTATTGCATCCTTTTTTAATTATTCCCTTAATAGTTTCTAAAATTCCTAATAGATTCCAATTTATTTTTATTCAAAAGTACATTAGTACAATCATCTATAATTAAACCGAATTCAATTCCCATAGCATGATAAATAAATATCTAGGGAATAATTTAAAAGGGATACAATACTTTTCTAGCTGAATCAGAAAAAAACAACAACACAAAATCAATAATTTTGTCGAAAATGTCTAAAACTCTGACAAAATCATGAAATTTATCATCAATTCAACTTTAATGTTGAATAAAATTTGAGCGAGTGAACCCATTCATTTACCATGTTAAATGAATGGGAAATAGAAAATCGCGATGAGGGACCTCTAAATATTAATATAAAGGGCTAAAATTTGGCCAGCACTCATTTTTTGTCATTCTCAGCAACATTTTCAACAAAAATATAAAAAAATAATATTTTAATTTTTTTTTTTGGCTAGTCTAGTATGCATTGACCATACAATTTGCTTCATCGATGCGACCTGGACGTTACGAGAAGTTAAAGATAGAGCAATATTTGCAGTAGTCAACTGGACAACAAAAATATTATTTCAAGCACAAGAATATTTTATTAGTTTTGTGTTCTTTGAGTAATAGTTTTTGCAAAGTTTAAAAATATTATTTGTGCCATTGCATCATAGTGTCATTTTCATTATTTTTTTGATGACGCGACCCCGTAAAGCAATAATTTGATATGTTAATTAAGAAAGTAATTCTTCGGGCACATTTCGAATATATAAGTAAGATAAAAGAAGGAATCGACGCCGTAAAACCTCGCGAAAAGCTGGCCACGTAACCTCAAACTTTGTTCGCATCACGACTGGTTACGTTGTATTGAATAATTGATTTTCATTCAACTTGATTATTGAATTTGATTTTGATTCAAATTGATTATATAATCCAACTGTAGGACACATGTACACCAATCGAACTTCTCTTCCGCTTTTCACAAAAATCACGAACTAAGTAAGTAATCAATACTTAAATAAGTAATTTATCGCGAAGTACGCAGCGAAACGAAACAGACAACGGTTGGTGTCCGGTGTTTCGGTCTCGGTGGCTACGTGCCCTCGTACGAGTAATCGGACATGACATTCGACCGTTGTACGTGCGTGCGATGGATAGCCCAATTAATGCGACGCTGAAATTATTATATAAAACCTTAGTGAAACCGGATTGTGACAACCGAAAAGTGCATTCATGACACGACTGACTCGGATTCGTTAATATGACTCGTCAACTTCACTGCTAAAATTTATTATTAGTGTACAATTTTCCAGTAATTGATTAAGGGGTTATTTCAGTTTTTTTGCCTTTTTCGACAGTTTATACTTTTAAGAATATCATTATAATTAATATAATTTATATCAATATCATTTTATCTTGCAAAAATCGATAGTTAAATCTTTAAACACGTTTTTCTCGAAACGAGATTTTTCAAATTTCCTGACATTGTAACTCAAAGAGCAATCATCCGATTGGCTTGAAATTTGAACTGAGTACTCTTGAATATATTTACTCTACAGTGACGTAGGATATTTTTGATTGGATGAAAATTGACGATTTGGCATTGAAAAAAACGACCATTTTTTAGGCAAGAAAACAGACTTTTTCATAACTACGCCATTTTGTTAGATTTTGATATTTTTCGGAAATCCTACGTCATTGTGCAGGAAATACCTTCCAGTTTAACAACATTTTTTTTCCTTTTTCGGTTTCAGCTACTCAGTCGGCCGGAATCATGTCAGCAGTGGAGGAACTTTTTTTTGGCGCCTCTAAAGGCAGCGCATGAGTCGCTTGGATCTCAATATTTTTCTATGAAAAAAATTATATAATATAGGTCAAATATAGCCAAATATATTCTCAATTTCCCGAAACATTTAATTGAGTACTTTTCTTCCAAAAAATTCCCGAAAATCACGAAAATTTTCAGCGTTCACACTGGTATAGCCCCTTAATAATTGAAGGCTGGATAGGATACAAGTATCACTTTTCGTTACCTGCACTGCAAATCCAAGTGTGTTCACAGTAACGGGTATAAAATCACGTGCAAATTTAACAATTTTTTTTTCGTATGAAAAAATGATTCACTCATAAAATGAATTACAGATCTATTTAGTATGAATATCAAGCTGTTAGGAAATATATATATTTTTTTTCGATGAACAAAATGGCCGTCTACTGATATTTTCTTTTGTTATCTTTTTTTAGGCGCTCCGTGGCGTGACATTAAGCATCCACAATTTTTTACCTAGAACAAAAAACAAAAATTCTCATCAATTTACATTAGAATACGTAGATAAGTACGTACGGAATTTAAAAAAAATTGTTTTATTCAAAAGTTGTTGGTATTGGAACTTAAGAAATGAATTTTCAGTGAAGAATTTCGTTATAACTGCTCATAAAATGAAAAGTTTTCGATTAAGGCAGTTGTCTGGTCTAGAAATTTCACAAAGTAGATTTTTTTCTTCATTTTATTAATCATTAGACCTTTCTTAATACGCTCGTGGAAACCGTTTATTGATATTTCAAAAATTAGCAGAGCAATAGAAATCATAAGCGGGCCGCGCGCAAACCTTATCTAATGGTATCAAAACTACTTTAAACGCGTTTATCTCAGAACTATGTTTTTCAAATCGGCGCCCACGATATCTCGATAACTAATTGACCGATCGAACTCAAATTTTGCACATACCTTCGGGAGCCTCTTTCTGAGGACTGGTATCAGAATTGAGTCGAACAATAATTTTGCCCACATTTTATAACTCGTCGAATACCCGAAAATGTATAAAATATCGTTAATCAAAATTTAACACGCCGCCATTTTGTAACAAAACTTTTTTAAGTACTAATTCTGCTACCAGTGCTCAGAATACTCATACAGATCGAGAATATATATATTTTTTCAGATGTATACAACATCACCCAGAGTGGGCAAAACTACATGGAAATATTTACAATAATTTTTTTTAAATGTGTATACATGCTCAAAGGAACAATAAACACACATGTTAAATTTCATCAAGACAACTTCAACGGTTTAAAAGTTATTCTAACCCAAAAATGACGTAAAAAATCCCGCTCTAGACCAGACTATTGCCTTAGCCAGAAATTCCTTACGTACTTCTCTGCGAAATGCAATTAGGGACATAACTTTAAAAATTTAAAGTTAATCGAGTGAAAATTGTTGAAGTTATTCGTCACGCTAATTGGAAAAAAGCCGTTTCGAGAAGTTTGAAGTTGTCGGCCATTTTGGATATCGAAAAAAAAAATTCTAACAGCTTGATATTTATACTAATTGAATGTGTAATTTATTTTATCATTGAATCACTTTTTCATACGAAAAAAAATTGTTAAATTCGCATGTGATTTTCTGCCCGTTACTGTGGCCTAACCCCTTAAGTTGTCTATGGCATTTACCCCCTTAGGTTGTCTATGGAATTTACACGTGTAAATTTCTAAAATTACACACCTTACGTGTAACAAATAATACACTTGGATGTGCCGTGTGTAGATTATGTTGCTAATATAGAGAAATATGTAATATACTGTACGAACAATGGGACCCGTCCGCGCATTGGTACCGTTACTTTATAGCCAGAGTGACGATTCCGGCCAGATCGAGGAAAGTCGGTGAAAAAATCGCAATTGAAAGTTTTAGATGCGTAAATCGTTGCGGTACCTGCTCCCATTAAATCGTATGTAACCAATTTTCAATACTTGAAGGGAGACTTTGTCCTTGGAGTGCCATATTTCAGGTGTTTGCATTTTATTTTTTTTAAAGGAAACGAGTAAAGCTTTTTAAGTGCGGTTTTTTCTTGCTTTTATTCATGATATACAGAACGTTAAAAAAATTTTTTTTTGAAAAAAAAAAACAAAATGGCGGCCGTTGCAACTCCGCGAAAACAGGTCCTCAAATCGCGGGGGGGTAAACGGCTGACATCACTGCCCCCTCTTTGTTGATTTGAAACACAAATTCAAAGCATATTATCAATCTGTGACCCTTTGGTCATGGAATGACGGATGGGTTTTTTGTTTAGTACAAATTTCGGAAAATGGCGGCAATTAAAAAAAATCGAATTTTCGCGTTTTTTTCGCATAAAAAGATAAATAATAAATGCAAAAAGGTATCTATCGAAAAAACGATCCGTCATTCCGTGAAGACATATTTTCTGAGTATGCTCTCCAAATTTCAGGTCGATATGTTAATTACAGCGGTCAGGAGAATGTCCGCCATTTTTAAAAACGTGTTTTCGAGAAAAACGCGTTTAAAGTTTTGTAATGTGTTTACACAAATGTGTTTATAATTACCGCTAATCGGCAATGCCTGGTCCATAGAGGCATCCCTCCTCTTCTTCTAGCTGCTCATGTTGAGCCGCTAACATCTCCCGCTGGGCAAAAAGGACAAAGTCTCCGTTAACTCGATCATTTTTTCACAGATTCTTCAATATGTATTCTCGAAAAAAAATGCAAACAATCGATTTTTCATCCGTCACAGTAGCGTCGCCCTTAAATTTTGTTCAAACGAATTTCAAATTATTCCAAAACCGGAGCGGTCCTTGAAGTAAATTTTGTGTAAAAATGATTAGATTTATCTAAAAGTGATCGCAGACGTGGGGGTTGGTTTCCATAGGGTTGATTATGGTGAAAAAAGGCTACTATAAAGACGGCCGTAGAAGTCGAATTTCTTCAAAAGCCCTTTTCACCAACTATGTGTATGTGTGGGTATTCCACGTATTTGGCACGAAAGTCCTTACCGAGTGTTTCACATACGTATTTATCGAAAAGTTTTGGAGGGTATTCACGAGGATTGATGAAGTGGAGCATGAAAAGGGACAAACGACGATGCGTTTCGATTCACTCGTGCGTCCCGAGGGTCCGAACGACTTGTCGATTTTTAACCCACCCTCTTCTCCTGCCGGACACTCTTTCCATCGCTTTTTCAACAATCTATACGTACAACTGTATCTCGCTCATCGATCAGTTCTTCTCTCCGTCAAAATTTACGCCCGTTAAAATAAAAACAGATTTTTCGTCGAACGAAAAAAGAATTCCTGCGGACCGCACTTGGTGGATCGGGTTATGGTTATTTTTTTTTTTTTTCTATTTCAATCACACAGTGTGAAATTTGTCGACGACCGTTTGAATTGACCTAGTTACTTTTGATTCAGGTTGAAAATTTCCAGTTTATTTTCATCGGTACTTGCTCTCGTGTCGACAGCAAATTTGATCTCGCAGCTTGGAACAATTGGCAACATTGATTATTCCAGTGTATCATTGAAGGACCTCGATCCTCGAAGTCACTAGAACTTGCAAGCTCTTCTCTTTCCTCTAAATAAAAAAATAGCAGCTCAGAGAAGTTCGGGGGAAAACCGTATTCCGGAAAAATTGCCGTGCGATAAAGTTGAGGCAAGGGAGTCTGGCGAGGAGAAAAATTATTCCGTTCGAGACCAGCGTATTGAATTATTAACGCGGTCCTCTAGTTTCTCGGCTGTTTTTTAACGGCTTTTTCAATAATTTTTTACGGTCGAAGCATCGAAATAATCAATCTCATTGTTTTTGCATAATCTTTATTAACATTTAAATAAGCTTTACAAATTTTTTGAAGTCAAAATATATGATAGAATAAAGGTTATAGTGGCCGACAGGAAGACATCAAGTAAAAGAGGTGCTTGACGGTGACCAAGATTGCGGCTGTTCTGCTTATCTGAAATCAAAAAACCAAACGGCATTTTAATCTTTATATTTAAGGGGCTACCCCCACTTGCGATTTTGAAAAAATCGATTTTTTTTATTGCATTTTTTGAAGTATAAGTATCTGAGAATATGTCCTGAAAATTTCAAGACGATCCGAACAAAATTGACTGAGATATGAGCGTTGAAAGAGAAGAATCCGTTGTGTAAACGACCGGAAATTGAAACTTTCAACGCGTTTTTCTCAAAATGGCATTTCTGAAGTCGGTGACCAAGATTACTCGAACACCAATGAACCGATCTTCTTGAAATTTTTCAGGCTTATTTAATACATAAACATGTAGTCTTTAATCGTTCAATTTTTTTTTTTCGAAAAAATGGCCGTTTTATAGCCAAAAAACGGCCGTTTTTTTTTCGTTAAAATCGAACCATTAAATTTGACTGTCCGCTATTTTGTGAAAAATGAATATTTTTTAAAATCCTTCGATTAAAGACTAGTTTATACTTATATTTGACTAAATCCATCCGCATTTCTTTTTCAGATGATCCACTTCGCCGCAATGTTGGTCACTGCAAACCATGTATATAAAAACATTATTTCATTGACGGCCATTTGCCACTAAACAATGTAATATTTTTCAATAAAAAAATTACTGAAAGTTCTTCAAGATTTGTTCTTTAAGATGGTATACTGATCGATTAAAAAAGTTTTGTAGTTTTCTTTAAAAAAATTCATGAAAAAGGCCTTTTTTTGCGCTACAAGTGGGGGTAACGCCTTAAGACTAGTGATTGAACTAGAGTGAATTCTAAATTACAAAAATTGACTTTTTATACACTTTTGAAAATTACATTCTTTTTTTACTCATTTTTTGTTAAGTTTTGCGCTCGTACAAAAAAAAACTATCGAAGCAATCATGATAATCCTAGTTCAATCGCTGGCTTATAACATATTAAAGATGCTGTATAAATTTGAACAAAATCGGTGCAGTAGTTTCTGAAATATCGTGGTCACCGTTTCGAAAAATGGTGTTTCGAGAAAGACGCGTTTGAAAGTTCGCGCATGTGATTTATACTAGAAATTTCATCTCACCGTCAATCTGCTATGCCTGGACCATACAATAGGCCTTTCTCTTCTTCTTGGAAGTCACGCAGAGCTGCTCCGTCTTCCCTTTTCGCGATTCGGGCCTGTTTTACAACGTCACTCGTGCGCCTTTCTGAACGGTCGATCCGAGAGCTATCACGCTGTTGAACATATCCTTTAGCTTGTGGGCCGATTTTCACTCCCATGGTTTCGAAGGTCTTCAGGATAGATTTGAATCCTTCGTTGAAAATTATGACAGCGAGAAACGTGGCAATTTCAACCACTTTTGGCCCAGAATGGATGTGCTTCGGAGCAAAAGTCCAGATTAACGAATTGAGCGACTCGTTATTATTTTGAGTTTCCGCTCCCAGGCATCTGCTTAACAATTCTTCTTTGGATAAATCCTCATAAATTGGCTTTATAACTTTTTGAACTGCTTCAGAAAGAGGCGGTTTATTGTGTTTGAATTGCTCGGCTTTCGGAGCAGCCCGGCGCGCGCTCCGTATACCTGCTCCGTTCCAGGGCCGTAACTTGTGAACCACTTCGAATATCGAAAAATCCTTTGGCACACATTTTCTACACATGTTGTAGATGTGATTTATGAAAAAAAAAAACTCGATTTTTTCGACCCGAGAAACTAGAGGACTGCCTTAACGGGCTACACCTACCTAGATGGATAAAAAAAAATTGCATATTCGAAAAATATTTGTGTCCCATAGTATCACCTTTTAGCTATATTCCCTGAAAATGTCATCGAAATATTCCCAAAATTGAGGGAGCTACAGTTTTAACAGTCGGCCGGGCGAGCGGCAGCAGCAACACGATACTTCAAACTTTAAAAGCTTTTTCCTCGAAACACCGTTTTCAAAGTCGGTGGACATGATATCGCGAGAACCAATTGATGGATTGTTTCCAAATTTACAGGAGATATGACGAGAAAAATTTGAAGGTCGTTAACGATCGGAGTTTTTTTCAAAACGATCTTCATTTTTTTTTGTTATTTAATAATGACGACTTTTTTCATAGATTTTGTATGCTCGAATTACAACACGTCACTGCGTTGTTAAAAAAAATTATTCTAAAAATCGACGATCGTCAATGACTCGTATTTATTGTTAACTTGAATAACCCGTTTGGTTTTTAGATTTCGAATGGACCGTTTAAGCTGGAGGGTGTCCACCGTCGAACGTCGCGAAAAAAATTTCACCAACTGCTGACGGCAATGTTTTCGTTGTGTTTCTATATTTTTGCAAGCTCTCAATATATGTTACTTTCTTTTAAAAATAATGCGTTTCTTTTTCACCAACCGTTTCTTCGAAAAAAAATGAAATTTGGCTATTTTTTCGGGTCTCTCCCCTTAAGGGTCTCTCCCCTTAAGGGAGGTCTAGACCATTCGGTCTGGAAGCTGCCAAAAACCGTTTTTGGAAGAAAATTGACGAAGCTACACCTATTTTAGTGGAATAGCGTAAAGATTAACTCATAAAATTAATTACACATCTATTTAGTATGAATATCAAGGTGTTAGAAAATATATTTTTTTTTACGATGTACAAAATGGCTGACTACTCGAAACTTCTCGAAACAGCTTTTTTCCAATTCGCGTGACAAATAACTTCGACAATTTTCACTCGATTTACTTCAAATTTAAAAGTTATGTTCCTAATTGCATTTCGCAGAGAAGTACGTACGGAATTTCTGATTAATCGAAAACTTTTTATTTTATGAGTAGTTATAACGAAATTTTTCACTGAAAATTCATTTCCTAAGTTCAAATACCTACAACTTTTGAATAAAACAATATTTTTTTAATTGCTTATGTACTTCTCTAGGTATTATAATGTAGATTGACGAGAATGTTTGTTTTTGGTTCTAGGTAAAAAAATGTGGATGCTAAACGTCACGCCGCCGAGCACTTAAAAAAATTAAGAAAAGAAAATATCAGTTCAGAAAATTAATATCAATATCAATATCAGAAAACAACAAAAAATATCGGCCATTTTGTACTTCGAAAAACAAAAAATTGCTAACAGCCTAATATTCATATTAAATAGATGTGTAATTAATTTTATGAGTGAATGACTTTTTCATGCAAAAAAAATGTTAAATTCGCACATGATTTTATACCCGTTACTGTGGCCTAAGGCCTTAAGATACTTCTTCAGAATGCAATAATTTTAGCGACGAAGTTCCACAGTCGTTTCGAGTGTCGGTGGTCAAGGGCTCCAAAAAAAAGTCTCCCGTAATAGATTCATTCTGACAGGTCGTTCTTCGAGAAATTAATGGCCCCTCATCGTTGCGTGAGAAAAAAATCTCATTTATTATCCCGTACCGCGTTTGACTCTTATTTAATTGACGCGTGACCGAACCAAGAGCGATGTAGAGCGGAAGAGACGGACAGTGAAAGCGAGGGAGAGCGATGCTCGAATAAAATCGTCCTCGCCTCTGTGCTCCTCGTGCATTGTTGAACCGCGGAAGCTCCGATCGATCAGACGGAAAGCCACGAAGCGACCTAGTAATTAAGAGTTCGAGAGCTTCAAGTATTTAAGAAGATTTTTGCTGCACTCAAACGAAACTCGCTGAAACGAGTGCCGACAGAAAAACTGCTTTCTTTGTACTTTTGTTCTGCGCAATACTGAGCATTTTTTTAACTTTTAAATACTACGTTTAAAAATGATCACTTCGATTAGGCATTTTTTTAATTGATAGAAATGAACTTTCGCTTATCAAAAAGTGTAATATTATACAGGGCTGCTGGTGATTGGTCACGATATCGTGAAAAGGTTCTAGGCTATGTTTTCCGCTATCAAAAAACCCAGTAATGCTTCATGCAAGAATGCACCATTTTCGAGATATTATTGCATTTATTTTTTTAAGCGAGGGGTAGGAAACTTAAAAAATTGATTAAAAAAACTGTTGTATGGAATCGCACTTTTTAATTATTCTTAGTTTCATTTTTAGTTTGAACCCAAACAAAGAATTATTAACAACAAAATAAGAATAATCTGCAAACATTTTTTAATGAGAGGTCCGAAACTCTGCAAGTCTAATAATAATTATTATTTTATTGTTGGTAATTACTGCTGCTTCTCAATTACTGCTCCCTCAAACTACAAATAATTAAGAAGTTTGAATTTATGCAACAGGTTTCTAAGTTAATTTACTCAGTTGCCCTTCACTTTGAAAAAAATTATAACAATAACCCAAACAAACTGTTTTCTACCGGTCAAAAAAATACGTGTCTAGTGGACTTCAATGCTTTATCATATTTATGAGTTTCAACAAAATCGAAGGCGGACAGTCAACCCTTCGTTGACACACTAATATTTAGCTTTGACACACTGGATCAAGTTGACCCGGGTTAGTACTTCAATCCCCTACCATTAACAACCATTCGGTCCGTTTTTATTGAAAAAAATCAAGAATACACTTTAACCCTCCCTTGCCAGCCTGGGTCATTTTGACCCGGACGAATTTGAAATAAAACGCTCACTATCCCAAAATTAAAAGTTTTCAATCGTTTTTTACAACAATTAAATCTTATACTTTCTGAATTTTAATTATGCAGATATATTAAAAAATATTTAGAGTGCATTAAAAATGTATTCCAATAAAAACCGACCGAAGGGTTGTTTAGGGCAGGTGGATGAAGTAGGTACTATCCGGGTCAAATTGGCCCAGTGTGTCAAAATCGTCAAATTCATCATAAATCAAAACACAAGTGTGTCAAGGAAGGGTTAAACATTTCTGAATATGTCGGCATGGTTAAAATCGCAAAATATCATATTAAGTTATTTTAAAAAATTATTGAAAATTTTCAATTTTTGAAAAGCGGGCCCTTTACTAAAAATACATCCGAGTCTAAATGACCCAGTCAACGTGGGGTCAAGTGATGTTCCTTGTGAGGTAGCAAAATTGAATGCTAACTCAATTCGAAAATGATCGTACGGGGGCCCAAAGTGGGCACTCTAAGGGAAATAAAACAAACAAGCAGTTATAAAATGTCATATTCAAACAATTTTTTTGCTGTCGGGTGCTAAATTTATCGTAGTTTAATATTACATTCACACGTTTCCGGTAAATCTTCAAAATACAAATAATGAAACCAATAAACATAAAGAAATGCCCGCTTTGCTCAAAGGGGTGGCCTAAAGCGGGCACGTAGAGGGTAAAGCGAGCACCCTGTATTTTTTCCTGACATTAGACATAAATAAGAAGAAAATAAGGAATCCTAGGGGGAAAAAACTATGAACGTACCCACATATTTTTGTTGCACACAAATCATTATTGTCATCATAAAAGAACAAAAACTTAACGCGTCTTCTTAACAGTCAGTAAACTTTAATTTTTTTGGCAATGATCACAGTAAAATGATCCAACACCGAGTTAAGCAGTGCATGCATCATGAGCCCACATTTGACAGTCATTGCATTGAATCCAGTCTTCGGTGGGAGGATCTATACATGGTTCGTTGCATATAATGCACACGTGATTTCCTTGACTGTAGTTTGTTTCTATTTTGACCTTTTTGGCTTATCCCTACTTTTCAAATCCTTCTTTAGGCTCTCATCCCAAGAAGCTTGTGTATTTCTTTTATATTTATTTATCATTTGAAAACAATAGTGGATATCGTTGTAAGAAGGTAACAATACCACTTTCAAATATGTAAAAAAAAACATTGTTGCAATAAATAACAGCGTTTTGGTCACTTCCTACATAGATAAATAAATGGGCAAATTATTAAAACAAAGTCACATAGTCATGTTCTATCTTCTATAATCATTCTAATTTCACATAGTCAACTTTTATTAGAACATAGCGGGCACGTGCTCGATTTTCTACAAAAAAAGGTAAAAAAAGGTCGTGAAACCGCAGTAAGTTTTAAAATGTTAGTTTTATGGAGGATGTCCGTTTTAGGCCGGGTGCTCGCTTTCGGTCCCCTTCCCATACATTAATTTTATTCATCCACTGACGTGGTTGGGTCATAATAATTATAGCGCCGCTCTTCGTAACCAAGAAGTTTCAATAAATTATTTCTCGTTCCGCGACAGAGCTGAAAATCATTCGAGCTCACATCCAATTTTGCTACTTCACTGACGTCTCATGCTCATGTTAAGGGACCATCACAGTGTAAAATTTTCAAAAAATCGATTTTTTGCATTATCCGATAGTATACACGGTTATGAACGTTCTGTCCCGATTTTAGATCGAATTTCGAATTATTTCGGTCGCTACAGCCGTTCTCAGAAAAAGTCATTGGAGCGTGAGTCCTGAACTCCGAACTTTAAGGGGTTATATACGCAGTTGCAAGGCCAAAAAAGTCGTTTTTTTCACGATTTTTTCTGGAAAAGGACTTCCTCTGAGCAAAACGAAAAGTATTAGGCAGTGTAGTGGCATCTTTTAGCTTTAGATTGGCATTTTTTATTGTCAAAAACATTCGTTAACATTGCTCCTGTAGGAAGTCTCCTGGAGGTCCCCGAAAAAAAAGTGTCCGGCGGTGAGCAAAGTATCTTCGCTTTGGATTATCCAAAATGGAAAAACCAAAAAGATTCTTTTAGGAGATAGGGAAATCCGGGTATTGATCGAAGGAATAGTCGAAATTTTGATTTTTGACAAAATGGCGGCTTCGAACAGAAACAATTTCGATTTTCGACGACATTTTTTTCGTTAAATCGTTGAAAAAAAATAGAAATGATTATCGGAAATCTTATTCCTTCGATGAATACCTGAAGAATATATCTGACAAGATTGTGTTAAAATTGCAGACCGATCGGTTGAGCCGTTTTTTCGAGAAATCGTGCTCACCGACTTTGAAAATACCGTTTTAAGGCGTTGCCCCCACTTGTAGCGCAAAAAAAGGCCTTTTTCATGAATTTTTTTAAAGAAAACTACAAAACTTTTTTAATCGATCAATATACCATCTTAAAGAACACATCTTGAAGAACTTTCAGTAATTTTTTTATTGAAAAATATTACATTGTTTAGTGGAAAATGGCCGTCAATGAAATAATGTTTTTATATACACGGTTTGCGGTGACCAACATTGCGGCGAAGTGGATCATCTGAAAAAAAATGCGGATGGATTTAGTCAAATATAAGTATAAACTAGTCTTTAATCGAAGGATTTTAAAAAATATTCATTTTTCACAAAATGGCGGACAGTCAAAGTTAATGGTTCGATTTTAACGAAAAAAAACGGCCGTTTTTTGGCTATAAAACGGCCATTTTTTTCGAAAAAAAAAATCGAACGATTAAAGACTACATTTTCATGTATTAAATAAGCCTGCAAAATTTCAAGAAGATCGGTTCATTAGTGTTCGAGTAATCTTGGTCACCGAATTCAGAAATGCCATTTTGGGAAAAACGCGTTTAAAGTTTCAATTAGCCGGTCGTTTACACAACGGATTCTTCTCTTTCAACGCTCATATCTCAGTCAATTTTGTTCGGATCGTCTTGAAATTTTCAGGACATATTCTCAGATACTTATACTTCAAAAAAATGCAATAAAAAAATCGATTTTTTCAAAATCCCAAGTGGGGGTAACCCCTTAAGAAAAACGCGTTTGAAGTTTCAACAGTCAACTTCGTAGCGCTCCGAGCGTCCTTGCAAATATGTGTGTATTTCCGAGAATATTCGCTGGATCGATTTGAAATTTTCAGGGAATATACTCACGTATTTGTACATTGCGAAAATGCAATAAAAAAAAATCGATTTTTTGAAATTTCTAACTGCGTATAATCCGTTAATTGTAATCGTAATAACAACACTGCCCCGAATAGGAATATTTTCCTAATTGCAATATCGTACGATTTCCATTGGTGTAAACGCTCGGTTCGGAATGGCCACTCGCCCAATGCTACTGACGCGTATGGGCTGGGGACATTTTTCGCTCTCCTTTGGGTTGGCCCGAAGTTAATGGTCTTAATGTAAATTCGCTGGTGTTTCCCATAGGTATGTCAAATGGCGCTCGCGATGCAGCATATCTTATTAGAAACAAATATTCATGTCACATACCCGGTGCCGGCTGGTGCCAAGTGTTTGAATGTTACCCTACAGTGCACGTGCGTGGCCAGAGGTAGAGAGGCAGAGAGACAGAGAGAGAGAGAGAGAGCGCGAAGCAGAGCCTTCGAATGTGGCTCAAAGTGAAAAAGGCTCGCACCGGATGTTCCGCTCCTGGATTAAGGGGGTAGATATCTTTGGCGAGGAAAGAATTTGCTGATTTTCCTGATGTTTTCTTTAAGGCCTTAGGCCACTCTAGAGGCCGAAACAATATTTCAGGCTTTTTGGGGATTTTTTTTCAGAAAAACTACAACATAAATCAAGATTACAAAAAAGGGTGTTTATTATACATATCAGTGACTTTATACAATAATTTTTTTGAAGCGATTGATTTCAAAATGGCGGCTGTACAGCGTTTATCTCAAAACTGCATTTTTTAAGTTGGCTGGAAACATAACTCACAATCAGACAATTTTCTATTGATTCACTTGAAATGTTGAATATTTCTTGAAAAATACATTGTCTATGGAAGTACGTAGGATTTTTTTTTTTATATTGCATAGTTTATTTTTTATTAACAATTACCTGACGATTTTTTAGGCAAATATTTTCATTTTTCAAAAATTTGCCTGAAAAATCGTTAATCGCAAATGATGTATGATAAACACCCTTTTTGTAATCTCGATTTATTTTGTAGTTAAAAAAAACCCCAAAAAGCCTATTTTTCGGCCTCTAGAGTGGCCTAACCCCTTAAGGAAAGATTTCTTCACCATTTTTGAGAATTAGGGTATGTTGTGTTACCACTATTGGCTATCGCATAGTATTTATGATTTTTATCAATGTTTAAAACGGCGGAGGAATGGCATAGTCTAGAAACTGCATTTTCAAAACTGGCGTGACGTATAGCTGAAGAACTAATCGCCCAATTCTGATGAAATTTGGTATAAGTCTTTCTAACCTTATTGTCGAAAACATAACCTTTAATGTTTTTTGAAAATATAAAAAAGTATTTTTCATTGCAACATGTAGCCATTTTTTTCGTAAAATTCAATATGTTTTTTCAAAGCGTAGCATTTCATCGATTTTCAACCTTTCACACCTTTTCTTGGTTCATATTCTGCGTATGAGTGTTAATGAAAGAAAAATCTTCGTTCATTTTTTTTCAGATTGATCCCGCCGACGCAACGTGTCACGCCGTCTGACGACATCTGCTGCAACGCCTTTAGAAGACGGTGCCATACCTCCGTCATTTTGAAAGATTGATAGAAAAATATCATGTCACAGCCACAAGTAGTAACAACATATACCCTAAGTGTCAAAAATGGTGGAGAAATTTGTCCTTAAAAAAAATTCATGAAAGTCAACAAGTTTTTCCTCGTCTAAAGGTATCTCGCCCCTTGAGGGGTCTTCTCACTTTGGACGCTAAAAGAAGGCTATTTTCATGTATTTTTTGATAGATTTATATGGTCGATATTGATTTAAAAGTTGTTACACTTAATAAATACACTTTCGAAATATATTTAAAAAATGTTTTTATTTATTTAAGTCACTGTTTATAGACGAAAATGGTAGTTAAAAAAATGTCCTAAAAAAATTGTCGGTCTGCGCTATTGATGAAACCTCGGAGATGAATCATCCGAAACAAAAAAATCAAACGGTTTTAGATTCAGTATATTAATAGCTATAGCGCTTATCATACGATTTTTGATATGTGCAAAAATAACAAAATGGCAAACATTTTTCGAAAAAACAAAAAGAAACGTTTTTCACTGTTTTTAGCAACAAAAATAGTAAATATAGAACTTTAAAAAAATTCTTGACATGCGCTATAGCTATAGTTGTAATGAATATGTGGTTAAAATTTCATGAGGATCGGTTCAGTAGTTTCGAAGATTTTATCGACAAGCCGTCGAGAAACGTTGTTTTGAAAAAAACGCGTTTAAAGTTTGTTTGGGTTACATAAATACATTTTTTTAAATGTATGTATTTCGAAAGAGTATTTATTAAGTTTAACAACTTTTATATCAATATCTATAATATAAATATATCAAAAAAATTCATGAAAATAGCTTTTTTTAGCATCTAAAGTGAGAAGACCCCTTAAGGCCCTTCCGAATTCCAGGAGATCAATTCTCGCACACATGAACATCCCTGGCAACGGAGTTGGGACCGTCTCCGAGGATCGCGCGTACCTTTTCGCCGGGTCGAGAAAGGGACGCGGTAAATCCGCGCTTTTACCCAATACTGGGGGCTGCGAGACACAAGGCTCCCTGCCCCGTACAAGTTTAACATAATATCAGATAAATTTCACTGCTTCCTCCGCTGTTGAAAAAAAAAGTACGGGAGAGCAAGAGGGCCCGATAGAAAAGAGAAACAAGGACGGTGAACCTTCGACACTCCGATATTACGCGAAAACGTGCAATGGAATTCAAATATCCACGTATTTTATAATCGATATTGCGAATAACATATTTCGACAATTTTTCACGATCGAGCGAAAAATTCGTAAATTCTGCGCTCTTGCAGGAATAAAATAGGGACTTTTTAAATTCTTTTGTATTCTGAGCCCTGTGGTTCGCAGGACGTTTTTGAGGAAATGGGCAAACAGAAAACAGCATATTTAAGGGGTTACGGGGGTTTGAAAATATGAAGAAATCAATTTAAAAAATTTTGTTATATTGTTGTACAATATGTCTAGAATATTCTCCCAAAGTTTTAAGTCGATCGGAGTAAAAGTCTAGGGCCTTTGGGAAGTCTCCCCGTTGGGAAAGACCGGCCGGAAGCGACGCAGGCAAACGCATTTTTCTCAAAACACTATTTTTGGGGTCGGTGGACACAAGGCCTCGAAAAAATTTTTTTTTCGGTTATAACTGATTTTACAAGGCTATACGTAGTGTAAATTGTACCAAAAATTGAACTATTTTGGATACAACTCTGCCAAAAATTCAAATCAGAATTTTTTTTCAAATCCTTTGTTCAATCACGAGCTATACTTATCTACTAACAGGAAAAATTTCGTTTTTTAATTTCAGATAAAGCTATTATGACTTATCCTGACCACCACGAGGACACTTTTTTTGGGGTCTCCGGAAACCAGGTCCCGCCGGTTGAATTTCCCAAACTTTTGGATGAAATTTTTTTAAACTATTATTGAAATGCCGCTCTTTTATGTGCTTCATATTTTTTTATAAAATAATTTATATATTATATTTTCTTTTAATAGAGAAAATATGTTTTTTTAAGGCAGTATTCCAGCTTAGGAATTTGAAGAAAAAAATCTACAGATATTACTCAAAGTGCAACTAGTTCTTATTATTTTTCGAGGAATATTGATATATTGAGGTATATAATTGGGATTATTCCGGTGTGTGTGGATTTGTTTTGGGTCTGTTTTAGTGTGATTGGGTTTATTTATGTAGTAATTGTTATATAAAAACAACATAATAAAGTTAATAAATAGATTAAAATTGGGAAGGCATTTTTCAACCCACAGCATGTCGCAGCTCCCCCCACTCTACTGCGACACAGTAGCAGTGGAGTGGGGGTAGCGTTAGTTGCGTGTGACATCCAGCTAACTCAAATCCCTATACGCAGCCTACCTAAACTAATACATACAGTTTGCAAAGCATTTTCAATGCTAAAGATCGACTTTTTGGCATTGATTTAGAGTAAAGACTCTTAAGAATATATCTTCAAATGGAAATTTCGAAGTTCCCAATATTTACGCTAACGAACGAGACCAGAATTAGACCGACCGGTCGGAAATACGAACTTTAGAAGCTTCTAAAGAAACTATAACTGCTCGCAGGGAAAAACGACCTTCGAAAAATTATCATTTCAAAGTCGAGATAGACGTACTTTACGAGGCAGGAATCGCCAATTAATACAGCGTAGGTATAACATGCCATTATACCACTTTTAGATAGTTGCGGTTGTATGAAATCGTGCCCAGAACATTAAACGCGATTTTCTCGAAACTACTTCTTTCCATCTAGTTGAAAAAAAATCTCGAGTTCTATTGAACCGATTGCCTTCCAATTTGGTATGAACCTTCAGTTTGTATCCCTTTATCGCCCCTACCTCGGGCAATGCGAAATTATTATTATTACTATTGAAAAAAAAATACTTTACTTTGAAAAAATGGGGCGAAAAATTTACCTTTTTTTAGACGACGTCTTTTTTTTCTTTGATACCTACCATAATGACATTCTTATTGGTCAAGAAAATTGATTTTATTTCTGTGCCTGATGAATGGGAGCTTTGGAATCATGTCAAGCGCCTCAATCACTTTTTTTCACGGCCATGTTTAGAGGCCCGTACGTTTTCAATTTAATTTTTTTCTGTAAATTCTTCAAACATCAATATGCTGGAATTTCAGTTTAGTAAAAGTTTCACGGTTTTCGAGATTTAGGGGCTTATGTTATTTTTTGAAAAAAAAATCATCTGCTTTTGGTTTTTCGCATGTCATTCCTACAAATTACAAAAATCGACAATAACACCGCAGGCTCTCAAAGTCTGATGTTCGAATTGGTTTGTATGAAAATTCTGCATAAGATATTTTTTCATAAAGTTTCCTTAACCCTTTTCGTGGTCACACTTCCCATTTCGATCACGGTGGTCACACTGTCCAAAAAAGGTTCAAAAAATTACTGAACATGCTTTGAACATTGTAGACGACGTACAAACAATTTATTTATAAGTAAGGAATAGGCAAAATATTTTTTTTAATTCATGAAGCGATAAAAACGAAAAAAAAACACTTTTTCACTCGGAAAATCATAATTTTTTTAATTGGAAAAGTGAAAAATCCGAATTTTCAATATTATTACCTAAAATTGGAATCTGAAACTCCTTAGATATAGTCCTTTTGCTTCAACTCCAACATGCAGAAATTTCGCTATTTCTGGCAGTTTTAAAATCGTGACGTAACGCAAACCTTGACCCCCACCCCCTACGTACGTAGACCGTAACGCCTGGCCGTCCGCCCCAAATGCGTTACGTCATTTATGGACGGCCCCGTATACGTGTGCGTCTGTGCACATAAGAAAGAAGTCAGATTTGCGAAAACTGGAAGCTGTTGGCAAGAGGAAGGGGGCGTCAAAAGCGGTAAAGTGGGGTCTCAAGCGAGTCGAGAAATTCTCTTCACTGGCTGGATATGCCAGTTCGATGAGCCATATTTTACGCGGCCATTATGCTCAGGGTAATAAAATATAATACCGCACAATTACTGAGAGATCTCAAAGTTCGCGAAAGAAGGGAAATAAAATCAGCATAAAGCGCGGTGTGAGGGGGCAAGCAGGCAGAAAATGCGAGAGAGGGAGAGGATAAGACGGAGAGAGCGAGAGAGAGAGAGAGAGAGAGAGAGAGAGAGAGAGAGAGAGAGAGAGAGAGAGAGAGAAAGCGAAGGACCAAATGGCGCAGGCAGACCTTAATGAAAGTACCAGTGCGGCAAAGGAAAGCGCACCGTGAGCCCTTAAATTAATTCGCGATGAATTACGTCCGCACCAGATGTTCGGGCAGTTGTGTTTATTTATGAAGGAAGCTCTCGCGGATCGTCTTCGTATACTTGGCGTAAGATTTGCAAACCTTCCGCAGCATGCATACGTTTACATCCTGGGGGGGGGGGGGGGAGGGGTGCAGGACCAATCCATCAAAAGTCCAAGATCTCCTCCTCATTTCACTCACCTTTTCCGGCTGCCTCCTCGGACTCCTCGAATTATCCTTGTTCGCTTCCCTATTTTTGCTGCTCGGCTCGTTCGTTCGATGGGAGCATCGATTTTTTTTCTGCCAGCTGGCGATCATCTATACATATTTTTTTAAGCGTGGCAAAACAAAATCGATCGATACAATGGGGGAGAAAAATTGATTGATTCGTTGCTGGCGCTTGACGAGAATTGCAAATAACCGGGAATTATAATAAGAAATCGGAAATAATTCGAAAAGGGTTGGGAATGAAGGTAGCTTCAAATTTTAATATTGCATAAAAAGTACGTCAAAGTGCGACACCTCTCGGGTAAAAAATAGATTTTTTTTTTTCATTTTTGCAAAGTCTACGTATTCGAGAATTGGTGAAAAAAATTGAAGCTGACATATTAAAAATTGAGCAAGTTACAGACAATTAAGTGAGAGCAGGTAGCGCAACGGTTCACGTATGTTAAAACTTTCAAACGCGGTTTTTTTTAAATGAACTTTCTCAACTTGGCAAAAATCATAACTAGCTATAATTATCCGATTTTCAACTTTAAAAAAATCCCGTAATAGCTATCGTCGTACGTAGTCGTTTTTTTTTAATTTAGTATTTTTTGAGTCCCCGAATGTAAGTACAAATTTCGTCAAAATTATCTTTTTATAAACATCCGCCATTTTATCATTTTTTTCGAAAAACGACTACGTACAACGAGAACGTGTTTATTTTTATTTTTCAGACCAATCATTGTGAAGGTATCGATCCGGAGGTGGGACCAGATTTTTTTATACAGAGACTCTCAATAAGCTACCTCAATAACATTGTTAATTTTCAATTTCTTTACTACCTCAATAACATTGTTAATTTTGAATTTTTTAAAACAAAAATTTACAATCAATTACTCCAATATATACTGAATAACATACCTTTTTCCCAAATCCAAAATAAATAAACTAGTAGACAAAAAAAAATCAGAAAAACGATTTTTTTCGGCATGTCACTGTGGTGACCGGCCTTAAAAAAAATTGATGTTCGTAACGAAAGGTTTATGAATTATAAAAAAAAATTAAGTGGAACAGAATGAGGATCATGACTTGTCGAGATGGAATTGGCACTCGGGAATTCGGGAAGAATTGTTCCGGGACTGAGCTTTCGAATAATTAATTCGTAAACAGTTTTTGCACCGGGATATTAATATTTATTCAACAATATATGATACACCATTGTCGCATCTGTCCCACGTTTTGTCTTTATTGTTTTTTTTTCTTTTTAATTATCATCCACTTTTTGTTCATTCTCGTCGTTTTTGCAATTTCTCAACAATAATGCGTGCTTGTGTACGCGTACAGTCAATCGAAGAACAAATATATATATATATATTCCGATTTTTTCACACCTTGTTTTTAGTCGAAGTTTTCACAAATTAGGCTGCTAAAATGCAATTAACAGAAGAAGACAAACGTCACTATACATATAGCCCTCCGTTTTTTGAGGATACAAATTTCTCTCTCTCTCTCTCTCTCTCTCTCTCTCTCTCTCTCTCTCTCTCTCTCTCCCTCTCTCTCTCTCACGCAAACTCGTCTACAATATTTATAACGCTATCAACATCACCATTCGCCTAAAAACAAAAAAAGTTCATCATCAACATTTATTTTCCCCCAAAATGATTTCTTTTTTTTTCTCCACCTATTGTCATCGATGAACGGAGCAGGAACGTCGTTAAATATTGTTCGCGGCACGTCACATTTCAGTCGTTCCAACATTCAAGCTTATTACGTTAACTATGCTTCGCTATTTTTTTCTTCCTTTTTTTCATTATTTATTATCATACAAGCGTTTCCATTAGTGATTCTCTTCGTTCGTCATTGAGATGCAGACATGAAAAATTCTATTTTTTAAAATACCTCCTGAGACGCAAAAAAAACAATAATTAGACAAATTTGAGAATCGTCGAGTTTTCGGAACGAATGCTTCGAAATAAACTCGCAAGGAAAGTACGAGAGAAAATCTAGTGTATGTTAAAAAATAGATTTTCCCTATCGCTTTCATATATATATATATATATATATATATATATATATACACACACATATATATATATATACACATACATATATATATTTGTATATATAGTTTACTTACGATAAAGCTTTTCCTAATATTGTTTATTTCTCCACGTCAACGACGAAACCTGATGTAATTACCCTGACGTTCGTCGTACTGTTTCAATTTCTTTTTTTTTTCATCAAATTCTCCCGCTACTAACTTCTATTATTTCGATGCTCTCATGCGTCATCTCTGTTCTTTTTTTTCTCTTTTCATAGCGCACGAAATATATGTGGAAGCTTCAAGATAATTCACGATCTTCAATACGATGTACTTTGCCTCATACTCGACTAAAGCACCAGGAACCTTCGTACGATTTGTGCAAGGAAAATATCCCCATTTGCGGTATATCCGTAAAAATAAAAAATATACAAACAAGAGAATTTTTTTCTCCTCCACTCGTAACCAGATATATATGTAATGGCATACGAGAATAAATTATTGCAGTATTGTATATTTTACATGTATTCATAATCTATAACACCAATAAAAAATACACGAACAAAATGAATTTTCTATATTTATTTACAATATATATATATATATATATGTGTGTATACTAAATAAGGAAATATTTTAAACAATCGTGTACTGAAATAATAGAGATCAAATGCACTACGTGCGTGGAAATAAAAATCCAATAGAGAGACAGATCCAGCATGGACGCCTATGGGGACATTTACCTTATTAGCCGATTTAGAAAAACTAAAACACTAGCAAACTTCTAGTTTGATAAAATATGCTTTACACGGAACAGTATTATATTCATATACAATGATTTACATGACTCTTGCCCGCTCATGTTGTCGTAACGACGGCGTTTTTTGACGCCGAAGCTGCTACATTTAATTTCGTACTAAATATATATATATATATATATATATATATATATATATATATATATATATATATATATATATATATATACGTATCGATATTTTTACATATATATGCATATGGATGTAAACATATACAGGGCTACTGGTTATTGGTCACGAGCTCGTAAAAAAGTTGGATGACATGTTTTTCGTTATCAAATGACCTAGTAATGCTGGGGCCGAGTTGAAACTCCCGAATGCTTCGACGGTTTTAAATTCTTAATTTTAATGTTCCGAAATTTCAAATGGGGCAGGGTTGAAATTTCGAACTTTGAATAATCAGAACGCTCAAAACTTCGAAAGAATACTACCCCGGAAGATCAAAACTCCGAAAGAATTTTACACGAAAAACCAAAACCCCGAAAATCTGTGCACCGTCAAAATAATTCGGCTATGGAAGTTTTGAAAGTTTCCAAATTTTCAATAAATCGACGAATTATTTCTAGACTTTTTTTATGAAAAAGTAATTTTACGTCAATTCGGAAATGAGTGTAGACAATGTTATACGTTATACGTCATTTACAGTCAACTGTGAAGACTTTTGCTGGCATGATCTTGACATGGGGGCCGGGTTGAAATTCCGAACTTTGAATGCTCCGACGATTTAAAATTCCTAATTTTAATGTTCCGAAATTACAAGTTTCGTCAAGATAATGCCAGCGAAAGTCTACACAGTTGACTATAAATGATGTGGAACGTATAACATTGTCTAAACAAATTTCAAAATTGACGTAAAATTAGTTCTTATTTTTTTTTAATCTTTTATTTTTATTTGATTTTTACTGAATTTTATTTTTATTGATTTATTGAAAATTTGGAAACTTTTAAAACTTCCATAGACGAATAAATTTGACGGTGTTCAGATTTTCGGAGTTTTGATCTTTCGTGTAAAATTCTGAGTTTTGAGCGTTCTGCGTTCATTCAAAGTTCGGAATTTCAACCCGGCCCCGTAATGCTTTATGTAAAAGTGCAGCATTTTCGAGACATTGTTTTCATTATTTTTTTGAAGCAGAGGGTAAGAAACTTTGAAAATGAATAAAAAGAAAACTGTTGTATGGAATCAAACTTTTTTATTATTTCTAGTTTGAGGACATAGTAAAAAAAGAATTATCAAAAATAAAATACGAATAATCTGCAAACATTTTTGAATAAGGGGTCAAAAACTTTGCAAGTATAATAATTATTCTTGTTTTATCGTTGATTACTCTTTGTTGGTTTCCTCAAACTGCAAATAATGAAAAAGTTCGATCCCATACAACAATTGTTTTAAAATTAATTTTTTAAATTGCCTACTACTCATTTAAAAAAAATAATATCTCGAAAATGGTTCACTTTTGCACAAAAAGCATTACTGGGTTATTTGATGGCAAAAAACATGTCCTACAACCCTCACACGGAATCGTGAACAAGTAGCCCTGTAGATCAATATATTATTATAAACCGTAACGTAGCCATCTTTCGGCCTCCTACATTGATATGATCGTCTCGCAAGAATAACTGATTGATTTTTAGTTTACCTTGTAAATTACGATCGGCACAATTCGCTCAAATATGCCGTACAAACTTTTTCTGACAAATTAATTACGAATATTACTGCAAAAAAATATTCACAAAATAAAGGATAGAAAAAAAGCTTGCATTGTTTTTTGTCGAAAAATATTAATCTTCATCACGCAGTTGAAAAAAAAACGTCAAGCACGCCTAGATCATTTCGGTAAACTGTGAACGATCTATTTTTTTATATTTATCTCACACCGTAAGAAAGTCTTTTTTTTTCTATTGCACGATTGTATGGCATTTCCATGAGGCTTTTTTTCGTCGAAAGTACAAAAAAAACGTAAATCTCAAAAATGAACCACACCGAAACAATTTATCAAAACCTTCACGAAAAAATTGAGAACGAAAGGAAAATCCAAAGAATTTATAGGCTTTAAAACTTTAATCAACTTTAAGACTTTGGCCTTCAATTATTTATACAAAAACAACCGTTTCAGAATATTTTAAAAATTGAAAAAGTTCACTGTAAAAATAATAAAAATTTCTGATTAAAAATTAAGAACATGGTGAATAAAAAAACCTTCCTCTTCGTCAATGCTGCTGGCGTTTCTTTTTCGCTCTATGCCGGCGAATCCAGTTACAATACAAACGATTTTTCGATTCGATCAATAAAGAAAAGAAAAAATATATCGTTATAATTAAAGAAACGTTCGTTTGGCAAGTCACGTCGATCTCCTCGTCATTTATACACCTTAAGAATTTACATTATGCACAAGCTCGAATATACCTAAAAAATCATCGAGGATTATCGAGTAATGTTACACTCGATGTGTCTGCGAAGAAAACGCACGACTGATCCGTTCGATTAAGTAATGAAAACGGTACTCGCTCGCGGAATTTGGAAAATGTTCGTCGCACATGCTCGAGGAAGACGAACGCGAGACCGTTGGAAACGGAATCGCGATGTGATTAATATAGAATACACATATATATCTTGTTAATCGTTTTTGCAAATGTTCGTTTCGCACACACCTACAATACATTTGATTTGTTTTCTCTCTTTTTTTTCCTCCAACAAAAGTGACTCGAGGTCTAAGATCTTTGTATACGTACATCGACATATAAGGATCCGAGGTCCTGATACACGAGGATATAAAATATTCCGAATATTTCGGCCACTCGATTTCTAATCGACAGCGTGCAATTCGCCGGAATTTATTCTCACATATATATTTTTCCCTCGATGACAATTTTTCAAAATATAGCACTGACCACCCAACGATTCGGCCTGAATTGATAAATAATCGTCACTCATCGTCGCGACTTTCGTCGTGGGAGGTGGTACAGGAAGTGCAGGCCTATCGCATCCGTTTTCGATTAACAGCATCATTATTCAATTAATAATCTCCCTCAGACGTCCTTGAGCGACGAGACAACGTCGCGTGCCATCTTGGATTTTTTTTTAACGTATCATTGTTTAATTACATTTATCGTCGTTTATATATTCCGATGACATAGGCGAGAATTATTATGTATTTGTTTCGAGGGTAAGGGCGAGACAATTTCGGGATATGTATCGTCTGCGTGAATGTATTGTGATATTTGTAAATATAAATTATATATATATATATATATATATGGGACATTCCACTCCATGTCACCTAGCCCGTGAGCCCACCATTTTTTTGTTTTCCTGAATTTTTTTTCGTAAAATTGTACCCATGAAAGAAATAAACACGCCAATTTTTAGATTTTTATCTCTTCTCTTTTAGGAGTTATAATTTTTCAAAAAATGTCAATTTCGAAAATTTTGCAAACATTTAAACGCTGATAACTCCTAAACTAATTGAGATATCGACCAATGTCACTATATTTTTTATTTCATTTTGAAGCATACTTTCGTTAAAGATGAAAAAATTATCAGTGATCAATGTCAACGTTTTTTTTGCTTCTAAAGTGAAAACTATTTTTTAAAAAGATGATTGCCTTTTTTATTTTTTTTCAAAAAATCTTCTAAAATAGAGTGACCCATTTTATGATTTTTAAGACTAGTCGCATCGTGGGCCCATTTTTCCTTCTATTTTTTTCGAATTAATCATATTTTTTGTGAAGGTTTTTATAATTTTTAACTCCAAAAATGCTATTAATGATTTTGCGATTTCCAATTCGGCTTTGTCAGGCCTGAAACAGTTTATATTCAATTTGTGCGGAATTTGGAGAAAAAAAAATATTTTGGCATGAAAAATCATTTTTTTCTTCGTTAAATTCAGCAAATGGTTGGGGTCACGGGCTAGGTGAAATGGCATGGAATGTCCCATGTATATATGGGGTATTCCAGCTCAACTTAGACAACTATTTCCCTCACCATCGTTCATTACAGATTTCCATAGTAAAAAGCCTCACTCACGGTGTCAAAAAACACACCAAATTTTTTTCTTCCATTTCTTGCCCTCGCTCATTGCCTTTTTGCGACTGCAAACGTAAAAAAATCCACTCGGGCTGTTGTCAAAATTCTAAAAAAAATCGACACGTTTTAGACCCGTTTGGTGTATTTTTCAGCAAAGTTCAACTTGTGCTTCCGATGTTTACTATTATTTTGTTGTGACATTACGATTTTGGGGATGATTTTTCGACAGTTTGGAAGTCAGAAGAATACTTTTTCGTCTTGCAAGTAAAATAAACTTTGAAAATATAATTTGGCATGGAATTCAATTCGTATGGGATGTCTATATAAACCGAATAGGTATTCTTCTGACTTCCAAACTGTCGAATCATCCCCAAAATCGAAATTTCACCAAAAAATAGTAGTAAATATCGGAAATACAATTTGAGCTTTGGTGAAAAAATGACAAAATAGATCCAAAACGTGTTAAATTTTAGCGGAATTTAAAAAAGGCCCGAGTGGACTTTTGATTTGCAGCCGCAGAAGGGCAAGAGCTGGGAGAAAAAATTAGAAAAAATTTCGTGTTTTTTGAATACCATGAGTGAGGTTTTCCACGATGCCAATCTATAATCAACGTTGTCGAGGAAAACAGTTGTCTGAGTTGAGCTGAAATACCTTATATACATACATATAGAGGGTGTTAGGAAGTTCGATGGAAAGCCTTAAGGAGGTGATGGGTCACCTCATCAGGAACATATCAAACCTACGTTACCTCAGTCCAAAGTCTAAGGATTCCGAGTTATCATGGTAAATATGATTTTTGGAAAATTAGATACTGACTCGTTCATAATGTTCAAACAGACAATAATTGGTAACTAAAAACTTATTTGCGTCTTAGCGTAATTTGTATTCAATCGACAAACACCAATACAATCATCTGTATCCATACAATCAACTAAATGGGACGTGTTGAATAAGTTAAAACTTGTCAAAAAATGAAAATACCTTTTATGTTGATGCTATTAAAAAAAATAGCATTAACACAAGCGGCAAACGAGTTAGTACCTAATTTTAGGAATTTTTTCAAAAATCATACTTACCATGATAACTCGAAATGCTCGACTTTGGACTAACGTAAACTAGGTTAGATATGTTCCTAACGAGGTGACCTATCACCCCCTTAAGGCTTTGCATCAACCTTCCTAACACCCAGTATATATATATATATATATACATATATTGCGTATGCGTAACGTTACGTTACGCATACGAAACTATCCGAGAAAGGTGAGGTAAGCGGGCTGGCGTTGCTCAGTGGTCAGAGCAGTAGACCGGCAGTCAAAAGGTCCCGGATTCGGATTTCGGCTCAGAAGCGCACCGCATTTTTTCTCCGATAGTTCTCGTGGAATTTTCGGGGGGATTACAATATATATATATATATATATATATATATATATATATATATATATATATATATATATATATATATATTGTAACGTTGCGTTACGCATACGAAACTATCCGAGAAAGGTGAGCTAAGTGAGCTGGCGTTGCTCAGTGGTCAGAGCAGTCGACCGGCAGTCGAAAGGTCCCGGATTCGGATTTCGGCTCAGAAGCGCACCGCATTTTTTCTCCGATAGTTCTCGTGGAATTTTCGGGGGATTACAATATATATATATATGTATATATATATATATATATATATATATATATATATATATATATATATATATATATATATATATATATATATAATTTTAAAAATATCACATGCATCACATGCCAATACATTTATCGCATTTCTTTTCGCATGAGTTTTATGCCAGTAAATTTCTCATATATATATATATATATCAACATGTATATATAACTTCGGGGGTGATCAGTGAGTGAAATAAATTCCCAAATTTCTGCAAAAAAACACGAATCATAGTTTTTTTTATCGGTAAAACAATGCCACTTAATAACATTCAATTAGGATGAAAACTAAAAGGAAAAAAGCGTACGTACACATTCTTAGAGCCGGAAAGAAAAAAAACAAAAAAATCCGGCAAGTAGGTAGTATTGGTGGTGGGGTTGCGAAAGACCGTGTCAACGGTTTTATTGACAATCGGTCAGACTCGCACGTCTGGCCTGGCTCCGGTGCCGGCTGGTTAAGGGTGTTTCGGCAGGGCACGAGACGGGAGAATGAGGGCGGGTTGCGCGGGTCAGGCGGGCCGCGGAGGACGGGGCGAAAGATCGCCGGGTCATAAATGTAAGCCGCGCGCACCGAGCCCGGAAACGAGAGTCCGTTTCGCTCTCGCAATGCGGCACGAGGGCGACAAAATGAGAGAAAATCGTGGAACGTTACGGCGAAAAAGAGAAACGAGAGAAAGATGAAAAAGAGAAAAGAGAGAGAGAGAGAGAGAGAGAGAGAGAGAGAGGAGGGAAAAAAAACACTTATCGTTGTACGAAACACCGGCGAGTAAATTTTCCGGCCCCGCTCGCTTCACGCCAGAGACGCTTTTTTGGCGGATTCTTTTTTGCCCGAAAAAAAAACGGAAGACACGTTTCTCCATCGCGAGAATAAAAAAAAAATAGCTTTCAAATATACTTTACCGAAACGAAGCCAAGCAGCGATAAAAACCAGCGATAAATGCATACTCGTGAGGAAAACGAGAAAAAGGAGAGCCCCCGAATTGCCCACTTGCAGCCCTCACAAATTTATCGACGTGGAAAATAAATTAAAAAATACGAAAAAAAACCTCTAATAATATCACATTGTCGTGAATGCCTCCCCCCGGCCTACACACACACAGAGCGACCACTTTTTAATTTTCTCCTGTCCACCACCCGCTATTATATACACGCGTAATTCACGATAATATCCCGAACGAGTATGAAACGCGTCGCCTAAACTGGAGCGCCGAGGGTGCCTACTACGCTCGGTAAAATTGACGGAGATTCTCCGCGCGAATAGCCCTTTTTCCCGCCTTCTTTTTCTCATTTTTTTTGTACTCTGCCCCCTCGAGCTCGGCGCCAACTGGCAAGATAAGCTCGATTCACTATCTGCTCGTACCAATCTCTCGTTCTTTCTCCCGCTGTGCGTATACATACGTATATACGTACAGGGTGATCCAATGGTAGTTAGTCACTCGAAAACTCCGCGAAACATTGATTTCAGACGAAAAAGTCCGTGACGACATTCGAATGTCAATGTATCCATTTCGTTGGCCTCCGATTTTTTTTCTCATTGAGTTATCAACCCAATTTCAAGGTCACCGTCACTCTTTTAAAGAGAAACCCCTCTTACGATTGGCCACCGATGCAGAGCACGAAACAAAACAATACCAATGACCTACAATGCCCATGACCTTGGGATGACCTTGAAATACAAAAATATTTGCACAAAGGTAATCCGCTGAGACATCATTTTGCGAACGAATATAAACAGGTGTTGTGTTTACATTATGACGGGTCGAAGGTGAAGGTGAGGGATCATCATGAAACAAGGGATACGTGAAAATAAAGAACACGAAAGTTCGCTTTGAAGACAAAGGAGAACGCTGGAGAATCATTCGTTCGAAATCGTATCGTAAGATGTACGGCGATATTTCTGAATATGTGCAATCAAAACATCATTTGCGTCCGATACCATCGCCTTTTTGGCTGTCTTGCTTTAATTACCGATTTGCTACTTTGCTAGTATTCCAAGGTCATCCCACGGTCATTGTTGGTTATTGGTTTTGTTTTATTGTCGACATTATTATTGTAGTTATCATTATTATTATTATTATCTTACGTCTGTGGGCAAATAAAGGGTTTCCCTATATAAAAAGTAGAGGTGACCTTGAAATCAGGTAGATAGATCTAACTGAAAAAAAATCTAAGGCTACCAAAACGTAGACATTGACAAACCATTGAAATTTTGTCGCTGACTTTAGTGTCTAGAATCAATATTGATGGGTGTTTTCGAGCGAGTAACTCGTGATGGATCACCCTGTATATATGAATGCATATACGTATGTATGTGTATCACCCTTTTGCCCGAAGAGGCCACCCGTGACATCCATTTGAAAAGTGTTAGGCTCACGATTTTACTCAAATTCGCCTTTGCTTACCCTCTGTCTCTTATATATATATATATATATATATATATATATATATATATATATATATATATATATATATATATATGTACAGGGTGTCCTGTTATGAATGGATACCCCTGCAACTATCGATTGGTCAGATGATGTCCTACTGTATGCTGGAATTTCATTTTAGAAAAAGATCCACGCTTTTAGAAATTTTGGGCTTTAGGTTATTTTTTGTAAAAAAATCATCTGCTTTTGGTTTTTCGCATGCCATTTCTACAAATGATGTGAATCAACAATAACAAACAAGGAACATCCCTCAGGTGACACGCTTCGATTTTGTTGAAATTTGGATATGTTATAAAGCACCGAAAAGTAAGCGATACGTATTTTTTTTATCGGCGGAAAAATGGGTTTAAGGGGTGAAACCACCCCTCGAAAAAAGGCTAGGGGTGGTTCACCCCTTAATTTTTTTTGCAATGTCACTATAGTGGATTTTTGATTGCTTCGGATTAGAAGAATTTTCGTTTTTGTTTCATTAAAGTCGGTGGAATCCTTGTGTGTGAAACTGCTATATTACCCCTAGAGATGCCTTTTTTCGAGAGGTGGTTTCACCCCTTAAAACCGTTTTTCTGCCGATAAAAAAAATACGTATCGCTTACTTTTCGGTGCTTTATAACATATCCAAATTTCAACAAAATCGAAGGGTGTCACCTGAGAGATGTTCCTCGTAAACAACTTTTTAAAGCAATTGGCACGATATCTTTTGTAATAAAGTTTAATTAACATTTAAGGGGGAATATACCTTTGTAAAAATTTTTTTGCATTTTTTTCCTACGTGTTCCAGAAAAGAAGAAGAGCAAGAGAATGTTGAATTAGCAGGACAATTGTATGGTCCAGGCATCGCCGATTAAAGGTAAACACAAAATTTTCATGATTTTACAGCACTTCAAACTTGAAACGCGTTTTTCTCGAAACTATGTTTTTAGACACGAGTTTTCAATCGATTGCCTTGAAATTTTGACTGTAGCTTCTTGACAACATTTACTAGTCCAGTACGTAAGATTTTTTCGATAAGTTGAAATTTAAAAATTTTATGATCGATATTCGACCTATTTTTTAATAATTTTTTTCATATTAACGCCATTTTTTTAATCAATATTTTAAAAAATCCCTACGTACTGGACGAGTTTTCTATATCTACTTTGAAAATATTTTTCCCTTTTTTGTCCTAGCTTGAAAATTATGACCTGTGCGAATACGCTCATAGAGGACTATGAAAAAAAGGAGTTTTCTTTCATCGACTGCTGCGCCGCCATTTTGTGCCAAAATAATTTTTAAAAAATGTTTCTTTTACTTTAAGACTTGTACTAACATATGTAAAAAAAAGAATTTAAAAATATTGTTTTGTTTTTCTTAAATAAATTGTCAAAAATGGCCCTTGATTTTGCCCTCACGAAGGGATATTCCCGCTTGAGTTTGAAAAGAAGACTTTTCTAGATAAAACAAATAAACTAAAGTATTTATGAAAAACTGGGTAAAAAAATGTATCATTTGTAGAAACGGCATGCAAAAAAACAAAAGTAGATTATTTTTATTTCGAAAACTGTGGAACTTTGACTAAACTGAAATTCCAGCATATAGTAAGACACGATCTGACCTATCGACAGTTGCAGGATTATTCATATCAGGACACCCTTTATATAGGTGTGTATATACATATGGGTGTATATATTTTTCGCGTGGATTTCACGGTGTCGCGGGTCTCAATCTTCACTGGAGTCGCCCGAATCCAACGATCGTGACGAATGCGAGTAGCATTAAGCTAATGCGACAGCCGAAATCTCGAGTTCCAACGGATGACATACGATCGAGTCCCGAGCGTATTTTTTTATTCATTTTAACGGTCGGGGTTGGATCGGAGCCGGAGGGATAACTCACGTGTCCGTTTACGGTATTGTCAAACGGATAGAGCTTATTGTTGGGGCCGTAATTCGGGTTGGGCTTGTTGTTGTGGTTGTTGCTGTTAGCGGCGAGCTTGTCGGGATCGAAGGAACGAAACGCCATCTCGTCCTCGTCGTCGTAGAAAGGCGGAGGTCCTATCGTTTGCGTCCTCGCTGGGCCCGAAATACCTGCGGACAGACGCGCCCACACGTACACGCTAATGCAATCCTTAAAGTTGGTAATGAGGGGGGCTTATGGGATTTCGGGAAAATTCGAAAAATTGACCGAGTTATTACGATCTTTTGGCACGATTACGATATCTTTGGCGCCTTTATTTTTTACCCTGGTTGATTGATATTTGGCCCAAAATAAGACTTTTTTCAAGAGTGACAAAAATTGAAATTCGGCGTTTAAGGGGGTGAAACAGGGGGTTGGAAGTCGAAGCATTGTTATGTTTGTGGTTCCCAATTTTGACCATGCAGCGTCCATATTCGATAGAAAATGCGACTTTTGTGTGTGTGGAATCGTTGGGTGGGTCTGGAGCACCTTCGATGTGTGTGTGGAATCGTTGGGTGGGTCTGGAGCATCTTCGATGTGTGTGTGGAATCGTTGGGTGGTTCTGGAGCACCTTCGATGTACGATACCGTTCAACGTTGATTAGTCTTAGGTGCTCTTAATTTCATTTTTCCGGCATATGCTTGGGCACGATTACGATATCTCTGGCGCCTTAATTTGATCATGGATTATTCATATTTGGCGCAAAAGAAACACTTATTTGAGAATAAAAAAATCGCGATGTTGGCTTCCTTTAGAAGATACAGGACATTTTACGAATTATTCGTTATTAAGCGATTTAGCTGGTTTGCGTTGATGTAGCTTTCTTCGGAATGCGCTATGTCGAGAAAATAAACAAGAACAAACCCAAACAAAGTACGACGTAACAATGTAAAACACGTGGAAAATTCGATTTACATAGCAAATCGGAAAAATACACTTTTCTCTTCGAAGCGCTGTACATCCAAAACTAAGGCTCAAAACGAAAAAAGTTATTCTTGTTTTTCGTATTTTTTTCGGCCATATTTCATAATCCAATTTGATTTGATACCAGTGTGGTACTTGCAAAAAATCGATTTTTTTGTCTTTTTCGACAGTTTATACTTTCAAGAATATCATTATCATTTATATAATTTATATCAATATCATTTTATCTTGCAAAAATCGATAGTTAAATCTATAAAGGCGTTTTTCGCGAAATGAGATTTTTCAAATTTGCTGACATTGTAACTCAAAGAGCAATTATACGATTGACTTGAAATTTGAACTGAGTACTCTTGAATATATTTACTCTGCAATGACGTAGGATACTTTTGATTGGATGAAAATTGACGATTTGGCATTGAAAAAAACCACCATTTTATAGGCAAGAAAACAGACTTTTTTCATAACTACGCCATTTTGTTAGATTTTGATATTTTTCGAAAATCCTACGTCATTGTACAGGAAATATCTTCCAGTTTAACGGCATTTTTTCCTTTTTCGGTATCAGCTACTCAATCGGCCGGAATCATGTCAGCAGTGGAGGAACTTTTTTTTGGCGCCTCCGAAGGCAGCGCATAAGTCGCTTGGATCTCAATATTTTTCTATGAAAAAATTATGTAATATAGGTCAAATATACCCAAATATATTCTTAATTTTCCGATACATTTAATTGAGTACTTTTCTTACAAAAAATTCCCGAAAGTCACCGAAATGTTCAGCGTTCACACTAGTATAGCCCCTTAAGGGATCATCGCGGTATGAAATTTCCAAAAATCGTTTTTTTTTGCATTATCCGATAGTATAGACGGTTATAAACATGCTGCTCAATTTTTTGGGCGCAATTCGAATTATTCCGGTTGCTACAGCCTTTTTCAGAAAAAGGGATTTGACCAGCTGCGTGAGACCAAGTTATCCGTCTGAAATTTTGACACAACATTCTTCACGCCCTTATTCATCTTGCTATGAAAGCGTTTTTTTGGTGTTTGAAATCTTCATATTTTTTTAACGAAAAACTGTCGAAAAATAGGCTAATTTCGATAATTTTTTTCAAACCGCCGCCATTATGTCAATTCTGATTTTTTTAAAAACCTCCATAGTAAGATAGCGTCAATCATACTGATTAATAATCTTTTTACAAATTTTGTTTGAGATCATATTTACGGCCACAATCGTGTACACTGTGAAGACTTCTTTTTCCAAAGACATTTTCAACCGTTTAAATAATGTAAAAAAATAAAAATAAACGTTTAAGAATTTATTTTCCGTACTTCACGAGTGCTTTGATTTGACATAAAAAAATCAGACCGATTAGCGTATTTTAACCAACGAAAAAAAAAACGCGAAAATCAGCTATATTTCGACCCGGTACGCTGTGATGATCCCTTAAGGCAGAAGCCAGAATTAGAAGGTCCGAAGAATCGTTTTTTTAATTGCTTAAATCGATAGATAAACTATCCAAGAATATATTTACAAAGTTGCAGAGGCCAATTGTAAATATTTTCGAAGATACAAGGCCAAAAGCAGAGAAGCGATTGATATTTGATATTGATTTTTCTTCCTATTGTTCGTGAACATTTTCATTTTCACGAATTTTCCAAATTGGCGGGCGTGATAGCAAAAAAAACTAAACGACCTATTGAATCAAATCAAAGTTTATTTTCTTCAGTATGAAAATCTCTTAAAAGGGAAGTAAGAGTCGTTGAAAAAGTCTTTTTCAATAATTTTTATAGCACGTTAAAGTATTTTTTTAACACATTTCTTTTTCAAACCTGAGAAAAGTTATAATTTCACGATTTTTTCAGTTTTTTTCTTAATTCACCCAGAAGAAAAATATACGACAACTGAAAATTTTGTTGGTTTATTTGGTTCAGTTAAGAATTACGAGCCGCATCTTTCCCGCCGATTGGGGACTGCAGTGGCAAGACGCACGCACATGGAATAGACTGATAAACCTGCAGTCATTTATTGTTTGATGTTGAACTTTTTTTTATACATTTCAAATATACATGAAAAGATACCTCAATGTTAACTGGGCTCACTTGTTTTTTCCTTTTAATTAAATTTTTGGACCTTCTAATTCAGGCTCCCGCCTTCATGCTTCTCTTGTGTTTTTTTTTAACACTGTGCTTTGGGAAAGTTGCAAGGCGTATCGCAAAATCTATTCGTCCGGTTTTCTGCGAATTCGGACAGAGCATTTTTTACACCATTTTCTATCGTATGACCGGATGATTTTTTGACATGTTTATCCATTTGTTAATGACAAATGATTGAAGTTGTTTTTTTTTGTCGATAATCGATTTTTTTTCGACAGCTTGGCATTTTAGTAGGTTTTAAAATTCGAAAAGAAAGCAGGTCGAAGAGAAGTTTTATTCTTATACTGAGAGTCCTTTTTTTATTTTTCGTCTTAGATGACCTCAATTAAAAAAAAAAATAATTTAATAAAAAATGAACTCACGCTTGACAAGACTATGGATCGATTGTATGTAAAACGGCGGCGCCGGCAGTATGATGCTCTCATCAGGAAAAAATATTGAAACTTGACCTGTTTTTTGTCGGATCTGCATAACCCAAGTTTATGCAGTTAAGCTTTATAGGAAATGAGTTTTTTTAACTGTATAGAAAATTTTATGTTTGTTTTTAACATACGAAAAACATGTCTTTTTTCCAATATCTTTTGGAAATTTTTGGACACATCGATTTTTGGTTTTCGACGGATGCTCAAAAAATAACATTTCAAAAATATCCTCTGAAAATTTCAAGTCGGTACATTCAAAAACCATGCACCGATCAACTTCAAATTTTACGACCATCTTTTGCACATCAAAAAGGAGTGTTTAATCCAAGCAATTTTTTATTTTCAATTCATATTTTTTTATTTAATCAACGAAAATAGAGAGTTTTTTCTGCAAAAATCGATACAGTCACTTCGAACTGCGGCCTTTATTCCAAAAATCAATATTTTATCAATTCCTCCGCGCAGGCACTACACAATATCATGCAAAATCCAAATGTGTTTGATTTTTTTATTTCGAATGGTTCGTTTTCAAGCAGCAATGGTCACTGCGAAACGAACCATTGTATCTATCATATTTATGAATATTTTTCAATACAAAAATTGTAAAAGATACCAAAAACTATACTCTTTAATATAAAAAATTGAAAAAATCAAATAGCTGCGCTTGTTTTCTGAGAAAAAAATCACGAAAATTCCTCTTTTTTACCCGTTAATACAATATGACCCTAAAATCCATTTTCGCGATACACCTGGACCAAATTCCCGACATACTCGCAAGAGAAGCCGCGAGCAAATGCCAATATATATATATATAGACACGTGCAGCGAACCCAACCGATTGAGTAAAAAAATCACGAGTAAAAAGGTCTATGTCCTGCGGGGTCGTTGAAAGGCCTCGGGTTGTAAGGACAAGGTAAAGAGCATTCCCCGGCAACTTCCCTTACTATTACCGCCGGGCTATCTCCATCGTTACTCCTATATAAAGGAGCATAGTAGTAGTAGTCACAGTAGTAGTAGTAGTAGTAGCAGCAAGAAGGAAAGTAGCGCGAAGAAGATGGAAAGAGAACATAGAAGTGGCATTTATGCGAAGGTTAAGGGAAATATATATATAGAGGGGAAGGGAATGCTGCGGGGAATGAGGAATGCGGGGCGAGGGCAAAGGAGAGAAGTCCCCAAGGCGAAAAACAATGGCGGCGAAACACTCGCGAGCTCTCACTGACGTGTATACGGTAAGTGATGCCCGAAGATGAAGAAAAAGGAGAAGGAAAGGATATATATATATATGAAAAGAACGAGAAATTCCGGTTAGAAAAGTTACTCAAATTCGTATCAGGGAGAACCGCTCGATCGGACTGTGCGACAGGGGATAAAAGAAAAGAAAAGAAAAAAGAACTCTTTCGTTCCAGGCCCCCTGTTCGTCCCTCTGGCGCGTGAGAGATCGCACTTTTCCTCCGAATACGTCGCGATCTTTTTCTCCCTCCTTTATTATTTTCCACTTGTTACCGAGACCTTCAAGCCCGTCTTTTTTTCATTTCGCGCGCTAAGATCAAGACGAATTTGAGCGAGAAAATAAACGAGGGTCGGAGAGGGAGGCTGCGGAGGGAAAAATTTTACAAATCGGCCAACCGATGCAAACGCGAACGATCGATGTAGAGCGTTTTGTAGAGCTGGATTTTTTTTCATCCCTTTTTCTTAAACCATAGTGGAGGTGTGAAAACGATTTTTTCTTGCAATAATTGACCGCGGTATGTTCGAAATGGACGAGGGTTTTCATGTTTCCTTTTACTTTTGTTCTGATTGAGGTGTTCCTTTCGCGGTGTCAAAATAATAAGTCACAATCAATTATTACACCCAACGGTAAACTGGAATAAAAAAATGTTTAGTACACTGAGAAAAAAAAACTAATTGAATCAAAAAAATATATTGTTTGATCCAAATAAATGTGCTGCTGCGGAGTGCCACCGATATATGAGATTGTTTCAATACTATAAAATATTGGAAAATGTGATTGATTTAAATAACATATTATTTTATTTGAAAAAGCCCTTCTGTTCTCTGAATATCTACATTATCCTTCAAATAAAATTATATTCTATTAAAATCATTCGATATACAATTCGTAGATGTATGGATAAAATAATTAAGCGGTTGCTACGACATTTTTTATTTCGTACAAAAATATAATCAATAGAATTGATTATTTATTTACTGCATCGAAACGAATATGCCATGGAATGTAAGTTTTTAAATTTGTTTTAAATTTGAAATAATAAGTGGGCATTAGAATGATCATCCGCGATAATAGTGGAGAGAATATCAGATATCCAATGGAATATCCATGGAGAGAATATCAGATATTCAACTGATTAGAACAGATACTACACTTTGATCTTAGCCACAGGCCACGAAGCGATACTATTTAGAGTTTCTCCAGCGTTTAAGTAGATTTTTGGTTCCCGCTACGCTTACGAGAAACGAGCGCGCGTGCGGCCTCTAGCGGTTACTCCGAGAACTACGGGTTTCCTCACACCTATAATTTCGATAGCGCTCGGCCATGATTCGGTTGAATTTTTTCAACCAAATGTGCACCAAACAAATTTTACTTTCGCATAATTTTTTAACCAATTCAAACATTTGCTTAATATTTTTCAACCAAAATAAAATATTTTTTTAACGAATAATGTACTTAAAAATCAATATCGGATGTGGTGAAAAAAATAAAATAACATATTCACTCAATAGAAATTTTATTTGAATCAAACGAGCGAAATTCAATTTTTCGGGTGTACTCGAATCAACAATATTCATGTTATGAATTGAAACGCTTTTTTCGTTGGTCGCAGAAATTGCATTCAAAACTGTACAATTTATGCGCGATAATTTTTTAGATAGTTTCGATAACATATTGTTCTGGACTAACAATATATATTTTGAATGAAAAAAAAAACTTTCAATTTTATCATGTTATTGAAGTCAATAGCGTTTTGTTTCGACTAAGAAATCCGATTATTTACACCAACAATTTTACAATTGAATCAACGAAATTTCATTCAATAACACAAATGATGTTGGATCAATGGTTTTTTTTTTCAGTGTAAATTCGGAAATTTTTACATTTTTTCTGAAAAGTCCCGGCTACGAAAATTCTCCTGCTAGTCGAATTTTATTTGTGATTGAGCGTTCGGTGACCTGTTTTTATTACATTTGCGGAATATTTGGATGTTTTTACACGCGTGAAAACATCCATCAGGCATGTAGAGTTATTTTTAGAGTTGTCTTTTTTTCGTTAAAAGTTCGATAACTTGGCTTGAAATTTTATCAGCATGCTGGAATGTATTTCTACTTGGTGATAGACGAAAATTAGTTAATTGTTAAATATTCGGGTCCGCGAACGGAATACCTTAAAAATATATTGTGCCGAGAATTCAAACGATCGAAAGTGTCACGGGCGAGGAATATCGGATCGACGAAAAAAAAAATAAAAGCGAGCTTACCGTACAACCGGATACTGCTGTCCATCTCGCCCAGCGAATTCTTCGCGGCGCATCGATACTTTCCCATATCCGGGAGCTGGAGGTTCCGTATGGTCAAGACCATGCGTACCTGAAACGCCGATCTCGGAATCACCTGAACGTCGTGACGGGCACTCGTTATTATCATCTCTTCTGGAACAAATCAGCGTGCCTTTTTTCGATAATACGTATGAACAAACAAAACTGAGCTCCGGTGCTCGTCACTCGAAAACGGAGCTCACGAAGAACAACACTTCGAAGGCAAATGAAACCCGTTCATTATTCAATTTTTTTTAAACGTGCATTTAACAGTCGCCAATTAATTCCGGTAGTAAAGTTTTTTTTCTTGGGCTTCGACCTTACGTGGACGACTTCTCGTTTATTTCTTTTATTTTTTCGTTGCCGTGAAAAAATAAGTGTCGAATTTACAGGAAAAAGTAATGCGATTAATTGACTCTTGAATTAGTAATTATCGAAAGTTTCGACGAATTGTTTGTTAATTTGCATCGAAGAAATGGAAAAACCAAAAATCTCCGAATATCCCGGGTATTATGCAAAGCCTTAAGGGGGTGATAGGTCACCTCGTTGGGAACATATCTAACCTAGGTTACCTTAGTCCAAAGTTTACGGATTTCAAGTTATCATGGTAAGTATGATTTTCGGAAAATTTCCCAAAATTAGGTACTAACTCGTTTATCTCCTACGTCAATGCTATTTTTTTTTAATAGTATTAACATGAGAGGTATTTTAATTCTTTGACAACTTTTTAATTATTCAACACGTCACATTTAGTCTGTTGTGTGGATGCAGATGATTGTATTGGTTTTGTCGATTGAATACATATTAAAGCTAAGACGCAAATAAGTTTTTAGTTACCAATTATTTTTTGTTTAAACATTATGAACGAGTCAGTACCTAATTTTGGGAAATTTTCCATAAATCATACTTCCATGATAACTCGAAATCCTTAGACTTTGGACTAAGGTAACCTAAGTTAGATATGTTCCTAACGAGGTGACCAATTCCTCCTTAAGGTTTTGCATCGACCTTCCTTACACCCTGGATATGTACGTACGTTAAGAAAAAGATAAATGAATTTAAATGAAACTAAATGAAATATAAATGTGGAGCTGGGTCGAAATTCCGAACTTTGCATTAAAAGTTCGGTCAGAACTTTCAAAAAATCAGAACGCTTAAAACTCCGAAAAAATACTACCCGAAAGATCAAAACTCGGAAACAATTTTACCCGAAAGACCAAAACTCCGAAAATGTGTGTGAGATAATTGCACTATTAAAATTAAGGTGCATATATATATGCAACTTTATTTTAATAGTGCACGAATTTTATTTGATCAAATGTGTATGTATGTATGTATGTGTATATATATATATATATATATATATATATATATATATATATATATATATATATATACATTTAATCAAATAATATTCGTATTTCCATATAATTAATAATTTTTTTGTTGGGTATACCATTACTAAACGGAAGACATTTTCGTTATTTTTGTTCCCTGTCGTGAGAAAATAAATGCTCCATTCCCAGCAAAAAGAATGCCATTCCTCAACTCTTCTTTAATTATTAATTATCGAATGTCTCGATTCATCTTTTTTGTTCGATTATCCATACCGCTACAATTCGCGGAGGCTTTAAACTGAATATTGGCTTTTTTAAAATAATGTTTCATCGTGAAAGTCTAAAAAGTAAATGTCTTCGCATATACAGACGAAAAAGAAAATTAAACGTATTTAAATAAAATTAAATAAAATATAAATACACGTGAGATAATTTTACAATTAAAATAAATACCCATATATATTCATATATAATTTTTTTAAATCGTATTACAATATCATTTAACATTTTATTATTGGGTACACAGTTACTAAACGGACGAATTCTCGTCTATTTTTTTCCGTCGTGACAAAATAAATGCTGAATTTTCAGGAGAAAGGATGCAATTTCCTGACTCTTCTTTAATTATTTATTATCAAATGTTTCAATTGATCTTTTTCTCTTCCATTATCCATATGGTTACTTTTTGAAGTGGCTTTAAACTGAATATTGGCTTTTCCAAAAAGAAAATTACATCGAGAAAATCCAAAAACTAAAAAGCCCCAAATGTATTTACGTGAAAAAACAATTAAATGAATTGAAATAAAACTGAATGAAATATAAATATGCTTGAGATAATTTCTCAATAAAAATGAATGCCCGTATACATCAACTTATTAAAAACATTCAAAATACATTTAAAAAAATATATTCTCATTACAATATTCTTCAATGTTTTATTTTTAGGTAAACCGTTACTAAACGACTTGCAATCAAATTAAACAAAACGTGAACAATATGAAATAAAAGTAATTGTGTCCATGCTCTTGAAAGGTACTCCAGCGACACGACAAAAATAGTCGCGGGCTGTTCGATCACGGCCCGGCACTGCGTCAAAAATAAATCCAGCCGTTCGATAATGGAATGACAAATGCACGAAAATGGTGGCAGCTTTTCCTCGACCATGAGGCGCGCCGCGCTGATAAGATCGAATCGATCTCATTGAAAAAAAAAAATGAGAGAAAACGCTCATATAAAAAAGTTTTCCCTTTGCTCGTAGCCTACGAGACCCGTGTGTGAATATTATATAGGATGTCAGTTATTTCCGGGTTACCGTAACAAAAAAAGGGGAAGTGGTATTATACAGAGCGATGAAAATGGAACGGCGTGCCAAAAAAAAACTGGTGACGTGGCAGACGAGGGAATTCATGACTGGCCAGCTTTTCGATGTGATATATATTCGATTACGCGTCCTGATAATGTTACACGTGGACATTCACACAGATGTACATATATAACGAGTGTATCCGACATCGTAACATGTCACGAAACGGTTATTTATTTTATTTTTTGTATCGAAAGGTAAGCCGAGAGTAAAAAAAAATCATAGTATCCTGCGGGAGAGCGAGTCCTTTTTAGTCCAGTTAAAGAGACGAAAACCCAGCACTTTTTAGCGTAGAATATGAATTTTCGACTGGAGGTAAATGGTTGCATAATAAAAGTAACCCCAATAAAATGTTGCCCCTCAAATCACCCCAACCCTAAGAAATAGGGGTTGAAAACTTAAAAATCGCCGTATCTCGATAACTAATAGCCCGATCAAAAAAGGTTTCAAACAAAAGTTGCTTGGAATAATAAAATACGTATAAAGTTATGTGACGTCCAATCTCCTATCTTTGAAAATAGCGGCACAAAAACACGAGAGAATCGTTTTTGTGCCGCTATTTTCAAAGATAGAGGATTGGTGGTCAGAAAACTTTATACGTATTTTATTATTTCGAACAACTTTTGTTTGAAACCTTTTTTCGTAGGGCTATCAATTATCGAGATACAGCGATTTTAAAGTTTTCAACCCCTATTTCTTAGGGTTGGGGCGGTTTGAGGGGCAACATTTTATTGGGGTTACTTTCATTATGCAACCATCTACTTTCATTTAAAAATTCATATTTTACGCTGAAAAGTTCTGGGTTTTCGTCTCTCTTACTGGACTATTTTGCCAGCAACCGAAACACTGTCGGCCTTGTTCCTCCGTAAATAAGATTAAGGGCTTACACTGTAAACGTCTAAAATTAAATGATTTTTCGCGATCTTTTTTCGGGTGGAAGGACAAGTAAGAGGATAATAATATTCAAGAATGTTATTAGTCAAATATTCGAGTAAACCAAAAAAATGACATTGAAAATTATTAAAAATGGTGACGCTGGAGCACTTTTCGCGAGGCACGTTGAATTTTAGACGCTCTGCGGCACGCACTATAATTAACGCAAATTTGAATTTCGGATTTTTTTTTAATTCTATTAATTTTTATGAGGTTAGCTAGAGAAATACGTAGGGGATTTTGAAAATGTGGATTTTTGCGTAATTGGCAAGCATTTAAAGTAATAACTCAATTTTCGACAGAAAAAAGAACAATAATTTGTTAATAACTAATGTTATAATTAACTCATGGAAAATCCCGTAGGCATTTCTCTTCGGAATGTTATTTTAAAGATGTGCTCAAAATTTGGAGTGAAAAGAATGAAAATTGTTGGAGTTATGCTACGTGGAGTTTTGAAAAATTGTGTTCCGAGAAAAACGGTCGACGTCCGACGGGCCTGCGGACCTTTATTTTGCAGGTACCACATTTTTTCCTCCTTATTCTAGATGGTTCAAAGCATCCCTTAAACCAATTTTTAAAACATCAATTCTTTGACAATTCTACATTGAAGTTACCCCTTAATAAAATTTTGACGTTGCTCCTCGTTGCATCTCGTCGAAAGCGAATTATCATGCGCTTTCCATTAAAATTTTTAATTCTTGAACCCAATCAATAATTCCATATCCTAAATGAATCGCGAGATTGACTAGTTTTTCAAACTAGTTGCTGAAAATGAATTGCGGTTACTTCAGTTTGAAGTAGATACTCCAGAATACATTGAATTGTTAATTCATGCCGAAGTTAATTACACAATCAAATTGAGTAATTAATTCTCATTGAAATGGATTATGAAAAAGGTACCTAATCTGGGATCCATTGCGGCATTAATAATACAAGATAAATCGAGTAATTCATTCACTCGGAAAGGAATTATTTGGCATCACTTAAAATATTAATTCATTCCGGAAATCAGCATCCCTGAGGAATAAAGTAATTAATCCCGAAATAAATGATATAAATTAGATTGAATAATTAATGCATTTGCGGAATATTAAGCACAAGCGCGAACTCACGAATGTAAATCCAAATCAATTTATCCGTTTTTTCCAAATTCCACGACGCCCCCTCAGAAATGAACGAGGAGCTTGAAAAAGAGACTTTAACGTCGAAACCTCGCGACGCCCACAGTAGTTTACCGCGCCCGAGGGCTCGAGAGAGCAGAATTTTTAAAAACTTTTTTCTTTTTATTTTGATTATTTTTTTTACCCAAAGAGCGTAGGCCTCGCGACCCTCGCGGGATGAATTTTTTTCATTGTGAGTCTCCGTAAGAGAAAAACAAGAATGTTTCGCATTGAAGGCAATTCATCGAAACTTTCGCATCCAAAGTTTCGCTTTTCGAAAATTCTTTCGCGGCGATTCCCCGCCTCGCAACGAGACGAAAAGTTTGCAAATTTTTTGACGCGCAAAGATCTCATCAAGTTTCGACAGGGGGGCAATAAAACCAGGGAGAAAAAATCCCCCGTGGCAGACGATAAAATTTTCATCACGATTAACTTTTCGTGGAACACTCTCCGCTCAATTTGATCATAAAAATAAAATATTAAGAAAATTAAATATTGAATGAAACCTTGCCCTATTTCCTCTTTAGTTGAAAAGATGAGACGAATTTTTCACGCGTATAATTTAAAGCGTCAGTCAATATTGTCAGCCTGAAAAAATGGCCAGAGGAAGAAAAATAATTGAAAAAGAATGTACCGAGCCGGATGATTCAGTGCGGAAATGGTTGTTGGGATCCAATTGGACTCCCATATTTGTGCCTACTTCCTGGATCCAATGGGCCATCGCATTGGATCCCCATACTAAAACGCACGCTTATACATTGGATTCTAATCAGGATTCCCCATTGGAATCCCATGTACGAATTCACACTGAGAAAAAAAATCATTGATCCAATATCATTGGTGTTATTGAATGAAATTTCGTTGATTCAATTGTAAAATTGTTGGTGTGAATAATCGGATTTATTAGTCCAAACAAAACGCTATTGATTTCAATAACATGATAAAATTGAAAGTTTTTTTTTTCATTCAAAAGATGCATTGTTGGCCGAGAACAATATATTATTGAAACTATATAAAAAATTATCGCGAACAAATTGTATAGTTTTGAATGTAATTTCTGCAACGGACAAAAAAAGCGTTTCAATTCGTAACATGAATATTGTTGATTCGAGTACACAAGAAAATTGAATTTCGCTCGGTTGAGTCAAATAAAATTTCTATTGAGTAAATATGTTATTTTTTTTTTTTCACCCATATCCGATATTGTTTTTTAAGTACATTATTCGTTAAAAAATGATATTTTATTTTGATTGGAAAATATTAAGCAAATGTTTGAATTGGTTAAAAAATTATGCGAATGTAAAATTTGTTTAGTGCACATTTGGTTGAAAAAATTCAACCAAATCATGGCCGAGCGCCACCGAAATTATAGGTGTGAGGAAACCCGTGGTTCTCGGAGTAACCGCTAGAAGCCGCACGCGCGCTCGTTTCTCGTAAGCGTAGCGCGAACCGAAACCAATATATTTTTTTTTAATTTGATTGGTTTTTTTTCTCAGTGCAATTTGAATGCTAAAGGATTCTCGCATTAATGAACAGAATCCGATACGATTCTTGATGGATCCAATCGGATTCTCTACGTTGAATTTTCTAAACAAAATATATAGATACACAAAATGAGTGGATCTTCAGGAAGTATAAATCTTATCTCAAAAAAGATATCTTAAAAATCGTTTTGAATCACATCACTGAAAATCCACTGTAATTATCGTTTGATATTTATTCTACTGCACTTTGACAAAATTTCACCACGTACGTACACCCTTACGGAGCGGGCGGGCTATGTTTCAACAAGTCGAATTTTTTCTCGTGACATTACATATATTTTCGATTCGAACGTGATGAGAATTATCAAATGTCGTTCATCGGAGACTAGTGTAGTATCCAATTGGATCCCTATGAGGACTCTCTATGTGTGTCATCCCTAACAAATCGCTATAGATATGTGGGTGCATTTTGGGGCTCCCCAAATTTCTGCACGGGATCACGAAAGGATTTTTTTTAGAGATTCAACAAATTCAGGTTGGGAATTTCCAAAAAAAATCTCAAACGACGTCAATTGGGAAATAGCACGTAATCCACCTCCAATGTGGACTCCCTACGTGCGTCATCTCCATCGAATCTCTATAGGGATGTGGTAGGAATACAGGGATCTGGAAACTTCCCAAAGAATTTCCGCCCGAGGCAAACGAGTTTCCGATCTTGAATGCAACCGAAACTCACAAGGAACATGACTTAAGTGTCCGTCTTGGATCTTGTTGAAACTCATATTTGTGATAAAGCATTGAAAACGATTAAACACGTATTTTTTCATCGGCAGAAAAACGGTATTAAGGGGGAAAACCACCTCTCAAAGTGCGGCGTGTGATTATTTCACCGTTCGTTGGCACACTTATATTTTACCACGATTTTGACACACTGGGTCAATTTGACCCGGATAGTACTTCATCCATCTGCCATTAGCAATCCTGCGGTCGATTTTTATTGAAAAAAGTCAGCGTTACACTTTGAACATTTCTTAAGGGGTCTTCTCACTTTAGACGCTGAAAAAGCGGCTATTTTCATGATTTTTTTTTTTGGTTTATATTATAGATATTGATATAAAAGTTGTTACACTTGATAAATACAATTTCGAAATACATTAAAAAACAATTTTTATTTATTTAAGTTACTATTTATAGACGGAAATGGTAGTTAAGGGGTTACCCCCACTTGCGATTTTGAAAAAAGCGATTTTTTTTATTGCATTTATTTTTGAAGTATAAGTATCTGAGAATATGTCCTGAAAATTTCAAGTCGATCCGAACAAAATTGACTGAGATATGAGCGTTGAGAGAGAAGAATCCGTTGTGTAAACGACCGGAAATTGAAACTTTAAACGCGTTTTTCTCAAAATGGCATTTCTGAAGTCGGTGGCCAAGATTACTCGAACACTAATGAACCGATCTTCTTGAAATTTTGCAGGTTTATTTAATACATAAAAATGTAGTCTTTAATCGTTCGATTTTTTTTCGAAAAAAAAATGGCCATTTTATAGCAAAAAAAACAGCCATTTTTTTTTTCGTTTAAATCGAACCATTAACTTTGACTGTCCGCCATTTTGTGAAAAATGAATATTTTTTAAAATCCTTCGATTAAAGACTACTTTATACTTATATTTGACTAAATCCATCCGCATTTTTTTTTTCAGATGATCCACTTCGCCGCAATGTTGGTCACCGCAAACCGTGTATATAAAAACATTATTTCATTGACGGCCATTTGCCACTAAAGAATGTAATATTTTTCAATGAAAAAATTACTGAAAGTTCTTCAAGTTGTGTTCTTTAAGATGGTGTATTGATCGATTAAAAAAGTTTTGTAGTTTTCTTTTAAAAAATTCATGGAAAGGGCCTTTTTCTTGCGCTACAAGTGAGGGTAACGCCTTAAAAAAATGGCCTAAAAAAAATGGCCTAAAAAAATTGTACATCTACGCTGTTGATGAAATCTCGGACATGGAACATCCGAAACAAAAAAATCAAACATTTTCCGAAAGAAACACATTTTCCGAAAAAACATACGAAAAGACATTTTCCGAAAAAAACAAAAAAAACCTGTTTTTTCACCGTTTTTGGCAACAACAAAAATAGTAAATACGAAAATTTAAACAAATTCTTAATAGGCTATATTTGTAAAGAATGTGTTTAAAATTTCATAAAGATCGGTTTAGTAGTTTCGAAGATTTGATCAACAAGCCGTCGAAAAACGTCATTTCGATCAAAACGCGTTGAAAGTTTATTTAGATTACATAAATAAATAAGAAAACAATTTTTATGTACTCCGAAAGTGTATTTATTAAGTGTAACAACTTTTATATGAATATCTATAATATAAACCTATCATGAAAATAGCCTTTTTAGCCTAAAAAATGGGAAGACCCCTTAATATACCTGCATAATTGAAATTCAGTAAGTATAGTATTAAATGATTATACAAATTATTGAAGTCTTCCACTTTTGGGAAAGTGAGCATTTTATTTCAAATTCACGTCAAGATGACCCGGTGTGTGAACGTAGGGTTAAGTTCATTTTTTCAACATTTCTATAGTGGTTAATTAATCGATTATATTAGAAGAATTTGGGTTTTTGTTTTATTCAGATCATTGGACTGCTTGTGGGTAAAACTGAAAAATCTCTTCTCGACATGTTTTCCCTTGAAGGGTGGTGGTCCTCTTAGGGCGGGATATACATTTCGACAGGAAAAAAATAAGCAATATTGAGGGATTTTTTAAACAAAGAAATAATTATTCTACAATTATCAAACTTCAGATATACTTTAATAGTATACTTAAGTATACAAAACAATTTTTTTTAATTAATTCATCATCAAAATGTCGGAGCTGTGGCATAGTGTTACAGCAAGGTCGCCGCGGGAGTTGCGGAAGATGCAGTCTAGCTACCCGTAGACTTTGATTTGCAAAAAAGTTCAAACATTTTTTCAGTTAGAATACGTATAGTTTCCATGTGACGGTAAGTAAAATGAAGAAAATGCAAATTTAAGAGAATGGCGCGCATTTACCAAAAAATCAACATTTCACGCAACATTTCTGTAAAATGTGGATTAAAAAAGTAGTTTTCTTTTCAATTTTGCAAAAACAATTCTCGTCAAGTAGAAGGTACCAATAATACCAATAAAAAAAAAAGAAATCGATTTTTTGATCGTTGTAAATGTATATCCCGCCTTAAATCCGTTTTTCCGCCGATCGAAAAATCGTGTCTAATTGTTTTCACTGCTTTATCACATATATGAGTTGTAACAAAATCAAAGGCGGACACTAAGGTGATGTTGCTCGTCAGTGAAACTATAACCGCCGTTATCATCGCGGGTTTTCCCCAGTTGCCCTCTGCCCCCCGTGCGAATACGTCAATCCATTGGAAAATAGTGATTTGATCAAAGTATTGGACGAACAAACATCGAAACGAATTGTTAAAATGAATATATTTGGAAGAAAGTAAACTACTTGAAATAAATTATCAAAAAAAAAAGCAAAGAACTTAGTTCCCAACAGTTTGAAATATAACCTCACCGTTGTCCTTGACCCAATAATTGATGGACATGGGCGATGCCTCAACGAAGCATTCCAGGTCGACGTCGGTGCCCAGCGGCGCGCCGGACCAGTTGATTAGGTACGTGAATTACCGGTGAAACTGCAAACCCATAAAGCGTATATAGACATTACGAGTGCGAAGTGCTCTCTCCCTTTCTCTCTGTCTCTCTCTGCTGCTGTCCTCTCGTCGGATTGATCTCGGTATCATGTATAGGGAGAGACAGGTATCGAGGAAATTCCAGCAATGCCCGGGAGGCTTAACGAGAGTTTAACCGACCCCTTCGACTCTCCTGTACCCGCTGGTCCATTCGAGGTATGCGCGTCTATTGTATCGAGGCGGGCCCGAGTCGTAAAACGGGCGTATTACCCGTCGTTTTACGTTCGAAACGACGGACGATACGATTGGTTTCATATATGATGAATTGTCTCGCTGGAAAACGGTTTTAGGCCTCTCCCTATCTTTCTCTCTCGTATCGCTTCTGTCCTATTTATCCGCCATCTCTTTGTTCCTCATTGTTCAATAACGATTTGTTCATCCCCTCGATTGTTTTCTCGATAATTACTCGGGCTTTTCGTTTATTTGTTCATTTCGCATAATTTTTCGCACACGCCTCCGTGATTCTGAATACTCAATAATTTGCCCCAATTTTCAGGTGAAAATATTGGTAAATCAATCATTGTTTCATTCTTTCTCTCCCTCCCTCACGCCCCTTTTTCTTTCT